>JAOPUL010000001.1:9484639-9494639 GCA_027564515.1 Octopus rubescens | reverse complement strand
CGAAGCTAAATTAATCCTTTCATACACAAATTATTTTCTCTAGTTATGAAAAATAATCGTTTTAGTTTTTTAGAGATGCTTGATATCAAAATATGAAAAATCTAAAAAAAATTCTTGAAAGATCTCTTCTACACTCTTGACATTAACAGCAAAGTCCATTGGTTCCTAGGTATCACGTGACTATAAATCCATTGTTTAAATTTGTTGTTGTACAACAACTCAGTGCATGAAAGGGTTAAATGAAGTTTATGGTTACTGTATGGTGTTAGATAATCTGGATCCTGGCGAAAGCCTCACAGAAGAGAAATATTGCCAGGCAATCGACAAAATGCAAAAGAACTGCAATGTTTGCCGTCCAGCATTAGTCATTCAAAAAGGACCGATTCTTGTCCTTGCCAACGTCGATCACGTGTCTCGCAAAGGACTCTGCATTTATTGAACGAATTGGGCTACAAAACTATACCTCACCCAGCTTTTTTTTCACTTTCTAAGCCTGACGAAAGGGGTTGTACTCATGAACTTCGTAAGCTCTCCGGGACCAGTGAGCTTGTTGGTAATGTATCATCTGCAGGAAATATATAAGCCAGAAGAGAATTCCAGAGGGACAATGTTCTGGGGTGAAAGAATAGGCTTATGGGGTTAGTGCGGAGTGTGAGTGTTGGACGTAACAAAGGTAACAAGAGGTGGAGTGATAAGTGAGTCGGAATGCCTGACTGGTGGAGATACGAGACCAGCCAGCTTCGAAGAACAAAGGCCATTATAGTATCAATAGAAAAGACAGAGAGAGGAGACAGCACGCTCGCAAGCCAGAAGGTGGAGTGTGCCTGTTAGTGATTGAGCGTCAGTTAGTCATGTAGCCCTTCTCTATATGCAGTCTGTGATATCTGTGAAAGTAACAGCATCATTGTCCCAGATGTGGGAGAAGTATTCTATTGAGAACCTCACTTGAGCCTTGTAGTGTGTCAGCAGTTGTTGGGAGCTAGAATATTTTCTGGCCGTGGAAAGAAGGGCTATTCTTTGAGATGTGGTGCTCACTAGACCACTCTCTGTCCGACTACCAATTTTTTCAAGCATCTCTCGGTAACTTCCTGCATAAATAGGGTTTCAACAACCAAGCAACTGTTCAAAATGCTTCCATCGATTCCAGAAATCCAAAATTCAATGCTACCGAAATAACTGTTTCCTGTTGATAAAAATATGCAGATTCCACTTGTTAATATTTCGATTAATAAAATTTAGTTTGAGCTAAGCAATATTGTTTTAAAATTGGTGGTTAAAAACTGCAATTATTTTTGTACTAACTCGGTATTTAGGAAGTGCGTGAATATTCTAATTTTTCATTTCTTCAACCCTTATAAATTAAAGATTTTATATCGATGAAAGAATATATAATTAAGTAATCGACGTTTACAAAGTATTGTTTTCTGTTAACGATGATCCGCTGTTGAAATGGGATGGCGAATCGGTAGAAATCATAGAACACCAGATTAAATGGCTCACAATAATTAGTCGATTAAATAAATACCAGTCATTTATTGGATGTTATTCAAACGATAATATATTATGTGGGCTTGTGTTTATTTAATAGAAGGTTTTGAAAGCAAACATTATGAACCTGTGACTTATTCATAACATATTGTTTCAAATTTAGACACAAAGCCAGCAGTTTTAGAAGTTAGCCAATTTACATCGACCCCAGTACTTGAAGGGTAGTTGTGGGGTTTTTTTTTCGATACTGAAAGGATGAAAGGCAAAGATGACCTCAGCGATATTTGAACTTGCTCATAACATACATCATCAGTTGACTAAAAACGTGCAACGCCAGATTCCTAATATGATCAAATATTCTTGATATTCGGATGAAATTTGGCATTGAAAAAATAAATAAACTGATGACAATTAATAACAATATAATAGAATACAGAGAAACACAACAACATGCATGCCAACGTAGCAGCACAATAACAGAAACTTGATGCCGTAAACTAGTTGAAACATCACCAAGAATCACGATCGGAAATTCTCACGAGAATTGCATAAACAATAAAATATTTACATATGCATTTCAGTCATTGAAATATATATGGAAAAAAATAACTATTTCCATGTAATCCAAGACTAAGATTCTATGCGCTCTGGTTCTTTCCATCTTCTTGTATAAATGTATAACGCCACATCAGTATTTCGAAAGGAAATCATAGTAAGTTTGGGGTTTTTTTATTCACGTATCAGATTACAAACAATGAAGTCTGTTGCAAATTATAACATCTTGAACCTTACATTTTTTTAATTAATAATGTTTAATTAATAATTAGGGGGAAAGCATCATCTCTAGCGTTTATAGACTCTGTAAGTTTGGTGAGTTCGATGTAACTTTTTTCAGCTTGAATTTTTGTAGGTCAATGTTTATAGTTTGTAAAAAAAAAGTTAATAAATTATAAAAATTTTTAAAAAACGGGTGATGAATAAATTCCAGACTGGCATCCTGTAGATACGATACTAATATATGGAACAACTGCACCCGCCCAAATGTGTTAACAGTAGCAACTGTGACCTAGCTAGCTTTTGTAGCGATTTTGTGAGTTTTAATTCATGTGTAGTAGAGAGAGGGAGTCTAGTTAAATACTGTTTCCTCGTTATGTATAGCATTTGTTATTGCATTGTTGAAGATTATGATACCATGTTCCTATCGAAGGCTATTTTTAAGATATTTATCTAAAGGAAAAGAGCAAGTTTAATGTGCGATACCTGCGTTGCATATAGGGTAGCATCTTAGGCGTAGATTATGAGTAACAACAAATAGATCCAGGGTGTTCTGAGGAGAGAATATATGAGACATAACCAAACCATGAGGTGCATCAAAATTGAAGGAATTTGGGTGAGAGAGATCCTAGGCAGTGCAGACTGCAAGGGAACGATCTGATAATAAAGTTTCTATCCAACTGATGAAGGATATATGTAACCTGTAATCGGACAATTTAGTTAGAAAATTGACATTTCAAACATAGTCGAACGTTTTGCTGATGCCAAGGGCCATATAATTGCTTTCATCTAAGTTATCAAAAGCGACAACACACTGATGTATAATGTAAGAGAAACCTGTCCCTGGTAGATCTAACTTCACGTAAGCAGTGCTGGCCACTCAGAAGAGAAAGAGACTGAAAATGGTGAAGAATGTGGTTATTTACAACTTTTTCCCTCTCTTCCATCATATAAGGTAGCTTTATTACCTCTCCTTACAAAACCAGTTGAAGAGCAGTGGATATGCGGATTGGAAGTGAAGGTGACAGATTGATAGTTGGAAGGTTCTGAGAAGCTGCTGTTATTGTGAGGTAAGCATACATTCGAGAGCTCACATAGATTGAAATGGTTCCTAGCAGAGAAATATTGAAACGTTTATTGAGTACAGCAACTAACAAAGGGCGTGTTGTTTGAGAGTAATGGAAAATACACCGTTAGAATTGGGTGGTTTGTAATGTTGGAGCGATCGGAGTAGTTTTCACAATTGTAAGAATGAATTTATATGATGCTGAAACACGTTAAGGAGAGAAGAACATTTTGCGAAATGTTTTGATTAGCAAGTTCAATGTGAAATTGGAAGTGAAGAGGCAAAGATGTGGTAGGTTCAGGGATGTAAAGTGAGATAGAGGGCAATAAATAGTTGATTAACAACTCCTACTTGTGGTGATTAAGAAGCCAGAGAAACAACAGGTAAATTGAAAGAAATGTAAAAGAGAGACTTGGGATTGGAATAACTGGTTGTCACTTTTACTGATACCCAAGTGAGAGAGGTGAATGCAGAGAAGATTAGAAGTATAGACAAGATTTTCAAGAGCGTAGTTACAATAAAAATGTAACATGGACACCGATGTAGTATGGCAAAACAAAATTTAAAAATTACTACACATTGGATTACCACGAGTAGAAAAAGTACTCAATGTATCATATAGAATTCTTCATTTGAAAGAGGAAGTGGCTCTTGCTATTATCTGTTAGATGTTTCCTTTATTTTATATTTCATTGTAATCTAAAATACTTCATTCTTTCGAGCTACAAGGTCATTTGACATGCTAGAAATAGCATCCAATTTCCAAAAAATCCCATTTTACTAGTCTGACAATCAGGGCTAACTTGAGATGAAACAATAACTTCATTTGTTGTTTTTTTTTTTTTCCTTTTACTGCATTGATTCTTAATGGCTCAGATCAGCGGTAGTCTTCTCGAATCATAATAATAATAATTTACGTTGTATGACCTTACGCAGAGCATGGTGTTTAGTATCCATGGTTATTAACATTATTCTTGATTTAGTGTGCATATGGAACATTTAGAATTGGTTTTCTGTCTGTCTACCTGAGGTTTATTGCAATTCTTCTACACTCATTGATCGCAATGCTTACTTAACACACAATTATACTGTTTATCTATATGTTGATCTAGTAATTTAATGCAAATAAAAACCCTTTAAATCTTTCTTTGAGCTTCCATTAATTTGTTGTCTCATTATTCCCTGGTCACTCCACAATAACTTAAACACTGGTTCACACAAATACACACACACACACGCACACACACACACACACACACACACACACACACACACACACACATATCCACATAAATACGTTGACATTCGTACAACCTTTCTTCCTCTTAAATGGTTTTATCATATATTTTCTCTTGATATTATAAGTTAAAGAGTTCTGGAAGCTGAGAGGAATTCATATGCAAATATGTAACAGGGAGTTCTACAACTGTTTGTCCATTAACTGGACTGTGGAGTGGGAATGGTATCCAATTTCATACATGTATACTGAATTAACTAAAGTAATCGCATTTCCTTTGAGAAATCTCAATAACAGAAGTAGTTGTTTAACATCTTGATTACTTGTAATCTTGTTATTTATAAATAAACTCTCCGAATTACCACCTTCGTTCTCAAGACTTCTCTAATTTTGTGACATTTGCAAATGACTACGTTCTTTATCACCACAATTTTCCTTCTCTATTCAGTGACCACTATTAAAGTTTCTTCACAATCAGATCTAGTGGTGATCTGCTTTTCTACGTCACACACCAACGATCTCTCACCAGTGAGAACTTCGGAAAAAGTATTGTTATTGTCCTTGACATATGCATATTCATCGTGTCTGACATAATATCCTGACTTGACCGTTACAGTGTGTGTGACCTAGGGATTAAGGTGTTCAACTAACGATCATAAGATCATGGCCTCAATTTTTTGACTGGGTGGTTCATATTTTTGAGCAAGGCACTTTATTTTATATTACTCCAGTTCACTCAACTAAAAATGTGTACCAGCTCTTGTTGGTTAGCTTTACGACGGGGTGGCATCTCATCCTAGTGCTTTCAGTTACTTAATCCATCAGAAACTGGAATAAACACTGGCACAATGAGCTTCTAGATTCGATCAAGACTTTAAACTATTTTAAGTATCAGACCCTTATATCATATGTTGACTGGTTATTTTCCAACCCACATTTCATTAAATTTGGTGTGCCTCAAGGTTAGGTCATGTTTCTAAATGAATCCTTCCTTCGATCTACACTCCTAACAACCTATTGACTATTACTGCCAATCGGACACATTCCTCTACAAAGAACTCCATCGATCACTCCTCGATAACCTTTCTCATACAGGCGTCAGATGCATGCAGCTTATGACCTCATATCAGTGACTAGCAACAGTACCCAGCATTGCCTGGGATTAAATACCAAAGTTGTGTGTGATGTTTGCATGTCTATGTTTTATCATTTATTAATTGCCTTACTTTGTCCAATAAAAGACACGCAGCTGTCGGACTTCCCTGTCTTCAGCTGCAAGGAAGGAAACTTTAGTTTAGGACGTATCCACTAACTTTACAGAATCGGCTATTGTGAACAATCTACTTGTAAAACCTCAAGTAGCCCGTGCACGTACCTGCACGTCTGAACCGACTTAAAATATAACAAAGATTCACACGTGTGCTTCTGACACCTTCTTTGCTTCTTCAATTCCATATTGGCAACCAGTAGAATTGACTTATTAAGATCCTAAATACCATTATAAGAGCAACTGAACCACCGAACGAAGTTTGATCTGCATCTATTCTAAACAGTCTACTTATATCATCATTTCTGTAGCCACAATGGGTAATTTGCAATTTGTGCTTTACGCGAATGGTCTACGGAAACGATCAATAACTTAAAATGATCACTGGCACATCTAATGTATGCGTGTAGTTTAGGCAAAATCAGTCGCTTACTTCAGATGTTATTTTTTTTAAAAAGTCAGTTTCAAAATAAGTTATTCACGGATTTTTGCTTAACGTGAGTTGCTTATGAAAGTTTTAATAGTTTTACACTATCAATGCCACATTCGTTGGAAAACACCAAAGTTATAGAGAAAAAAATCGTTGGCCATACTCAAGGTAGTGCCCCAGCATGGCCGCAGTCCAATGACTACACCATTTCTCGGTAGTGTCCCAGCGTAGCCGCAGTCCAATGACGAAACCCTTTCAAGTAATGCCCTAGATTGATAGATAAACTGCTGTAAACTAAGCATGTAGGATATGTCTCTCGTGTTCATTTATGCCTTTTGATTTGATTTGTGTGATAAGAGGAATAACGACCGGCGCTATATTTTGACGGTCATCATTTTCGTAGGGTGCCGGTCCTTTCATTTCTGGTGTTAAAGGTTTTTGCACGTGTGATCATTCGTACTTTTTCGTAATAAGTTTAAAATACGCACTTCCGTTTTCTTGTGCGGGTTGTTTATTTTATTCTATATTTACTGTAGCGATTGTTTATTTTGCTTGTGGATCGTCTTATTTGTGCTGTAGCAGTGAATTGATAGTTTCTTGCGTAAGATGTGCGCTACGCTAGCGGGGCTATATTTTGAATAGTGTGTAGTGTTGAGGGGCCAGGTGTAGCTTCAAAGTTTTTCATTCATTTTTTTTTTATATCATTCCCAACGCTCCAATTATTATTGTTGTTTTTCCACCTTCATGACCCTATCTTGAATACTTTAATTTGGAAATCCTCGTAGTATGACAATTTCTCCACTTCTATTTGAGCAATATATCAGTCACAAGGGGCTGCAATGTTTATCAGTAAGCATGTGTTTCTCTCCAATCAGTGACCATCATTTACCTAGGGTAGTGGGTGAATATATTCTTAAGGTCAACTTTTAATCACTCTGAATTACTTTTAGGCTCCATCACGAATTAAGATCTTAACCTAATTAAATGCGGCTTTTGAGCAATTATAATCCAGTCCTCCCTACATTTGGGGCTAACATAAATGAAATTTGGTTCATTAGACAAACATTTAGATCATAATATGTAAGGAAAAATTGGATGGTAAGGCGAAAAATTGGCGTTGAATCAAATTATCTCAGTTATTTTACAATTATATATTAATTAGTTTTAAAGTAATATGCGTATTTGGAAGAATGTTTTGGTGAAATCATCGTTAAAAATATTAGCTACAAGGAAAGAAGTGTAGCTTTAAGTGACGTAGAAATGATAAGTAATACCCAAAATTGATTTTGAATCAAATATTTCACAGCTATTGTAAAAGAAAAATGATAAAATTGATCTGTTCAAATGAAAGATCTCAATGTGACGAATATTATTGTGAAAACCTTGTGAAAATATATTAAATATTAACTTCAAAGAAGTTGTGTGGCTTTTAATACGGAGAAGGGGGATCATTTTAGCAGAAAAAATATTTTTGTTACTTTAAGATATTTAGCGTTATAAAGGCCTCATTGTGGAAGTCGATAGATTTGTAATTGGTGTTGCAGACGTTACTCAGTAAGCAGTGTAATTGCCAGTGTCAGCTTGTGCTTGATAGCAAATTCTAGGAGTCGTAGTTCACAAGTGTGTGTTTCTCCGATCCCGAAATATTCCACTCTTTCAGCCCATTGGCCATATTAAATTCGAGCCTACTTTTGAGGTCCAGTCTCCGAAGACAATGTGGATATTATTTTTTAGAAGCTGCCGTGGTGATTCTCTTCCGAACCTCATAGAATCCTCAACGACATCCTCATCATATTCACGCGTTGGCAATACACTTGCATGATAGTAATACTGTGTGGTCTTGTAGCCATATGTATGGTGATGAATCTGCTGGATTCTAGTGTACAGCTGATGACTGAACTTACTCCGTCCTTGTTAACGATGAAGTCCACTGCATGTTCATGTCTGATGCCATGTACCACAGTGTTTTACCTTCAAAGAATCACGAGAAAATATTACAAAACTTATTGAACAATATATTACATGCAAATTGCTATGTTCAGTATCTAGTGTTGCTCTTTATAATTCGGTCAGTCATTTTCAAATGCATTGTCATTCCTAATGATGAAGGCAAATTCAGTTTCTTCACTGTTGCCGAAGGTGCCAAATTACAAAGACGGAAAATTGTTTAAAGGCTTCATCAACTTCAAAGAAAAACATCTGACAAGTGTATCAATGATAAGAAAGCCTTATGGCTTTTAATATGGTAGGCACATTTTTACTGCCAGTATATTGCAGATAATAATATGATATTGACTAGTATAAATGACAAGCTACCAAATAAAAGATGAGAAAAATGAAGCTGAAGTTGTTTGAGCAACTTTGAATGAAAATGCATTTCTGAAATTATTTATCAAATAGTATGTGCATTTTGTTTACATTTTCTTACTTGTTTGGCAATTTTTAAAAATCTATGTTAATACATTTGATATTAAACATTCTTTATATTAAGCTAAAACATTTCTGTCTTATTTTTAGTATTACTAGAATGGAAGATATAAAGGTAAATATAATTAATTATGATGATAGAAGCATTATCTGGACAAAGGTGAACTAGAATGAAATCGTGTGTATCCCTAGTATCTTAATTTTAGCATTGAGATCAGTGTTTATTATTAGTCTAACTCTTCTGTAATATTCCCTTCTAATGTTCTATCTGTGTGTTTTGTTTCGTTTATTCCAAGATATTTGTATGGGTGATCCTGGTATAATCCTCTGATTCCTGTGACTATGTCGAGTGCAGTGTTTTCAGAGTTGATGAATGTTCCTCTTCGCAATAGATGTTTGGCACATTTGACCAGTTTCATGCTTATCCGGATGTCTTTCCTGACAGTATGCACAATTTTTAGAAGGGTTTTCTGTTCATTTTTATTTTTAGTGAAGATTTCTAAGTCATCAATGTATAGGAGATGATTTATAGATTGTTGATAGCATATGTAACCAATAACGCGTTAACATGTTGGCGTCTGTAGGCCACATCATTTCTCGGCTGTTTCGCTTAGAGTACAGACGTGTATTGCTCACTTATCAGATTTCGTGTTCATACAAGATGTCCGAACGCATCGTGGTGTATCAAGTACATGCAGAAAAGGGTTTATAAACATATATTAATCAGTATGTGTATGTTGTAGATATATATATGCTTACGTGTGTACGATTGTATGTGACCATGCGGTCCATTTTTTCGTTTTTGTATGGGTCTTTGGGGATGTATTCACGTACGCATACATATATGTGATGAGTACCTACATCTGTGTTGGTGTGGGTGAGTATTTTAAACCTATAAATGTGTTTATTTTCTTCAGTACATGTGCTTCTACGTACGTGTTTGTACGTTTTTGGTTTTACTTGGATTGGAAACTACTTTTGATGAGTGGTCGGAAAGTGCGAGGTTTCTGAACAGCTAACCCTAATTTGAAGCTACTGTTGTTAAGTAATATGTTCTGGTTTAATCTTTAAATATCCAAATGTCCGTTTCCCACTCACCTATCCTTGTAATTACCTTGACTAGAGATACAATTATATTATATTTTTATATACACATAGGCGCATGCGTGGCTGCGTGATAAGAAGCTTGCTTCCCAACCACATAATTTCTGGATCTCTCCAACTGCATGACACTTGTGGCAAGTGTCTCCTACTATAGCCTCGGGTCGATGAAAACCTTGTGTATGGATTTGAATCCTGTCGTACATATAT
>JAOPUL010000001.1:9324183-9337077 GCA_027564515.1 Octopus rubescens | reverse complement strand
TTTCATCCTTCCGGGGTCGATAAAGTGAGTACCAGTTACGAACTGGGGGGGGGGGAATCGACTACTCCCCTCACCCAAAATTTCAGGCCTTCGTGCCCTGTACAGAAAGGATTATTATTATTATTATTATATAAAGGTGGCGAGCCGGCTGAATCGTTAGCACACTGGGAGAAATGCTTAGCGGTATTGCTTCTGACTTTACGTTCTGAGTTCAAATGCCGCCGGGGTCGACTTTGCCTTTCGTCCTTTAAAGGGTCGATAAAATAAGTACCAATTCAGTACTGGGGTCGATTGAATCGACTATACTCATCCCCGAAAATTTCAGGCCTTGTACCCAGTATAGAAAGGATTATTATTATTATTATTATTATTATTCCAGCACTATATTTTTGTCACTGAGTGTAATAACAAATAATGCTACATTTGCAATTAATTGATAACAGTGCTAGCAGCACATGTAGAAATTCCACAGTTATTTGGAAATGTATAGAGTATTATGGAATATAGAATACACACATAAATATATACAAATCTTAGCATTCGCATAGCTAACTTTCAACTAACAATTATTTTATATTCCAAGATCCACTTCCAGTATACTTGAAACAAATGCAGAAAGAGAGGTGAGGTGAGGTGAGAGAATAAGATGACTAAACGACAGTGATGTCACAAACTTTGCTACATTTCCTATTGCCTACCCTGCTATCACTTTCACCCTCTCAACTTTCTGCTCTTTCTTTTGCATGTTTACATTAACTCTCACTTTTACTCAGCCTCTCACATCTTTCAATCCTCTCTCATATACACACACTTGAGCTCTCTCTCTCCAAGCTAGTATTATCTTTCTCTCTCCTCTAACTCCTTTCTGACATTTCAGTAGAAGAAGAAGAAGAAGAAGAAGAAGAAGAACAACAACAACAACAACAACAACCACCACCACCATTATCAGCTTTTATTTTCTGTAACTTTTACTAGATTTCTCTATTTCTATATTTTACTACACCCCCCCCCTCTTGCTATCTTTCTCCATTCATCATTATCAATGCTACTATCACCACCACAACCACTACCATACTTACCATGTTTCTTTATAACTATTTGAGTTACTTCTCTTAGCATGATCATGATGTAAAATGTAGATAGGAATGTACTATGGTATTAATATACAGATTATTGTTATTAATAACATATTTATTGCAAATATAGAAATGAGAAATTTGTTTTAATTTTATTTCAATTGATAAATATATTTATTTTGAAAATAAGTATTCATCCACCATGAAATTAGAAAAATGTAAAATTATTATGATTGTATCTATGTAACATTCCCTAATAATAACCATTGCTTCAAAAATATAATCCTTATTATTACCTATCATATGATGAGTAATGCTCCAGTCTTTTAATAAACAATCTCAAATTTTTTTCTCCAATAAGTATTTTTAGTTATCTTCAGGTACAAGGAACAGGTGTAGCTGTGGTAAGAAGTTTGCTTCTCAACCACATAGTTTCAGGTTCAGTCCCACTGCGTGGCACTTTGAGCAAGTGTCTTCTACTATAGCTCCAGGTCGACCAAAGCCATGTGAGTGGATTTGGTTGAAAGAAGCCTGTCACATATATGTGTGTGTGTATGTGTGTTTGTGTCTATTCCCACACTACTTAACAACTGGTGTTGGTTTGTTTAAGTCCCCGTAACTTAGCAGCTCAGCAAAAGAAACTGATAGAGTAAGTACAAGGCTTACAAACAAAAAATAAAATAAGTACTGGGGTTGATTTATTTGACTACCTTTTCACTAACAGGTATATTCAGCTGATATTAAGAATGACACTAAAATATCTTTACATGAAATTATGACAGAATATTGTATACAATACTTAAAATATTCTTTTCTATCAAAGAATCAGGTGGTTTTAGACAGGCTAATATCAAAAGATTAAAGTATGTTTGCAAGAGACAAGCTTAGTAGATACTATTAAAAACTTAACTGGCACTGAGAGTTACACAACAAAGCAAAGAAACTTGTAACAGCTGGAAAGAAATGCAAATAATAAGCTAGCTACGTTGTGTACTAAATGTAGTTCTGGGAATACAATAATTGGAACAAATGTCAGATTGACAATTAATGTTAACCAGAGCAAAGGTAAGCTAGGGAAGACATAGAATGAGGTTATAAGAAATGACCTTTATAGATCAGGAATTTGCAAAAATCAATAAGGACAGAATAAATAAAAGAAATTCTATAATGCTGACCCATCCAATCCATTCAAGCATGGAAAGAATTCTGCAAAACAACATTAATTGCTATGGCTCAAGGGCAACTGTAATTGCCCAAACATTTTCTATTTTCATGGGCAATATCTGTTTTCTTCCCATATTGATAAAATGTGTTAGAATTATTGACAAAACTATGAACAGCCATACATCAAAATAAACATGTTTTTTCTTAAAAAGTAAGTTAAACTTTCACATGTTTTCCCAGACTAGTGGGAATAATACAGTTGATGCTCAGTTTGAACATTCGTACATTAATAGTTGCAGAAAAAGCACAAACAGTGATGAAATTCCAGTAGATTATGGTTCTGGAAAGGAAGGACAAGACAAAAAGTTTTGTGTGTGGTGTCTGGGAGGTAAAACATAGAGAGATCAACAAGATTGAAAATAAGTCGGTCTGATGGTCTTGTGTAAGGAGGGTATACAGCTAGCTAGTTCAGGGAAGTAGAGGTAGTTGTAGAAGCAATAGAAAATGCAAAGAGATGAAACCATGCATCTGCAAGCTATTGAAAACAGTATATTAGTGAGTGGATCAATTGAATGGCCTTCTTTTAAGATGTGATCTACGATGTCCATGTGTGCAGCAGCATCACTGTCCCACACATGTGAGCAGTATTTCAATGCATTTTGGTAATTTTAATAGTGGGAGAAACAGATGAATTCATTCAGCATTTTACTATTCTTTCTCTCTCTCTCTCTCACACACACACATACTTTCTTGCTTACCTTTTTAATTTGTAAAACTAAATCCATCTTATGTGATTTAAAAGACAAAAAGAAACAATGACTTTATGACTAAATTGAGTTTCATAAATATTTTTGAGTTTGACATTATTTGATACTGAAGTGATCAAGTCTAGACTGAAATAAGTGTATGCAATTGCAATTTCATGATTTTTATTACCTCATTACTATGAAATAAATTAAACATGATTCTACAGTTGAATTTCAATTGCCATATAAAATGCCTTGCAGTATTTGTTCTGCTGGCTCTTTACATTCTGAGTTCATATTGCACTAAAATCAATTTTGTCTTTCATTCCTCTGGGATTGATTTAATTGACTACCTCTTCACTCAAATTTCTAGCCTTGTGCCCATGTTAGAAATTACCATAATCACTATACATCGTCAATGCTACAAAATAACTAAATATGAACTAGATTCTCTGAAGGTAAAATGGATGGAGCAATCAAAAAGATGCTTATAGAATTCAAGGATTCCTAGTCATTATATAACAACAATCATAGGTTTATTAATGTGTGATGATGGACATCACATGTTCGATTGTGAAGACAACAGCCAGAACAATTATGTGAAAAACCAAGAGTACGTCTTGCTTGCCATAAATGTACACACATGCTGGAGCAAGGTTGCAATCAAAACCAAGGCTAAAAAGGGGCTTAAACAGAAGAATATTTCATAAACATTTGAAGTTATATATCTAACATCATCATTTTTGAAGGTTGATTTTTTTTTCCATGCCGTTTGCTGCAACTCTCACTTTCACTTGTTTCCAAGTAAGGCATTATTTCCCCTGCTATTTTTTTGAATGATGAACTATTCAGTGGCTGGGTATGGTTTTACAACAAGTAAATAACAACACTCTGTATATGGCTACATTGTATGCAGCACACAAAACACTAAGATGATTCAAACACACTCATGCATACACATACACAAATGTACAACAGGCTTCCGTACAGTTTCTGTTAGCCAATTCCTTATAAGGCATTGGTCAGCTTGAGGTTATAGAAGACATCTGCCCATAGTCACACAGCAGAAATCCCAAAACCACATGGTCATGAAGCAAACTCCTTAACCACATGGTCATGTCTGTGCTATATCCATGAAAAAAGACATCCTCAACAAAAAAATACCGAGAGAGAGAGGGGAGAGAGAGAGAGAGAGAGTGAGAGATCCATACGACGTTCTACAAATCCAAAGAATTTTCATTTTCATTAGTCAGAGGGAGCCTTTACACAGTTTCTTGACCTGCTAAAAATAGCAGCCAAATTCTCTAAGGTTACACTCCTACTGTCTTCAAAAAAAGGACACAGTCTTAAATATTGTTATTATTATTATTATGAAGGCGGTGAGCTGGCAGAATTGTTAGCACGCTGGAAGAAATGCTTAGCAGCAATTCTTCCGACTTTACGTTCTGAGCTCAAATGCCGCCAGGGTCGACTTTGCCTTTCATCCTCCCGGAGTCGATAAAATAAGTACCAGTTTAACACAGGGGTCGGTGTAATTTACTAAACCCCTCCCCCGAAATGGCTGGCCTTGTGCCTAAATCTGAAACCATTATTTATTGTTATTATTATTAACAAGGTGGCAAGCTGGCAGAATCATTAGCACACCAGGCAAAATGCTTAGTGGCATTTTCCCCCATCTTTACGTTCTGAGTTCAACTTTACCTTTCATCCTTTCAGGGTTGATAAAATAAGTGCCAGTTGAGCACTGGGGGGCAATCTAATTGACCTATCCCCTCTCCCGAACTTGCTGGCCGTGTGCCAAAATTTGAAACCATTATTATTAAGAAGGCAGCAAAATGGCAGAATCATTAGCATGCCGGGAAAAATGCTGCACGGTATTTCTTCTGGCTTTACTTTCTGAGATCAAATCCCACTGAGGTTGACTGTGCTTTTTATCCTTTCGGGGTTGATAAAATAAGTACCAATTCCGCACTGGAGGTCAATGTAATCGACTAGACCCCTCCCCTCAAAAACTGCTGGCCCTGTGCCAAAATTTGAAACCATTATTATTGTTATTATTATACAAGGCGGTGAGCTGGCAGAATCATTAGCACGCCGAGCAAAATGCTTAGCGGCATTTAGTCCGTCTCTACGTTCTGAGTTCAAATTCTGCCGGGGTCAACTTTGCCTTTCATCCTTCCGGTGTCAATAAAATAAGTACCATTTTAACACTGGGGTCGATGTAATCGACTAATCCCCTCCCCCAAAATGGCTGGCCTTGTGCCTAACTCAGAAAAAATTATATAAACTGTTTATATATAAACTCCGAAAACGATTTCCGATGATAAAATAAAATTTCAACATACATTTTTTTGTTATATATACTTCTTTCTTTCTATATTTTTTACACTCCTTGTATCGTACTATATATTTCTATTTTTTGAATGATATATTTAGGAGCTTTATGATGAGTAACACTGGATTCGTGTAATCCATCTATTGTGAATTAATCTGTCTCTCACTTTCTCTCTCTCGCTCTCTCTGTCTCTCTCTCTCTCTATATATATATAAATAATATATATATATGTGTGTGTGTGCGTGCGCGTGTGTGTGTGTGTGTATGTGTGTGTGTGTAAACTTTGTATGAGTTAATCATTATATTCATACTTAAAATGTGCAAGGACCTAATATTCCATTCTATACTGGGCACGAAGGCCTGGAATTTTGGGGAAGGGGAGTAGTCGATGTTATCGACCGCAGTTCGTAACTGGTAATCACTTTATCGACCCCGGAAAGATGAAAGACAAACTCGACCTCGGCGGCATTTGAACTCAGAAGGTAAAGTCAGAAAAATTGCCGCTAAGCATTTCTCTCGGCGCGATAACGACTCTGCCAGCTAGGCGCCTTGGAAGCACCTAATATTCCATTCTATACCTGGCACGAAGACCTGGAATTTTGGGGGAGGGGAGTAGTCGATGTTATCGACCCCAGTTCGTATCTGATACTCACTTTATTGACCCCGGAAGGATGAAAGGCAAAGTCGGCCCCGGCGGCATTTGAACTCAGAACGTGAATTCGGAAAAATTGCCGCTAACCATTTCTCCCGGCGCGATAACGACTCTGCCAGCTCGCCGTCTTGCAAGCACCTAATATTAAAAGCATTTTCCCTCAGAACCAGTGATATTCACAGACTCACCTTCAGAAGGAAATACGAACAAAGAGGCTTAAGATTAATGCATACAGCCTTGAAGTTAAAAACCTAAACCTCGGGTCACATTAATTGATGATCTTACAGCTAATATTTACACCCAACGTAAATCAGAACGCAATATTTATTGATAACAAAACTGAGAATATAAATGTTATTTGCAAATCGTAAACTACCTTACGAATCTTTTGAGACATAATTATGTTTTATGTTGCCATTTAACGGCTGACTTGTAGTGTATTTCTTAATTTCTGTATAGTCTCTTGAGTTACATTGATGAAATATTTTTCTTAAGAATAAAAAGTTTAGCCTCAAAGAATATGGAAAATATTTATACTTTTTTACTGGCAGTTCGGCTGATAGTCTCATAAAAATACAGGGAAAATTTATTCATGAATTGATACATCAATCACCATCATATTTGCTGAATCATACTGTCGTATCAATATATTCTACTGCAACATTTAAATTCCTAAAAGTTGTAGTAAGTGAAACAGAAATAATAGATACTGTACCCTGAAACAGAAAGACGGTAATTGTTTTAAATTATCTGAAATTTCCAAAGCGGTTTGAGCCCAATTGAATATAGTCAGCCTGAGAGCAAATCAAATACTTATTGAAATAGCTAAAATATGTAAACATCTCCCAGAGCAATGCCACTAAATATATAAAAATATAATGTCAAATTGACATATCATTCCAACTGCACATTTGAGGTCCTAAAGCAGTATCGCTAAATCTCGTTAATGAAACGAGAATGGAGCAGAATTATAATATGAATCATTTTTGAAATAAAGAAAATTGAATATGTAATTCCAGCTGCTAAATTTAGTCGAAAGTTATACTTAACCCTTAAACCGTACGTTAAAATACTCACCATCCCCATGATGCAGGGAAAATTTTAAAGAATATTTTAAAAACATATATTGTAATTATAGGACATTATAAGTGGAATATATATAGAATACACGAAACTAAAATGATTGGGTTCTATTTGATATGTCATTCTGACATTTTTTAGATATGTTAGTGTCTTTGCTATTTTCGCATGCGTTTGACTTGCACTCCAGGTGAGGCTAATACTTTTCGCTCAAGCAAATCTAGGTATATCATACACAGTATAGGAAAAAAGGTAAACTTTAGTTGAAGGGTAAACATTTTTTCACTGGTTGCTTTACTTCATGTAAAGTGTTTAATATCTTAAATGATGCTGAAGGATCTACTGATGCAAGACGGTATTCTACTAAATATGATTACTTGTGAAGCACTATCCTTGGATTGATTTGCATCGTATCGAAATATCTACTAAGCTGCAACAATGCAATACAACATTTGGCAATGGATCTTTACCGTCAGTAAAATGCAAGGAAGTCAAATGAAGAGTTTTGCTCCTATTAGATGAATAGCTGAAATAGCAAGGGATGGAAATGTAAAGTAGGAAATGAAGAAACGTCGGCCTATTAATCGTAAACCTTTGTATTCACTTATATTAAAAGCTCTCACCAGGTCGGCTGAGTTATGACAAACTTAGTTCATTTAGGTATAGAATAAGCGAAACATTTATGATTGTTCCAATAACAGTTTATGTGCTGGTGAGTATATTTCTCTCCAAGGGTGTGGATTAGCTCTTACGACATTATAGCCATCGCATCTTAACGTTAAGAACATGTTAAAGTTTACCTAAAATAGAGAAGACAGAAAGAAACAGAGAGAGAGAGAGGGGGAGACACAGACAGAGAGAGAGAGAAGGGAGAGAGACAGAGAGGGAGAGAGAGACAGAGAGAGACAGAGACAGAGAGAGATAGAGAGACAGAGAGACATAGGGAGAGGGAGAGAGTGTGTGTGTGAGAGAGAGAGAGGGAGAAGGAGGGAGTGTGTGTGTGTGTGAGACAGAACTAGAAAGAGAGACAGAGAGAGAGAAAAGAGAGAGAGAAAGAAAGAAAGAAAAAAAGAAAGAAAGAAAGAAAGAAGGAAAGAAAGGGTTCGCAAGTGAGTGGTACTGACAAATAGCAAAATACGTACCGGTCGATCCAGCCGAACTGAAGACTGTCTCTGCCAAACTACGAATTGGTAAATGTAGGCAAGATGTTCATGGAAGGTTCAAGCTATTTCTGCCATAGATTTTGCCTATATGTATAACAAGAGTAAACGGGAATGTGAACCAAGCGTCTGAACCTATGTGTTTGTGTAGTAAGTCCCACATCCGACCTGCAGCACATCTGACGGTGAATAAATCTGTAGCAGGTAAATATTTGAAATTTGAAGCCAGGCTAAAATTTTGAACTGCTACTGATCTCTCCTATGTTGCAAAATAAATCATGTTAATAATATTTTATTGCTTACATTGTTTGAACATAAAGTTTGTCAAAATTCTCTCTATACAAAGATAAATTTATTCGTGTTTTTCTCTTTCGCGTTGAAGATTAATCCTTCATCTTATCACAAAGAAGAAAATAGAATAATGATATTTACACTTCGGTTTCTTATATACAACGTATATACAAATATACGACATCATTTGAGAGTTCCAACTGAAATTGAAGCCAATGAAGCTTTCAGAAGATTTAAAGGTCAAGCATAGTGATCTAAGGTCGAGTAATTACAATTGAAAATGGCGCATTATTTAATTCTAGAGGAACTAAAAGTAGCTTATAAGGAGCAAAATCCCATTCACTCGCAGAATCCTTCAATCCATATACATTCGAAATGGCAGCTACGGAATTATATTAAAGCAAATGCTCCACTCAAACACTGTCATTAACAACGAAAGCTTATTTAAATGAGAATAATTTGCATCAAGCTATGAGAACTCGTTTATCGAAAATAATTTGCATTAAGCTATGAGAACTCGTTTATCGAAAATAATTTGCATCAAGCCATGAGAACTCGTCCATCGAAAAGTGTTATTCAACTAGGTAAGTTAACTGTTGTGTCCTGCTATAATTAATTATTTCCAGTAGTAAGCGATATCAATGACGGTGCTCTGGAAGAATATTTCATGCTTTTTATCATATATTAAAACAAGCACAGCTGCAAAAGAGTGATTTAGGATGAGAAATACTTACTTATGTACGAAACTGGTGTTCTGTGTGCTCTGACGGAGGCATCTGCAATACTTGTATATACACCTAGTTTTCCTGAAGCAATACGCATGGATTCTAGATTTGCTATTTACCTATTACTTTCTTCATCAGCATTCTATGGCATCCAAAAATTTAACTCCTAACTGGAATAATCTTCATTCTTGTGTGAGGGCTATCAACTGGATTAGTGGTGAGCCTGCTTTAAACCATCGTTCTATCAAATATTTTGGGAAGATTTGAGAATTGAGTGTTCACCTTTATTCCTTTCCAAACCGATGATCATTAAGGCTGAAGCAGAACAGTCTTTGAAATGTAAATACAAACTAAAATATTTTTAGGAGGAGTGCAAAGGTGATCCGGCTTAGACACTGGAATCAGAGGATTCCCCCTAAATGCTATCTTATTTGGCTGACACTTGCATTTATATGAATAGCCTAAATATGTTTCTTCAAGTAAAATGGATAAACAACATGAAGCCTTTTGAACAGTTGAATGACGGGAATGAAAAGTTAATTGTTTGGTCTCCAAGAATAGAACGGGTCAGTATCTCAATATGTCTTTCGTTTAAATTGGCGACTGTTAATGTTGGAGCCATTACTCTTACTGTTCAGAAGAAATTGTGGCTCGTTTGAAAAGGCTTGTCGAGAATCGTTTGAAGAATAATTTGCTGCTCGAGATATGAAGGCGTCCTTAAATTGGATCGTGAAAGTATAGTACAATACTTTGGAGAAAATATCGCCTGATAAATAGAAGGAAATTCATATTGATTCAAAGACAATTCACTTGCACTTTCTCTGTCTCTGTATCTCTCTCTCTCTCTCTCTCTCTCGCCCACGCCATAGGACGGAGGGAGAGAATTTTTTGTTAGGCAGAAAGATAAATATAGGTATAGATAGGTATTCATGGTTTGGTGTTCGAACAAGAGAAAAGTACTGAATATATGCCGTAATGTTTTCTTATGTGTTAGAATTTGTTGATTCATTGATTTAAGTTTTCTACCCTCTAATAAAAAAAAATAGTTTCAGTTTAATTGTTTCTTAAATTTTGTCTTCAAAACCACATGAAGTGACATTCATTTAGGTATGATATCTTAGTTTCTTCAATTTGATGTTTCCAGTCGGTAAAAATTAAAAATTAAAATTTAAAACAAAGACGAATGTTAATATCAAACACATGTACCGTATGTTTTACAAAATTATAATGCACGCTTTCCGTAGATTAATGTAAGAAAAATAGTTTGATTAAAAGTGTTGATAGCTTTGTGTAATTTACTATATTTTAAATAGGAACGCTTTTTTTATGCTGAAGCGAATTACTAATAAGTGAATATTAACGAAAGTGTTCATAGTCGATCGACATGTGCACTCAGGAGACATGATTAACAGAGAAAGAAAAAAAAACTATACTTTCTGTAATGACAGATTTTAGTGCAATAAACAATATATTACCATTGCATCTTATTCGGCTTCAATGACTAAAATGATTTATTTGTTGTTATAATTAATTATATCAACAACTTATGTTTACTTACAAATATTATTCTTTTAATGAAAACTGCTCAAATTTTCAATTTTGACGGAAATTAGTATAACACCTTATCAAACGTAAGTAATGCATTTAAAACCGCTGGGTATTAGGTATTAGCCCTTTATTATGTTAATAAAGAAATACCTACAAATAATGTTGAACTGAAGTAAATAATTATCATTTATAACAACGTCGGTGTTTTCCGATCATAAGCTGAGTTTCATGTATTGATACACACATTGATGTAAGCACATTTATTTTTTGATTAACAAGTGAAATGTGTTACAATGATATCTGTAATGATATATGGTTTCTTTCTATCAGTTAACACAAACTTGTACCACTAAAAATATCTTATTGTTCTAACATTGAAAATTAAGATGGAAAAACACCAGAAATATATGTCGAACAAACATAAGAATTAATTGTTTTAAAATGACTTTTGCGTAATCTCAATAGCTTATTTGACCTTATTTCAGTCAAAAGTAATATATCACCTTGTAAGAGTTAAACAATTGAGAAAAAGAAACTAATTCTACATACTGCACTATATTTTGAAAGCCTAATTCATAGACATCTAAATATATATTCCTGAATCTCAAAGGAACATACGTATTGGGCTGATGTTTACTCACGTTGAGAATTTTAGCTCTTGTCCTTTAGTCCCAGAATGGTTTTAATGAAGTATACCTTTGATGAAATTGTTTCCGTCGTTATGTTATATTCTTCGTCGCAGACAATTTACCCTTGACGTCATCATCCAGTTTGTTCCTCCCTTTGTTAAGATATTATTTGTTTGATTGGAATTTGAATGCTATTTGTTGCAGGTCAAACGATCATGTAGACATTTTCTACATAACGTTTGAGTTGCCCTTTCTTGCTGCAGGCAGTGAGCATGTGTCAGGATTGCCTTCATTTACTATAATTTGCCTTTCATTATTAAACTGCGAAAGGTCAATGGATTAACAGAATCATTAGAACGTTGACGAAAGGACACTCCACCGGTGTTTAACATTCCATTTCAACCTTCCAGTATTAAGTCTCTGTCAAGTAAGTTCAAATCAATTAACTATGAACATCAGGATCGATACACGCTGTTACTTGTCTTTTCCTTACATTTCTAACTAATACTTATTTTATAAAATTATTACGTAAGTAGTTTTAAGCAAGAATAAATACATGACGAGTGAATCGAGTTCGAGAAAGATCTGCCATATTGAAGAATCATTTCTCTGAAGTTAATGCAGCTATAGTGATTAAAAGAAAATATCTATTGATCGAATGCATTCTTGTAACTCTGTATTGAAAGGAAATATATAAGGATGAGAAGTTGCTAAATTTACAATAGTTTTACATAGAGTAGTCTGATTTATGTTATAAACGAACAAAATAATA
This sequence comes from Octopus rubescens, assembly GCA_027564515.1. Taxonomy (NCBI): domain Eukaryota; kingdom Metazoa; phylum Mollusca; class Cephalopoda; order Octopoda; family Octopodidae; genus Octopus; species Octopus rubescens. Next base: position 9,324,899 of record JAOPUL010000001.1, on the reverse strand, counting down.
TGAACATGCAACTCAGCCGTTATGTTTCCAGTTAGTATTTCTTCAATGGTTTTGGCTAATTACAGTGTCTGATTTCTATGTAGGTGGCGTTATAATTAATTGACTTGATGAGAATTATTATTTTATTAAACCAAATATCTATAAGCATCAACATTAATGTTTATAGAAACTGAAAAGAGATTTGTGAGGGTATATATTAGTTACAGTTAATCGGCGGCTTTACTCATTTTATAATATATAAAAATATTCACTAGCATGAATAGACAAACAACGATTTTTATCTGTAAATTGTAAATGAATGTCAGTCTAATTCACGCGTAAAATTCAAATCTTTTAACCATATTGAATGATATTTTCCAATCTTTAAGATATCGATACGTTAGGTAATTCTCTAAGAAATATATTCAATAATGACTAGTGATTATTCGTTAAAGTTTTATAGTGATAACTCCAATAATTTGCGGTATCACATCCAACTTTTGATGGCGACGTATTTCTGCCTTTATACATAGATGGCTCTTACTCATTTGTAGAATACCACATTTGATTTTGCCAAACCATAGAATATGCATTTCGAAAACACACACACATACATACACACACATACACACACACACACACACACCCACACACACACACACACACACACACACACACACACACATAGAACACACACACCCACACACGCACACACACACACACACACACACACACAC
>JAOPUL010000001.1:9311248-9322689 GCA_027564515.1 Octopus rubescens | reverse complement strand
CCCCCCCCCCCCCCCCCCGCAGAGATTTTCGTGCCTTTTGAAGGAGAGGAGTGTAGGCCAAAGAAAAAAGGAGTGACTAGGGGTAGAGGTAGATAACTGACAGTTGCAAGGAAGGGTGTGATCAAACAATGGAGTAATATTATGGGAAGTGGGAAGAAAGGGGAAGGAATATCAATTATGAGAAGGATGGCTGTGTGACGTGTGTTGCCCTAAAACAACTGGAGGATAGGGACTCAATAGAGAGAAGAGTCAGGGTACACATGTAAGGGTACACATGTAAGGGTACACATGTAAGAGCAACAAAAATAATGTTGCGTTTGTTTCAACTGTGCAATGACATCCGGCGTTCTGCTGCAGAGGCAGCAGAAACGGAGAAAATTGTGAAAAGGGGAGGGGGGATAGTGTGAGTGAGATGCTAGAAAGAGGGAGGGGGGAGAAAGGACGGAAGGTTGGAAGGAGTGAGAGTCGGTAGGTTTGTAGTAGAGCAATAATGTGGAGAGGTAGAGGTTGTCGAAAGAAACATATCTTTTATCTCTCCTTTTGGTTTTTTTTTGTTTCAGTCATAAGACTGTGGCCATGCTGGGGCAGTGCCTTGAAGGGTTTCAGTTGAACAAATCAACCCCAATATTTGATTTCTTTTTCTTTTTCAGCTTGGATCTTACGATCATGAGTCCAAGACCCTAACCAATAAGCCACACGCCTGTACGGGGGTTAGAGACTTAGCTTTTAGTTTGCAATGGTTACTATCTCTGGGAAGTTTCTGGTAGCAATCCAGTTGTGTCCAATATGTCCTTCCCATTTTAAAGTGGTTGATTATGATTTGAGGATATTTCGGTTGCTATTTCTAGCAGGCAGATTAATCATGTAGGTGCGTTCTCCTTGATTTGTTTTTAGTAGTGCAGCTCAACCTGATGATGAGCCATGTCTCAAGTGGTTCGCTTCTCGAAAACTGTTGCCCGTGTCTGGTTTAAAATGCTGCCAAGGTAAAACTTTACTTTTCTTCTAGAGTCTGGTAAGATAAAGTACTGCCGGGTCAATATAATCAACCTATACTCTATTTTCAAATGTTGTGTGAGTGCGGCATTCAGATCCTGTTGAAATCAAGTTGGCCCTTCACCTTCCCAGGGAATTTAGATAAAAATCAAGTATCTGCAAAGTTCTGTGATGTGATATACCTACCTCAACTGTCCCCTTGTCCCATCCATGCTCAGAAATTCTGTAGCCCTGTCTCTTATCTATATTAGAAAACATTATTCAGAATCAGACATGTTATTCCTCTGCAAGGGCTAAGGTTAAGTGTGGGGAGGCTAAAGATAGAAATGATAAGGAACAAGGGGAAAAGAATTAGGTCACACAATAGAGGTAGCAGGAATGGCAGGAAGGAAGAAGGGCATTAGGGAGTGGGCTGCAAACCAGACATTATAATTGGTTTAGTTCCTTGCAATAAAAACAGCAGGGTAATGGGGATTTTTAAAAAAAAAATAGGCTGGCACTGATTTATAACGGTGCCATTGTGATGGTGGTGGTGGTGGTGGTTGTGGTGGTGACTGGGATGAATTACAAAATCCATGGGTAATTCAGGGTTAAGTTTGGGGCCATATTTTTTAAGTTTTTTTGCAGTCTGCTCTGGATATTAATTACCTGGTTATCTGGAATATAGTGGAACTGACCTAAAAATTTGTGACATGTTTGCTGCTGTTATTGTTGTCGGGTGTGTAGCCCCCCCCCCCCCAGGTTAACCATGATCAAGCAGACATTTATGATATAAAAAAAAATTAAAAAATCTTCCAACCATAACCATCAGTCTTTTGGGGGGGGGGGGGTTGAGGGAGATTTGGTTACTATGCTCAGCATGTCCAGCGACTATGTAAAGGTTCTTTGTCAGCCTTGACTTGGTGGACAGTTTGGACGGTGGTGGTGGTGGTGGTGGTAGTGGAGACAGACCCAGGAGTGAAGGTAAACAGTAGTAGTAGTAGTAGTAGTAAAAGAAGGAAATAAGAGATGCTGAAAGTGGGAGGGAGGAAGGGAGGAAGGAAGGATATGGATTAAGGAGTGAACTTCAAAGAGGACTGAAGGTGGGAGAGAGACAGGGGCAGAGAAACAGAGACAATATGGGAAATCAGGAGAGAAAAACTAAAGAGTGTGGTGGTGGGGGGGCGAATGAAGAGAAGAGAGAAAGGGTCTGTAAATATGAAAGAGCCCCCCCCCCCGGAAAAATAGCTTTACAAAAACAAACAAAAAATGTGGGGCTTATACATATTCATTTATGTAAACTTATGTGTATGTGTATGTCCACTAAGTGATAGATCTGTCTATGCATGATGTGTTGTATGTGTATGTATGTGCACATGTGTGTATGCCCACCACGTAATATTGTGTGTACATGTAGAATGTGTAATATAGTGTGGTTTGTGTGTGTGTGTGTGTGTGTGTGTGTAAGTATGTGTTTATGTGTGTACCCGTGCATGTGTGTGCATATATGTATACATCCGCAATATATCACACACTATATGATATATCTGTGTATGCATGATGAATGTGTGCTGTGTATGTGTTTGTGGGTGTGTATGTATGTGTATTGTGCATATGTATGTACACCCACTATGTGATATATCTATGTATGCATGATGAATGTGTGCTCTATGTATGTGTTTGTGGGTGTCTATGTATGTGTATTGTGCGTATGTATGTACACCCACTGTGTGATATATCTATGTATGCATGTAGAATTCGTAATGTATGTGTGAATATATATGTGTGTAGTATGTGTGTGTGCATGTGGACACATACTATACACAAAATGCTAAACCAAATGTGCTTAATGTGCAAAAGCACTAAACCAAAAATGTGCATATAAGATGGTGTACTAGCTAGTGCGCGGGGAGAGGGGTCTAGATGAGGGGGTAGAAAAATAAAAATGAAAGCAGATATAGATAGAAAGGAGGGAGAGAAAAGCAGGAAGCAAAAAGCAGAAAGACAAAATAAAAATAGATCGGGTAGGTAGCAGGGGTCCACCAAAATAAACTCATTTTATCTTAGCTACCATCCTGGCCAGTGGTTCTCAACCATTTTTTAATCTATGGACCCCTTTGATTAGTATTTTAGACCCCCATAACTATTCAATGTTTAAAAACTAGTCTTATAGATACTTGTTTCAGAATTCCTATTTTGCTTTTCACACATTCCCTTGTGTAGGTTTGCAATAGAAGAACTCGCTAAGGGAACGTGTTTCTGGGCCCAGAAGTATGTTGAAATATGTAAAACATCAGAGAAGGAAAGCTAGCTGTTTCCTGCAATTAATACAACCGAAAGCAAAATTTTTTTCAGAGACCCTTAAAATAATACTTGCGGATCCCCAATTTACTATTTTGCCTGCGTGCACCCCCAAAAGTCTTAGATGGGTCCCTAGGAGTCACATGGAGCCTGGTTGAGAACCACTGATCTGTGTTTACCAAATTTCTCTAGTTTGACAGTAAAACACACACACACACTGAAAATACACACACACACCCATCTGGGAGGGGGGAAGAAATATGGCTGAAACATCCAACATCCATATCACTTTTCTTTCTGTGCATTGCACTCAAACAGATTTCAGACCTTCTCTCCGCCTCATCTTCTCCCTTGCTCGGTTTCAGCTAACAACAGCCCCCACTACTACCACCACTATCACACACCTCTATTTGAATGCAGCAATCCTATCCTCCTCACCCCTCCCTCTATGAATGAGCAACTCTGAGCCTAATTAATATTGTATCGTCTTCACCAACATCATCATTGTGATCACTTACAGCAACAAAATTCCATCAGGTTTAGATTTACATTTCACTCCCTCAAGGGGGGAACCCATTTTAAAAAGTACCAGTTAGTACCAGTTGGATTCCATGTGGTGTTTAGTCACTTCCCTCAAAATTGTTCTGAGTTCAAGTACAGCCACAATTGAGTGTCTGCCATCCTTCCAGGGTTGAGAAAATCCCTCAGCATTGCTCTGAGGGTGCCACTTTAGCATGCAATCTAACCCTAACCCAACTCAGACCAGGTCATTTCACAGCATAGACTACAGACACTGTAGTAGACCACATGCTAATGTAACACCATTCTGAGTTCAAATCCCGAAAGGTTGGGTTGTTTCCAATCTTCAAGGGTCGATAAAATTAGTCAACATTGTTCTGAGTTCAAATACCACCAAGGCTGAATGTCTTCAACCCTACCAGGGTTGATAAAATAACCAGCAGTCATATACTGGGGTAGACAGAACAGACTTCACCTCTCTGCACAAATAACTAACCTTGTAGCTTTGTTAGAATTCTATTCTATTCCATTCATCCACACCAGTCAGGTGCCTTGTGGTATTTACTTTACATCCCTCTGTTTTGTTTGGGAGTTTAGAGAGCTCCTGGTGAGTGAAGAATGCAATCAAGTTTGAATTTTTGGTAGATGCCACTTCACTCACTGTGTTAATGTCCTTGAAAAGGGCATGAACACCTTCACCACTCATGTCTTCCTATCTCTGGACTCATATCCAATATAAGAATGAATGACACACATCTGTCATTTCTGACAATGAAACAGGTACAGCATCACTCATGAGTCAGTATCTGTAATTGACTCATCATCTCCTCAAAATGTCAATGTTCTCTGTGTGTTCCACTACCATTCTATGATGGGGAGAGAAGCACCAAGTAAGCTCGGGCGTTGGCTACTCCTCTCCCCATGTCAAGTTTGATACCACATTCTGCCAGATCTCTCTTCAGTACATCCTTGAAACAAAGACTTAGTCATTCTATAAATCAGGTCCGTTCCTCAAAAACACTGTGTAGAAGAAAATAAGGTGTATAGTCCTGAGGGATCCTTGTAATGTATCCAGCCCATCAGAGACATGAACTCAAGTTGGGTTGAGAGAGGCTGGGATCTGGTGTTGATAAATAATTCTCCGATGCAAGAACTATTACGTAGGGATGGTCATCAAGAACCTAAGAAGTCACACTAGATATTTCACTATGTCTATGTTGTCTATCTCTCTATGTTTTATTGCTTTCAGGATAAAGGAACATACCGTAATTCACAGACTGTTGTTCTCAATGGAATTAAGTACCGGTAATATTCTACAGAGGATTCACTTCAATATAAACCCCACTTCCACTGTACAAAATTAAAAAACAATGTTGGGTTGGCTTTATATTCAAGAAGTGCCTATCTTATACTTTCATCCAAAATGGGCAGCCTGGTCCCCAGCCAGATGGAGGTAAAGTATCTTATCCTTTATATGGTTCACCCATTGGACTGTGGCCAAGCTGGGGCCTCTGCTTTGAAGGGTTCAGTTGAACGAATCAACCCCAATACTTATTCCATTGGCCTCTTTTTGCCAAACCACTAAGTTATAGGAACATAGACAAACCAAAACCGGTTGTCAAGCAGTGGTGGAGGACAAACACAAACATATCATCATCAGCATCATCCTTTAACGCAAGCATGGGTTGAATGGTTTGACTGGAGCTGCCAAGCCAGGGGCTAACACCATGCTCCCGTCTGGTTTGGCTTGGGTTCTACAGCTGGATGCCCTTCCTACCGCCAACCACATTTACAGTGTGTGCTTTTAACGTGCCACTGGCACCGGACTTTCATCGCTCAGGGCGTCACCTCCCATGTCGTATTTGCCTTGTACAACTTGCTTCCTGAAAATAGACCAGAGACAATTTGAGAATCGTATTTTGTCTATTTCATAATCTGTTCTGTGATAACACTTCTTTACCACTTCCCAGAACCGCTTCACTCATCATCCATCCTTTATTCTTAATATTGTCCTTCTCCATTCACATTTTACACTAATCATTCTTCTGTGCTCCCAAATTATCTCTCCTTCTCAACCACCATACAACTCTCTCTACCCCGGAACTATGTCTGTTTCTCCCCTCACTTTCGTGCAACATATCCACCAGCATATCATCTCCCTCTCTTTCTCTCATCCATCCAGTCTATTGTACTATTATTAATATGCTACTCCTCACGTCTTCTGTACTATCAGTCATCACCTGCTCTTCCCTCCATCTATTTATCATTAACTCTTGTTCTGCCTTATATTTGCCCCTTCCCCTCCTCATCTCTAACCATCTCTCACTCTCTTCACAGTCTTGCAACCTCTACTCACCTCTATTCACTTTCTTGGACCTTCTGGGTTCACCCTGACACTTAATCACCACTATTTCATCTCTATTTCCAGTTCTGCCTCACCCACTCTTCTATAATGTGTGTAGCCATGTAACTCCTCTACAGCAAGAAACCTGTTCAGTTCTGGTCCCCTCTTTCATATTTTAACCTCTTGTCTCCTAGTATAGAGTCATCTTCTTTTACTATAGTCTCACTCAGTTAGTCTTGTGAACTGCATGAAAACCTCACTAGTGCTAGTGCCATTAAAAAAAGTACCCATTACACTCTGTAAAGTGTTTGGCATTAGGGAAAGCATCCTGCAGTAGAAACTATACCAAAGCAGACAATGGAACACAACACAGCCCTTAAACTCATCTGATCCTGTCAAACTGCTCAACCCATGCCAGGAAGAAAAATAGACATTAAAAGATGATGATGATGATGGACAGATTCAGTTTGAGAAAGAAGCTTGGCAGTGGTGTGTCACAAAGGAATTTGTCTCTTTGCCTGAGGAATTTGTGTAAGAACAAACAAGGAGGAAAGTGACATACTACAGGCTTGTGAAAAGCAGAGTGGCATTCAGTATACCCTGAAAGAGATACTAAAGGAAACTCTGACCAATAAGTGGGGCAATGTGGTCATTATCAATTACAGATGGATACACAGTAATATTTGTCTGTTTTTCGAGACCAAGGATGAGAAGACAAGTAGAGATAACATGACATACATCTGCACATAGACTCATAGTACAATACATGTACCAGCACAAGACAATGTCCATACTCAGGACATTGGCAGCAACAGTGATTCCTGGCTTGTCACTTTTGTAATATACTATGGGCACGGTGTACCCGTATTATGTGCAGTGGTAATAAAAATGATAGCTGGTTGGTTGGGAGGAGCCAGTATGAACTTACATGCCCTAATGGCCATTCCAAAATTATGCCCCATGATAGATATAGAAACAAAAGCACTAAGATTAGTAGTCCAGCTGTTACACTCGTGGAAGATAGAGCCACTTTAACTTGGAGAGAGTGAGAGCAAGGGGGTAGAGAGAGAGAGAGAGCACCAACAATTGAAACTCTGCAAATGTTAGATCTCCTTGTCTTTGAAGTAAAAAAGTTGAAATCCTTCCCCTACCAGTAGCAAATCTTTAGCATGCTGGTCAAAATGCATTGCAGTATTTAGTTATGGCCCTTTATGCTCTGAGTTTAAATCTCACTGATGTCAACTTTACTTTCATCTTTATAGTGTCAAAAATAAACTACCAGTCATCTACTAGCGCCATTTTAACCAACCAATCTATTACCCCAATTATGTGGCCTTATGTTAGAAACAACAATATTAAATGTTCGTTTTCCATGCTGGCATGGGTTGGACAGCTTGACAGGAACTGGCAAGGCCAGGGACCACACCAGGTTCCATAGTCTGTTTTGATTTGGTTTCTACAGCTGGATGCCCTTCCTAACACCAACCACTTTACAGAATGTACTGAGTGCTTTTTACATGGCACCATCACCAGTGCTTTTTATGTGGCACCAGCACCCATACCAATGCTTTTTACATGGTACCTTGGTTTTAGGATATCAATTCTGTTGTGGTGGGCAGGTCTTGAGTACAGCAATGCACCACATAGCTCAGGCTTCAATACTTCATCCGATCTCTTCCTGGGTCTCCCTAGAAATGATTGTGATTATTGTCTACCCAAGTTTTAGAATACATGTTGTAAGAGATAACTAAAAAGGATGGTGACAGGAAGTGCATCTAGCCATAAAATGGTGCCTCAAAATTAGACCCATTCAACCCATAGAAATATGGACATATGATTAATATATATACCATTGTATGGATATTGAATGTTTCTTTCTGAACAGTAGTATCAATCAGGATAATGCTGTCAACATGACTCCAAAGTTCACTTTAGAAAAGATGATTCAAAGCCAAACATTCAGAATTTTTTTTATTTTTTATTTGGATTGGTGAAAGGGCTGTATCTTGGTTTTTGCAAGCTCTCTGAAACCAGTAAGACTGACATGATTGATGTTCCACTTGAAACAGCTGCAGGAAACCATGGGCAAGGAGAGAATCTGGAGGGAATTCCATTCTAGATAGGAAGGACTGGAAAAAGGGGCTAGTTTGGTAGATGAGGAGGGATACACAAAATGGGAGATGAGACGAGTGAGACAGGTAAGCTAGAGTGGTGATGGTACAGGACCAGCCAGATCTGAAGAGTCGCGTTTACTGTAGTAGTGACAGAAAAGTCAGTGAGGAGACAACAGTTCTGTGGCTAGAGGATGAAGTTTTGGTGATTTAACTCCAGTCAGTTGGATAGGCTTATTTTGGACACAATCTGGGATGTCTATGTGAAATAGCAGCACCTGCCCGATGTAGATATGGAAGCAGTATTCCATCGTGGGTTTCACCATAGCTTTGTATATGGTTAATCATTGTTGGGGGCTGAAAGAAGGCTAGTCTTTGGGATACAATCTTTGCTATGTTGGGGATGTAAGATCTTCAGATCTTAGCTCATTATCAGTGATAGCAGGGCTCTAACATTTGTAGCAACTTAGAGATTGCTACAAATTCTAGGTTTTAGTTGTATTTTGTTCACAAGAGAAAAAAGATCAATTGCTATTTGTAACTGCTAATAAAATGAACACTGCGAATGGAAAATGTTTTTAAAATTAATAATTATTTGTACAATAAATTTTTACGCACTGAAATAGAAAAAAAAAGACATGTATGTATTGCAATGTGTGAGTGTGTGTGTGTTCTTTTTAATTAAAATTTGTTGATATTTGCCTGAAGTCTAATTAATTAAGAAATTGTTATTATTATTGATTAAAATCGATTGAATTGACATCAATATATTAGCAGTACATATCTTATTGAGCCTAGGCAAATAGAAAGCGCAGTCGATTTTAGTGGGAAAATGATGTTAAAATACTGTGCAACTGGTTTCCAATATTTTTTCTATGTTGATTCTATTCACATTTGTTTGGCATCTTGTCTGGTGCTGAACCATCTGCACCATTACTATTGTCTTATCAGAAACAGATTTACTTCTGTATTAACTTATTTATTTACATACAGGAATGATGAAGTTTATGATTTCTAGGGAATCTAAACAAATGTAGTTATCCATTGTATAGAATATTTTTCTTCTACTTTCGTTTCTAAAGTTAGAGTTGTTTACAATGTTTTGAAACTCCTGTACTAACATGAAGAGTTGTAATTAGGAAAATTGTATTAATCCATACGGTACCAACGTCTTACAGGAGCTTTGTTGTTTAGACCCAAGTCACACCTGATCGAGAAGAACTTTGATCAAAGGCATTTCAGTAATGACCATCCCGTATTATTTTTAAACATAGGTTATCCGGCAAAACTACACAAGTGTGCCCCACCGATTTGACTGCTAATTTTAGCAGATCGAGAGGCAGTAATAATAACAATTACAAAGGCATAACACCTCAGATGTGTAGCAGAGAAATCAGATGGGTACTTATTCATGCTTTTTTACTAAAAGACCTTATCAGCAACGTGACTACAAAAGAGGACACATCTGTTATTTGAGTTCGCTACATAAAACAAAATTACTGGTATTTTGTTACGTTTGGCAATACTCATTAAGAGAGAATCAAAACTTGAGTCGCTGACCCTACTTGCCAGGATTTTACCTCTACTTTACAAAGAAACTACTTTGGTTTTTCTGTTTCGAACTTTCCTCTTCAAGCACGTGGCGGCTTAAGTAGTAAAACAGTTTATCTTCTAATGAAAGGTACATCTAGGCTGTATTCTAGGAATATAAATCAATCCCAGTGTCGGACTTGTAGTTTACTTTACCGACCCCAGAAAAATGAAAGGTAAATTTGATCTTGACGGGATTTTAACACAGAACGTAAAAGAACCGTAACTAAATACCGCAGGAATTCTAATTGCGTGATCTGATGGAAAGTAATACAAATATATTTTACCGGTCGATTGCCTAAATGATAAGTATTTCCAAGCATGATATTACATCCTAGACGTTTAAGTTGTTCAGGAAGCAATCCTTTTAATGTCCCTTGAGTACCGACAGGCATGAAGACAGGTGTCAGGACAGATGCATGAGGAAGGGTCAGTTGGCAAGCTCTGGCTTTGGTCGTGGAACACTCGGCAATAATTTTTAGTGCGAGAGCACTGCATTTTGAAGAGGTTTCTTTAGTGAAAGATGTCATGGAGCAGACAGAAATAACAAGAAAGAGAAGAGAAAATAAATGAATGGATTATGTGAGATACTGTAGAAATGGGGGTTGGTGGGAGAAAAAGAGAGCGAAATAAAAGAAATTCTAAGTTATATGTGACGACATCAACAACACTGAATCTTAGGCTGAACATTAATCAGATATTATTGATACATAACTGTCCAATCAAATGTCATCTTATGACGTCGGTTCGGTTGATTCCGCATGCGCAGGGGATTTTGTGCACTTGTGTGGGTCGGAGGCGGAGAAGCTACGCCATATAGAGATACACAGAGATATATACACACATGGAACCTAATGACCACTGGATACCTTTGTCTCTCCTTTTTGTCGAATTTCCCGCAGGTAGGAATATATTTTCACCTCAACTTACCTGACTTCGATTACAAATGAGAATATCTGAACAAATTACCTTTTTTCGCTTTACCATTTACCATATTACATTTATCTTTCTCTCTATCTTTCATTCTGACGGAATGAACGCACTTACTCGATAATGCTTACCGCGCCTATTATTACTATGGAACTTAAGGAAGCTTGACTAAAAAAATTTCCTTTATTTATTTTTTGGTTTGTTTTTCATCTCCTACTTAAATCGTATGCAATTCGGAAACAATTTAACTATTCCTAAACCAAAAACCTTCAGCACATTCACCCTGACTCTGCGATGCTTGTTTGCTTGTAGTTCTTTATTTCTTTACAATAATGTTGCATCGAAATTGTATTTCGATCCTGTGATTTAGATCTGGTGGGATTAAATGATCGTTAATCGGAATGGCGGAGAATTTTAATATTTTGTGGCTTGAATATGGTCCTTTATAAATACTGGTTTAACTTGTAAAGATTTCCTATGTTTACACTTATCTGGTTCGCCAACTTAAATACGCTGTATAAAGATTTTTACCCCCGCCAACCGCCCACAGTTTTTAAACCCCGGATTCCTCTACAAGCTGTGTGTTTGTAATGTGTGTAGGTGTGTGTGTGTATGTATGTATGTATGTATGTATGTATGTATGTATGTATGTATGTATGTATGTATGTATGTAT
>JAOPUL010000001.1:9167883-9178818 GCA_027564515.1 Octopus rubescens | reverse complement strand
ATTGAATCGACTATCCCCATCCCCGAAAATTTCAGGCCTTTGTGCCCAGTATAGAAAGGATTATTATTATTATTATTGATAATCTATATTGTATTGGTACTTCAGTAATAACTGTCAGGTTATCAACTTCATATAAGTGTTGTATCAGTCACACATTTTGTTTACTTCATAGCCTTCCACTACTATCATTGATAATTTGGGAGAAAAAAAAGGCAAACAAATAATGATAAATTGTTTAATAACGATGAAACCAGCCAAATTGACCTTCATGCCAAGCTATTGAAACAACCCTTATGGCCCTAATTAACAGGGAGACTAAATACATACAGATATCAGTCTATGTATTTATTTTAATTGCACAAAAGTCTTATTCTTAATATGACCACTACACCCCACCTCAGTTGAAAGGTCTTATCTTGCAAGTTACTTGATGACCTCACTAATGCTATGTAAAAGGCATCCAGTACACTCAGTAAAGTGATCGGCATTAGAAAGGGTAACCAGCTGTAGAAACTATGCCAAAGCAGACAATGGAGCTTGGCACAGTCCTCTGGCTCACCAATTTCTGTTAAACCATCCAACTCATGCCAGCTTGAAAATGGACATTAAATGGTGATGATGATGACCATTAGACTGTTTTACTGTTCATTATTTATCAATTACAGAAGGATGAAGTCCAAGGTCACCCCACCCCCTCAACAGAATTTAAATGCTGGGACATACAATTGCAAACTTGATAGCACTGTAGAGTGACCAGGTTTGGTGCTTTACTAATTTATGACAACTCAACTGCGTTATTAGGATACATCATCATCCTTTAACGTCTGTTTTCCATGCCGGCATAGGTTGAATGGTTTGACCGGAGCTGGTAAGCCAGAGAGCTGCATCAGGTTCCAGTCTGATTTGGCTCGTTTTCTACAGCTGGATGCTCTTCCTTAACACCAATCACTTTACAGTGTGTGCTGGGTGCTTTAACATGCCACCAGCACAGGACTTTCAGCAAGAGTGCTTTTTACATGGCACTGTCACAGGACTCTTGGCGCCAGTGCTTTTTACGCGGCACCATCACCAGTGCTTTTTATGTGGCACCGGCACAGGACTCTTGGCACGAGTGCTTTTTATATGGCACCAGTACAGGACTCTTGCCGCATGTGCTTTTTATATGGCATACTTCTATGACTACATTCTAATTTCTTTTTTATCTACTTACAGTTTACAATCAGTTAGTATGCAAGCAGGATAATCTTACATTTTTTAAATATTAACATGAATAGAACATAAACGTGTTTAGACATAACTGATTTAAGAAGCTGCCTAAATCCCAACTGTATGATTTCCACTATGAGCACAAATGTTGAAGGTGGGGGTGCAGTCAGTTATATTAACTTCATTACATGATTGGAACTTATCTTATTGATCCCTAATCAAATAGATGAAAGACAAAGTCAATACCGGTGTGATTTGACATAATCACAAGGTATTTTGTCTGATGCTCTGCCAGCTCTGTCATTAAGTGCCCTTACTGAAAATTAAGTGAGGGCATTTACTGGGAGAAAATTAAAATGAAATACCTTTCATCAACTTCTTGTAGACTTTGGCCCACACATTTCGATTTTCTGAAGTTAAAATGCCAACAGGTGTAGTAGGATGTTTTGATCCAGACTTGATAATCTTCAGTTGGTTGTATATTTGCTCAGAATTCAGTGGTTTGTTTTTCTTGCCAAATACTTGCAGGGAAAATAACTAGGAAATGATCAACACAAGATAAAGCAAATAAAAACAAAATGAAAAAAAACAACAACAATAAAAAACATTCTTTTGTTTCTATTTTCCTCTAATTAATCACTAAAAATAAATATATTTTAGAAGACAATATTTTCTGTGGTTTACAGTTAGAGTTTTATCCACAGCAGGTAATCTTATGATAAGCTGAATGGATAAATGCAATTTCAATTCTTGACTGAAGCAATTTCTCAGGCTAAGTTCTTATGTAAAAAGAATCAATATTTTAGCATTTTTTTTTCATTTTTTAAATAGATGTTTCGTTTTTATGACATGGGTTGGCTGGAGTAGACTTATAATAAATCATTAATCAAATAAATTGCTGAATGCCAACAGCTGAACAATGAATCAGGACTTAGTTTATCGTTTTTATAAAACTGATAAACAACATCCCCCCAGTCATTTTAAACTCACCCAAATGATAGTAGGTGGAGGTGATAATTAGAGGAAATAAAAGTGGGTCAATTTGTTACAGGTTATTAGCTGGGGAAGAATCCATGGTCAAGGATAATATTCTGGAGTGGCAGGTGTAATTCTGGGAAAGAGAGACTGAGCAAAGATTGAGATAAACAGAGGAAGCAATGGCAATAGAAGTAGCAAGTACAAGTGAGTTTTTGTGGGAGTACAAAGACAGAGTTAGTAATATCAGAGGAGAAAAGGGGTTGTTGTAGTGATAGCAGAAACTAAAGAAGAGGTACCTACATTTTACAAGTAAAAGGGAAAATGTTGTGTATTTGAGCAAAAATCTTATAAATCTAGTGTACTTCAGTTGATCCAACTGTGAGGGTAAGATACCATGTAAGTATGCAATAAATTACTATCTTATTCAAGGGTAGACTTATCTCTCTTCTGCTTAACAGCATAAAATCAGAACTAAACATCAGTGACCTTTAAAAAATCTTCAAAGTTTAGGATATATTAATATTTTTTTAAACCATTTATACAATATTTTGATCAACATTCCAATTATGGACACTCTGTCCTTTGTCTTGCTTATTATATCCAAAACTACTTTATGCACTTTAATCCTTTTGTTGCCATATTTCAATTGAAATACACTACTTTTGTTTTATTTAATTTTGAAAATAATGAAGAATTTGCTAAAATAATTTTGTCATTATTAAACTGGTATTTGGAACATAAATTAACATGGAATTTTGAGGGAAGGTTTTAATTTAGATCATTTTAAAACAGTAAGTTATATCATAGAATCAGGGGTAGTCTCAGGCACATAAGTATCAAATGGGTTAAAGATGCTAGGTGAAATGTGAAGAAGATTTTGCAGTTATTTCCAGCAGTTTGAATGACTGCAAAGAAGCTCCTTCATTAGCTCAAAGCAGTAGTAATCCTTAAAAACTCAGATTATAAAAAAATATATTTGTGAGAAATTTAACTACTCATTATGTAATTTATTTTTGAACATGAGATCTTAAATAATTTCTAACAGTATTGATGATCAACTTTCCTGTCAGATGATTAACTGAATCGATAGAAAATTCATGATCCAAATGTATCCATCAATTGGTGATTAATCCAGCTCCTCTCCTGGTTACAGCAGCAGGTATTGAACTCAGCACTGCATGCTAATGAACCAGTAGTCAGTCAAAGTCTCACTCTATCAACTGAGCTATGTAGGAGGAAGACTCATAAGCTAATGAGAAAGCCTCTACATGGTTATTTAACTTGCTAAAAATAGCAGCCACATCTCCCTTATATCACACACCACCATTTTAAAAGAGGATACATTGCATAATGTATACCTAGACATACTATGTCTAAAAGCTGATGATATGCTCATAGCTGAAATACATCTGATCATAGATGTACTAGATCAGAGTTAACTTGGTGCTAAATACTAACCTCAGTCCAGTGTTCAATATGCCTATCAACTTGTCCATCAACTCTTTTGAATAATTAACCCCTGTAAATATATTTTGTCATGATCATTTTATTATTTTAAAGATGGCTCACTTCCAAATAGTTAAATATATTAATAGCTCAATGTTAGAAACTGATAGATTTCACAAGTTATGACAAATGTTAAGTATGAGGTCAACAGTCTTGTCAAAGACATGACAATATCTTTAGTGCTGATTCCATAGAGTGGCAACAATCTATCCACTCCATGCCAGCATGGAAAGCGATGCAAATAATAATAATGATGATGATGGTGTTGTTGTTGTTATTTAGTCTTAGATTAGCTCTGATCATGTAGACCTAAATACAATAAAAGGTGTTCCAGCAACAAACGTCCTGTTTTTCAGACCTAGATTATCTAGAATGATATTATTCAATGCAACATTGTTTTTCTTAAGACAATAAGGCATAATTTGAGGAAGATTTGGTTGCTATTTTTTAACAAATTGAAAGATCACATAGAGGCAGGTAACCTAAGCTGAATAATATGCCTTGCCTAAAAGCAAAATAGAATGGATGCACAAGTTTTGAACTGCAGACTAAATAAACACTAGTCTTCAAAATTTTTTTTCAAATTCCTTTCAGTAGAAATTACCTTGGCTGTACCAAAGAAGATGGTAAATTCAAAATTCTATAGTAAAACTGGGAGAACTTCTTCAAAAACTTATAAATTAATTTTGCCTTTAGTTTGTAACTTACAGCCCTTTCCACCTTCCCTTTGCAAAAAACATATTGTAACAGCCCTTCTTTCACCCCTAATAACTTTGAAACAGAAATAAGAAAGTTCAACTGTGACACCTACATGGTTATTAGACATTACAATAATATGTTGAGATTTTGAATCAGCGAAATTTTTCCAGAAGTCAGTATTTACACCTGGGATACGACAGCCACCGAAAATGTTATAGTACTGGTGCATACATAGGGGTTGTTCACCAACTTTATCCAATGGAAGTCTATTTCTATAAAAAATTTAAAAAAATACATTAAACACAAGAATTTAAATGATGATAGAAATTTATTTTTATCACTATTTGGTTATATATCATCTTACATTAAATATTTTCCCCCTTTCCTTAATTTTTTTTCATTTTTAATGATTGAGCTGTGTGGGGACTGGCATGTCAAAGAACAGATCCAACATTTCCTCTGCATGTCGAATAAGATGTCTAAATGAGGTTGAGGTAGGATTTGCATTCCAACCTTGTAAAACCCTCACCAACAACGACTACCCAAACAGACCCATAAGTTGGAGGGTTGTTGCCTGAGTGGTGCAAACGTGTTGTCTATCATGAGTAGAGAATCACCAACAAAGGGTGGCTGTTACAGCCGATGGCCCCATACTACAGCTATTGAGGAAGACATATTTGTAGGATTACTCTTGAAACTCTACTTGTGAATGGTCATTTTGTTATCTATTAAATTTTTCTAAAACAAGCATGACTCTGTGGTTAAGAAGCTCGCTTTGAAACCATGTAGTTCTGGGTTCAGTCCCACTGAGTGGCATCTTGGCCAAGAGTCTTCAACTACAGCCTTGGGCCAACCAATGTCTTGTGAGTGAATTTGGTAGACAGAAGTGTTGAGCTCTAATTGTGGAGGGAACCTGTGGAAGGGGTAGGCCAAGGAAGACGTGGGACAAAGCAGTGAGAAAGGATTTTCAGTGTTTGGGCCAAACCGAGGAAATGACAAGGAACCGAGACTTCTGGCGATTTACTGTGATTGAGAAAACATGTCAAGCTAAGTAAAATCAGGGCCATCCATATATACAGGCATGTCCTTTACAGCTATGCCCCCCCACTCCCTCTCTCAGCTGAGAGGTCTTTGTTTTGTGAGCTCGCAGGTGCTGATGCCATGTAAATAGCACTCATTTTGGTGTCAAGTAGGAAAGCACTCGAGCTGGTGCCACATAGAAAAGCAGCCATGCTAGTGCCACATAGCCAAGCACTCATGCCGGTGGCACGTATAAAGCACCTGTGCCAGTGTCATGTATAAAGCACCTGTGCTGGTGTCACATATAACGCACCTGTGCCAGTACCACGTATAAAGCACCCATGCCGATGTCACAAATGGAGCACCTTTTGTAAAGTGGTTGACATTAGAAAAGGCATCCAGCCATAGAAGCCATGCCAAAACAGACAACTGGAGTCTGGGCAGCTTATCGGCTGGCCAGTTCCTGTCAAACCATCCAACCCATGCCAGCATGGAAAACAGACGTATGATGATGATGATGAAACTTTCAGGAAGTTGTCTTATATACATATATATATATATATACATGTATGTGTGTGTCTTTGTGTTTGTGTTGTGTTTTCCCCCACCACCATTAGACAACTGGTGTTGGTTTGTTTATGACCCTGTACCTTAGCAGATCAGCAAAAGAGACTGATAGAATAAGTACCAGACTTTAAAAAATTAATATTGGAGTCGATTTCTTCGACTAAACCCTTCAAGGTGGTGCCATAGTATGGCCACAGTCCAATGACTGAAACAAGTGTAGAAGAAAAAAAAAGATAGCATTTAACCTGTCCATTTAACCTTTAGCTATATGAATAGTAATTGATCTGAAATAAAATGAATAGTTCAACTCATTGCTTGTGTGAAGAAGTGAAATGATATGAATAAATAAGATGTTAAAAAACCAGTTTACAGGCCATTAATATATATAGGTTGTATTCTTGAGCAAGATACTTTATTTCACGTTGCTCCTGTTCACTTAGCTGTAGAAATGAGTTGTGACGTCACTGGTGCCAAGCTGTATTGGCCTTTGCCTTTCCCTTGGACAACATCGGTAGCATGGAGAGGGGAGACTGGTATGCATGGACGACTGCTGGTCTTCCACAAAACAACCTTGCCCAGACTTGTGCCTAGGAGGGGGAGCTTTCTAGATGCAAACCCATGGTCATTCATGACTAAAGGGGGTCTTTAAATATATATATTCATTGTAGGCATTTCATTGTTGATGCGATCGGGACATAGACCCTATCTCAAATCAAAGACCTCACCAGTATGTCAAGACTTTATGATCTCCTACAGCTTGTAAAGAAACCATTATTGTGATTAATATTTTAGTATGTTTTATATGATATAACACAAAGTACATTGAATATGCAAACTTTTACTTATAATCATATTATGATTGGAAAAACAAAAATAACAATTATAAATTAAGTTAATATTTCAAACAAAGGCAGCGAGCTGGCAGAATTGTTAGCACGATGGGCAAAATGCTTAGTAGCATTTCGTCCATCTTTATGATCTGAGTTCAAATTCTGCCAAAGTTAATTTGTATCAACTTTAATGGTATACTTTAACAGTCAGATTGAAGTGACTGGGCTAAAAATTTAGCCGAGATGTTGCATACATATGTGAAGATACATAAGTAGCAGTGTATACCGGTATGGATGTTTGAGCCTTAGCATGTATATACGTATGTGTTACAAAAATATGAAGTGAAAAATGGCATGTTACATAAAGTAACAACGTTATTTTGATACTTACTCATCTAACATGATCTTGTAATCCAGAATTCCAGATATCACTTTTGCAGCAAACCTAACAGGGAGAAAATAAAGATTGAGAGCTCAGATTTTTGTTGGAGAAATGTAATTTAGTTCTGTTCTTACCTTTCCAGATAACATTTACACAGAAATTGAAATGGTTTCAATAGAGATTAAAAAATGTGTCAGAGACATAGTTTGTCAAGAACTTAGTACTAAGATACAGGTAACCCTAACAAAGTACGTTTTATAAGAACTAGTTGTTGTAATAGACTGAAGTAGTCACAATATATTTATCAGTTCAGGGTAAAATAAAGTTTGAGACAATTTGGACATAGAAATGTGAGGTGTTGAACTAGATACAAGAAAGTTTATAATCCCATATGTCATCATCTGTGTATAATTCTTGCCAATCTGTGTACAAAAGAAAAAATAATGGCTTCCCCTTACTATTTTCTCTTTAATACTCTTACAATGTCATAGATTTGTAGACAAAGAGTTCGGTCATTTGAATTAACATAAGTACATGACTGGTAATTATTTTATCAATTCAAGAAGTTTGGATCATAAACTCAACTCCAATGAGATTTGAACTCAGAATGTGTGCACAGATAGAGGTATTTATAGATAAATACAGACTGAAAGAGAAGCTAGAGAAGAGGAAGAGTGAGGAGCAGTAGAGAGAAAGAGAGAGTGGGGTGAAGAAAGAGAAACATTTGAGAGAGGAGGTAGAGAAAAGAGGTAGTTTACATTGACATTTTAGTTTATCTTTTAGTCAGGAGGGAAGGGAAATCAGCACCCATGATCCCTTTTATAGGGCTTCCAATGATGGTGGGAAGTTTATCTTCAAACTAGAAACCTGGCCCGACAGAGCAGACTCCACTAAAAGCACCAAAGGTATGAAGTGGTGGTGTTAAACCAAGCCACAGATTAAGTCTACCATCTATGTAGGCCATGGCAGGATTTGAACTCAGAACACACAAACTATAAATAAATACCACAAAACATTGGTTCTGATGTTCTTACAGTTCACCACCCTATATTGATACTATTTTATTGATCTTGAGATTTGAAGGTAAAGTTGAGCTCAGGAAATATAAACAAGCTTATGATGTCTTTTTTTAAAACTATTTCCTCGACCTGGATATGTACTTAACACATCCCTTCCATTAGTATAATGAATTGAGTTTGATGTTCTAACCACTGGCATGTTGTCCTGAAGGACAACAATTTTGGCATATTGAGTAACTTAAGAAGCATTTTGTCTCCATATTCACTGGTACGCTGGATCCCTAATGATAAATGTGTGTTTATATATATATATATAATTAAAAACCAAGAGGAGAGTGGAGATTTTTTCACATCCAAAACTTTTTATTATTAAAAAGTTTTCTACATCATACATAACGTTGACCTGCATATGTTTCTACTGCAGCAACTGCACATTGCTCTGTATGCAATTATGCACCTAGTCGCTGCAATTACATCAAAGGTCCATTATTCACAACATTTTCATAGTAAACTAATTCAAACAAGCGTCCTGTGTTGGTATTCACAACGTTTTCAAAGTGAACTAATTCAAAACAAGCGTTCTGCATTGATATTCAGTTGAAGATGATAGCGTTTTCCTATAGGTGAATGTTTTTTTTAACACTATTTATATACTGACTTGATTTACAAATGTTATCTGGAAAGGTAAGAACAGCATAAAAATATATCTCCAACAAAAATTATTAACACTATGTTAAACTCCAATACAATTTTACAATGCAATAAATATTGATGGAATAAACTCTGGTGAACATACAGAATAGTCTAAAATAATGCTTGACAGCAACATATTTAGAATAGCAAACAATACAAAAGTGTAAATTTTACCTGTGATTCATAATTTAATTATTTTTGATAGCCATTTCAATGGACTAAGAACAACATCAATTATATAATTTGTAATTGATATACATAATTAATTTAAATATGATGGGTTACCCGTCTTATCGGGAGAAAAATATGGAAATGGTAATCGAAATACTGTAAGCAATTTAAATATGATATATTGTTAATCTAATATTTTGATTGGTATAATCTCCAATGATGCCTTAACAAGGTCAAGGACTGAACCTGGAATCCACAGATTATACCAATCAGAATGTTGGAACAGCACATCCAAGTCATGGAAATAGTCTGAAAAACAGGCATCATTAGGAAACTCAAATTTATAATGTGGTATCATATGATGAAACAAAGACAAATACTTCAGGTGATGATCTTTGAAAGAAAGAAGAGAAAACAGTACTTACTTCAATTGTTCCTTTTCTCCTTTAAATTTCTGCAATGGCAACAACATCCCTGGACTGGAATTGATAACCACTGGGGACCTAACACTTAAGTAGCCATAATGTAACCACCACTGAGAAAGCTGCAAGAAGAAATAAGTTCCTTAGCAAAGACACCGTTTCTCAGACATAAAACATGCTAATGGAAGGACTTGAAGTTATTTTAACCCTTCTTATGGTCTATGCTAAAATGAGTATTATGGTACAGACCTATTTGAAATAACCTGTAATAAAGTTTTAAATTAAAATCTTAATTGAAACCTCATTCATCATCATAATCATTATTATCATTTAACGTCTGTTTTCCATGCTGGCATGGGTTAGACGGTTTGACTGAAAACTGGCAAGCTGGGGAGCTGCACCAGACTCCAGTCTATTTTTGGCTTGGTTTCTACAGCTGGATGCCCTTCCTAATGCCAACCACTACAGAGAGTGTACCCTACATATAAAATAACAAAAAAAGATTAAAAGATGGGTAGGTTGGTTAGTCATGGTTGGAAAACTAATGACTATAGGGGGTGGGTGGGGTCTATTGGATCAGAGTGGACCTCGGGTTAAGCGGCAACATGTAATACTTACTGGGTCAGAGGTCAGGTAGCTGTCACCGGAGTCTAAGCCGTCGATGGTTCCCTGAGTCAAAGTCTGGTAAAGCTCAATAGCAGTAAAACCTGAAAGAAACAAAATAGAAATATGGGTAACAGTGTGTGTGTGTGTGTGGACCGTGGCTAAGCTAGAGCATCACCCTGAAGTGTTTAGCTGAACAAATCAACCCCCAGTACTTATTTTTAAGCCTGGTAATTATTCTATTAGTACTTTTTGCTGAACCGCTAAGTTACAGGTACATAAACAAACCAACACCGGTTGTCAAGTGGTGGTGGTGGTGGTGGTGGGGGGACAAACACAAAGACACATTAATGTTTGTTTTCATGTTCAGTTATGATAAAAACAATTTTGCATTAATCTGAATGGTTTCGGCCCTTGTGGCCAATAAAGAAAACATTAATCTGAATGGTTACTTCACAGTCCTATGATGGGTTATAGTTAGCTGGCCGAAACTTCGAAGAGTTGAAAAATACTGCAAAATAGTTTTTGCAGAGTAATTAAATATCAAAACAGGAGAGTGGAAACGAAAATTACACATGTTTCGTTTCTCAATAGGAGTTACAAAGGTTATACAATGTAGAATAAACATGTATGACAACTTTTATTAAAAAATTCATCAGACAGACCAATCAAATAATATATTATTTGATTCTCTGCCTGAAGAAGTTTTAATAGCTGCCCTACGTGTTTATTCTGCATGTACACTTTTGTAACTCCTATTAGGAAATGAAACATGTGTAATGGTGAACAAATAATACCCCCAAATTTCTTTTTCCAATCTCCTGTTTTAATATATATAT
>JAOPUL010000001.1:9136499-9146943 GCA_027564515.1 Octopus rubescens | reverse complement strand
ACACACTTATACATCAAGAAACACATATACAATATTGTATACTTTGATTAATATGCACACACACACACACACACACACATATATATATATATATATATATATATATATTTGTGTAGTGCGATATATAACCAATGTTGAGAACTCCTTTTATAGTTTGGAAGATTCGTTCATGATGATGAGAAATCGAATTATTTTTTGATATGCCTTGCTGTAGTTATCCATCGATATTCTGAATGCAGAGTGCATATAGAAAGAAAAAAATATGAGTGACGATAAGTTATCCCTTATAATTATAAATTCTATCTCCACATACACATACATAATACACACACACACACACATATATATAATCACAGATCATTTCGAAAAATATACATATTCGAAATTATTGCATTTACAGTATTGAATATATAAAAAAATAAACGAATCTTTAATTACATTTTACACATTTTCGAGTTATCGAAATAGTAACCAATTCTCCCTCAAATTACACTACCGTCTTGAAAAAAAAAAGAGGAAGATGTTGGATAATGTAGTTCTAGGTGTATTTTGCCTAAAATAAGACAGGATGACCATGGTTGGAATGCCTTTGATCATAAGTCTGCACGATCAGAGAAGACCAATGTGTAAACAACAATGATTTCTGTTTGAAATTCACATTTATTCTAATAAGTCACAAGGCCAGTTTTATTCAGCGACGGCTGAATCGATATCAATAATATATCAGTGATGTTTATTTAATCGTCTCAAAATGAACAATTAACTTGTTCCCGACACGATTTGAATAGCAATTATCTTGCAGAGATTTGAAGTTAGAAGTTGCAGTAAATCAACTAGAGACATTGTAAATATCCCGCTCTTGTCTTGCCTCCTATATTCATTTCATTATATTGGCCTAAATAGCTTGAGATGGTGTAAATGAAATTAGATGCTGTGGCTTCCATACCTTTCCATACGTTAATAGCACAAATTTAAATGTACTGAAAGCGGCTTTGCTCATTTGATTTGCCGGTTGATTCGATCATTAATATGTTGTGGTTGTTTAGCCCGAGGTCCGCCGTGATTGAGCAATCTGATGATCAAAAGCATTTTCGTCTTGAACATTTTTATTTTATTTTAATTTTTTTTCAGGCATAATACATTATCTAATGTATCATTTTTAAGACGGTAGAGAAATCTGGCTGCTGTTTTTAAAAGGTCGAACAATAACGAAGAGGCTCCATCGTTTTACTCGCTATTATTACTATTGATTTCTTAGGTGCAATACCGGATAAGGGAAATTGGTTGTGGCGGTCATTTCTTTCCGTAGGACTTCCGCATGGAATCCAATCTGGCTGATAAACTAGGCTTTTTGGTAATTCTGTGGCGCTCGCCACTTCTGTAATGAAGAATAATTTCTTTAACTAATTCTACGTTTGTGAATGATTCTACTAAGTACAACCATTAACAGACTTCCATTTCCTGAATACCTTCATTACTTTGTTCTTGTAACGTTCACCACACGCTTATTTTTAATTCATTTTTGTTTATCAATATATGACCGGCTCTTATTATTGAGATCAGACGAATTGTTTGCATACTCGTCTCTCATTTTACCACTCCGTCTTTTTCTCGCATTCAGACCACTGACACTCTGGAAATGCAATAGTCACTAAAACATTTTGCACAATAATAAATCCATATTTACATTAAATATATTTTGTGAATCTATGTAATTAAAAATGCCTGTTAATTTAATAGGGTACTAGACTAAGGTCATCAATATTTGTTTATTTAACAAGAATAACGTATTAGATGCTGTATCTAAATATATTGATTTCTTACGTTGATCTACAGTTTCAGATTTATTATAGGGAAGAGAAAATGTGTCTAGGACATTTGTGCATTTTCAAAAATACCAGCAACATAAATGAAGTGAAATATCATTTCTGCAACTGGAAATCGAAACCAGGTTAACAGCATCTAATATTATCGATTTATTTGTTGTTAAAATATCAATAAATCAACGAAGTACTTCGCTCCAGACTTATTCAGTAGTCTGACAAAGAGGAAGAACCCCTATTTTTTTAGTTCCACTTACAATCCAATTGTTACACGATGTCTGTCCGTTATTCTCTGTATTGGACGTCATTAAGATAAGAGTGCATCTTCCTCCTCCATTATTTCTTTTCTGATAGTCCTACATCGATGCTTCAGGTCACTGTTGATATTTTTATGGCTTTATCAGAAGGAAGAGATGTAGTGCTCATGACCTTCGCAAGCACCCCTGAGACTGATAAAATCGATACGGTTGTTTTTCAGTTTCAACATCTCTAGCCAGACGACTCCAGGAATAAAAAAAAAAAAGTGGGAGAGAATTCCTGGGGGTTGATGCCTTGGGAAAAAAAATGGATTGGATATGTGAAGGAGAAAGGAGACAGTAGCGATGACAAGAGGAGAGGCGGGTGGATTCAGTGCTAGAGTTTGACTTGGTAAAGTCTTAAGCAATATAAAATTTGAAGTCTTTTTTAAGAGTTACACAAAAATTGAAAACATAGAAGGCGAGGTTAGTTGGAAATATTTCGCAAAACGTATGGTTATATAGATAAATCTACATCAGTTTCATAGACATACAAATGCACAACAAACTCACCAAACTCGTTCATGCTTAGGTTTGGAGAGATTACTGAAAAAACAAATTTTCGTGAGCCAAATCTAAACGTTTCAACTCGCCCCACAGTGGGGATAGGTTACTACATGCTGTAGGGTTTTGGGAACAAACCAGTATTTATAGGACAATTCAAGAATTATGTTGGCATCATTTCAATTTTTAATTCTAATGATGTATTTTATCTGGTAACTTGAATTAGATATGATTGTTATTTTGGTGTGTCAACTCTAATAAAGTTTATTGATCCACATTTTCTTTGTATTTAGAAGGTGCGTTCAAAAAGTAACCGACCTCTGGGTATAAAATCAAAAAAACTATTTTGGACATTTCACAAATTTTATTTAATCACCTTCAAAATACTCCCGTTGGGAGTTCACACACGTCTCGCAGCAGTTCTGCCACTGCTGGTAACAACTTTGGAACGCCTTCTCTGGAATGAGATCCGTCATCGCTTTTCCCATAATTTCCTCTCGCAACTCAAATCGCTTCCGTTTCAGCGCGGTTTTCAGTTTGGGAAAAGGCCAGAAGTCACACAGTGCTAAATCGGGAGAGTAAGGAGTCTGTCGAACAAGTGGTGTGTTGTTCTTGACCAGGAAAGTTTGGATTACGAGGTGCGTTAAAAAGTATCCGACTTATTTTTTTTTTATTTTTTTTTTTTGGCCGACATTCTCCACGTGCACAAAGCCAACGTTAAAATGGAACGTGCTTATTCCCGCTTCGTGAGAAATTTCCTCGACTGTTACACGACGGTCTTCCATGACTATTCGCCGAACCTCTCAATTGGCTCCTCGTTTCGGCTTGTGGATGGCCTGTCTGAGCGTGCCTCGCTCTCCACTGAGGTGTGACTATGTTTGAAGCGGTTGATCTGAGTTTTGACCAGGGCATCATCACCAAAGGCCTGCTGAATCTTCTGAAAGGTTTGAGTTTGAATATCACCAAGCTTTTGGCAAATCTTGATGCAATATCTCTGCTCAATGCGTTCGGTCATCTTACGTGAAAACGAAAATCCGACGGGCGCGCACTACACGTCTATATTCTAGGCGTAACAGCCGGGAACTGACGCGGCCTAACGTCGCTAAAATGTTCATGCATGCACAAGAAGGGTAGCGTCACCTCTCACCCAAAGAATTTTGCCTACACGGCATTAGTTTTGGTAGGAGGATACTTTTTGAATGCACCTCGTATTCTGGCTTCTTAGTTGATAGATCAACGGTCATATGTGCATTTTTCATCATTTGTCATAGTAAATTTGGGCGCGAAAAATCTTTGCTTGGAACACGTCTCCAGATTTCGTTAGTTACTTCATCATCGTTCATTTTATCGACTAGAGCAACATAAATAGGGAATTTTTTCTTCCCGGCGAAACGTACAGTATAGTCTCTTGCATTTGAAGGGTCACTTTATTCCTGTTTGTTTGTTGTTTGCTCACTGTTAGACGGTTCTTCATCAGATATAACGTTCAAGGTAGCATCATCTTTTTAATTACTGTCGTTATTATCAGTCTCCTGTAGGATATTTCAACTTATTGCCTTGTAGTTTTTGGCTCTTTTATTTCCTGGGTGATTTCTTTCTCTTCTCGGCCTGCTCGGAGATTTCAAATCGCTCAGGGATGTCATGAGGACTCTTGTTCATTCAGGTTTTCTCCCGTCGTTTCCTCTCTGTGCCAGTGTTGAAAGGTTTGCATGCCGTCAGACGGTAAGAGACCTTAACCGGGTAGTTCTGAATGACTTGATGTTTTGACATTTGAGGTCAGTGAGACAAGTAACTCGAACTGGTTGTTTCTCTCTCTTTTAAAAAAAATTTTTTTTTGTTAATCGCATGACCTTGGAAGAGCCTTCGGAAGTCATTATTTTATTTGACCAACCTCCCGTGTTTTTAAACTGTCTGCTCAATCTCCTGTGATGTATTGATGGCCGCCGACATCTGAAGAACCAAAGCAAGCCCTGACGTCATAACCTCTCGACACTGGACGATCCTGTGGAGTTTTATCTTTTTCATGTCACATCTATATCAGTAGTTTTAAGTTTCATACATAATGACATTGTTACTGAAATATGAAATTAATGATGTAGAATACAATTGCGTATATTATAACTAATTAAATATTTCGCGTAGTATAAAGGAAATAAGTTTAAAATTGTTTGGTACGTGTCGCGACGCCTTTTTTTATGTGCTCGCTCCCCCTAACTTTAGAACCTGGCTACGTCTGTCTGTCACACCAGGAGAAAATCATCATCGGTGAAAATGTTCTTGTCTAGCGGATAAATACCTGTTATCACTGCTACAAAGAACGGATGAAACCAAACTTTCTCCCTTTTTTGCAGAGATGATTTTCTTGGCCTGAATGTATAACAATTATACATTCACTTTCGCCGAAATTCTATCTTATCTGAAATTAACCCATGCCCCTTCAAGCCCAGTTCCGTAATTATTGGCGATTGGATGCATGAACCAGGTCTTTCTTTCTTTATTCTTCTTTAGAAAATAATGCAAGCAATCTTTGACTTCACTTTCTTTCTCTAAGACTAGGATAACTTTACAGGCAAAGTCAACTTGCCTACTCAAATGCCAAACCCTTGACTTCTTTTTGATTTTAAGTGCTACATTATGTTTCGTAGACCCATTCAGATTACTTTCTCCAGGACAGTCAACACACAAAATTGCTCAGTCCAGACTACAGTACTTATTATTTCTAACAAATGGACATTTTACTTTAAAATGTGAAAAACAGAATTTTTTCTGTATGATCCAGAATCTTTTGCATCAAATTGATACCAATATATTTGAAGGGTTTGTATAAAATAGCATTATAATCCTCATCAGCTTCTTTGCTCCTTTTAAAACGAGGTGTTTCAGCTTATCGCTGTGGCTTGTAAGGCCTTATGCCTAAAACTGATAATAGGTGTACTAGAGTGGAGGTGATATGCAACTGATAAGTTCAGATAAAATGTGTGTCTGTATGTACTGGCGTATGGGGCTTATCGTCATAAGTTTATTGAGTTTACTACCCGGGCATTGCTATGTTTATATATAATACTACAACCTGACTTAAACTTTATTTCTAAGTATGTAATGTTAAATTTGGAAATAAATTATCACTAGATTATATCATGTTATAGCAAGAACATAATTATTATTATAAAGACAATTTGCTACTCTTGGTCGGTGTGCGGCGCCAACGACCCATAAACATGGGAGAATAATGAGGGAGATATAGGTTCTCTTCGCATAGGATTTCGGAAATTAAAAATAAATTTTGTAGACCCTGGTATATATTTAAACCACTATAAAATGAACGGAGTTGAGAAATATGATTGCTATTAACTATGTGAACATTGGAAGACACTCCATAATCTCATATTATAATGTCAGAATCATTTATGGAAATGTGTTTTAGGAACTAATGTCCGTAAAACTGAGGTTAGAAAGGAAGAAGAGTTAAACGCTTTTAGAACCCTGCTCCCGTGAGCTGAGAGGTAGAGGTACGCCATCCTTTTCCATGCACTCCCATCCCTGGTCAGAACCAAAACTTCGTGCAACTGTGAAATCTAATTGTCCATTACACCATCTCCTAAAATGTTTTCTATAAACATATTTATCTTTACGGAGATGTAGTAACCAAGTAAGTGATTTGATCTGAGACTGTGTGTTGAAACTAAAACAATGACAGCATTGAAGACATATATTAGCCATTCAAAAACACACATTAATTATTTGGTGTCAACATCGTCGAACTAATAATAGCGACCTGGTCACTGACACGGATCCACTGCAATTGGTTTAGGGCGAGGCTTGTTGGTCAGTATATCTAGTCTTCAAGGACATAAACATGTTTTTGTTTTGATTTATATAGGTCAGTCGTTCTGGTTGTCATCACCCGATGCTCATAGTTGGTCAGTTAGCTTGGCATTTGGTTGTAATTCATACACGTTCTTCTTTCACTCAGTGAGGGCTCTTTTAGTATTGTATAGCAAGTCTTAACAATAAGAAATCTGTAGTGGCGTATTTTTTATCTAGAGTTACAAGAATAATAACAATTAAATTCAAAAAATGCTAACAATTTCTATTTTGCAGATTCCATATCAACAAATCGTAAGAAATCTGTAAATAGTTTGTGTCTCGATAATTAATGTCCTGCATTATCAGTAAATGCAACTTTGTTACTAGACAAGATCAAGCTGATGAAGGAGTCTCAATGTGGTTGATAGACTTGCTGTAAATAACAACCAAATTTCCTTCAAATTACAACTTGCTATCTTGAAAGTGACATATTGGATAATAGAATACCTGATGGAAGGATGAGGTGGCCATAAGTGGAATGCCTTTGATCATAGGTCTGCACAGTAAGGTCTGACATAGGACTAAATAATAATTAATTTGGATGCAGCAACAATATTTTCACCTTAACCCTCTAGTATTCAGATTATCATGTCAAATATAATGTTTTTTTATTCACATTGTTTTGAATTAATCATGCCATATCTCATAGCTTTGAGGTTTTGATGATGTGATTGTTTATTTTTAGAATGACATTGTAGGATGGGTGTGAGAGGTCAAATCTGGCCAGCTTAAACATAAATCATGTAGAATATTTGGGACAGATACGGCCAGTTTAAATGCTAAAGAGTCAATGACTTTCTACTAACACAAAATTTAATTTTTGCACTCATTCTTTGGAAAAATACAGGCCATCAGATCACCAACTGTGGAATTTCTCTCGTGTATTAACCATTCTTTTTTAATTTGAAGAAAGGGGAAGTACATCTTGGTCCATCTCCTGGAAAGGTCAAAGGGATAGATACTGGATCTGTCACTTTGAATAGTTAACTATATTACAGAATGTTCCAGAGAAGAAACTCTTTAACTATCTCCAGATTGTAGTAATTGTAGATGAATCAAGGTAATATACACTGAGAACATACACACTGTATGGAGCTTCAGTGAGAAAAACATCCATATGGAATACCTTCAATTTCATAGAAAACAATGTATGGAGTCCTGCCAGTTCATAATGAAGGATTGTATGCAAGGCCTTACATTCTGATTGAATCATCATCTCTCAGGCATCACTGAGAAAAAATATATATAAGCCAACAAGGGATCCTTTATATAGTTACTCAGCTTACTATGAATAGCAGCCAAATGTCCCTCAAATTCTCCAATGATGACGACAGTAGCAGTGAGCCTCTTTCAGTTTCCACCCACCAATTCCAATTACAAGCCTTTGGTTAACCTGGGGCTATAGAAGAAGATACTTGTCCAAGGTACCATGCAGTGGTATTAAACCTGAAATTACACGGTCAGAAAGCAAACTTCTTAACCCCACAGCCATGCTTGCACTTTTCAGTATTGTATTAATTTGCAATACTGGGCTGGGGGTCAACTCCTCCTGTAGTTGCTCAGAGAAGATACGGTGGGGGGTGGGGGGTGGGGGTATTCAAAACATGAACAGACAAAATGATTATTTTCTACAAACTTATGTTCTGAGTTACAGGTATAAATAAATAGTCAATCAAATTGTATAATTAGATTAAATATATAATTTTATTGAATTTATATATTATTGAATTGCTCAGAGCTTATTATTAAATTCAATTAGTTTGATTGATTGATCATTTGGTCATACCTGTAACTATATAATTACATTAAGCAAATTAAGCTATGTGGTTGGGCACTATTCTAGCTTTGAGCCAACCAATAATTTGTGAGTGAATTTGGTAGGTAGTAATTGTATGGAAACCCATATTGGGTGTATGTCCGTTTGTGCGAGTGTGTCTTTGAGTTTATTTGTCCTTCACTATCACTTGACAACTGGGGTTGATTTATTCAGCTAAACCCTTCAAGGCAGTGCCACAACGTGACCACAGACCTATGACTAACACAAGTAAAAGATAAAAGATAAAGAACTTAGTAACCATTCTTTCAAAGACAAATACTCTTCTATTGCTTCAAGCCAATGGGCTGAGGCCATACTGGTGCATTTAATCTTGTTATGGTTGATAAAGTTAACAAAACAGGCAGAGATAAAATTCCAGGTTAATATCTAGTGCATTGAGGTTGTGGGCCACTAAATGTTCGATTAGCTAATCTCGTATAATAGGACTGCTCAATTACAGCTGACTGATATAAAAGATTATAACTACATTTGACAACAAGTAACTGATAAACTTTTTAACACATTGTGAGAATTAGAATAAACTACTCTACATATAGATCAAACCAACCTACACTAGCTAAGTTAGTGTCAATATATTTAATGTAATGAGCATAACAAATCTAATTAGAAATACTTTTGAGGTGAAGAAAAGATAACATATCTAATGTAATCATCACCATCATTGCTTTAACGTCCACTTTTCCATGCTTGCATGGGTCAGACAGAATTTGCTGAGATGGATTTTCTATGGCTGGATGCCCTTTCTGTTGCCAACCCTCACCTGCTTCCAAGTAAGGTAATATTTTCCCATAACAGACATGTATTCATGGAAGACTGGAAATAAAGTATACTGCTTGCATGATGGTGACACTCATTTACTATCACATGAAGGAAAAGGCAACAGTAACACCCACACACACACACACATATATCAACTTGTTATCAGTTCAAATATGCTTGAGACATGTTCGAACTTGTCCTGTAAGAAAGCCATTCACTGCATTTTGTCATGGAGAAAAATTCTCGCTGTAGACAAATAGGTATAAACACCACAAATCAGTTTGATGTGCTGTCTACCAAGAACTGGATGCATGCATTTCAGAGTAGTTATCCCCTCTTCAGCATTGAACACTGGCAAGGGAGGTGCTACGCACTGACAATGAGAGACCAGGTCTGTCTTATTATATTCCAGTCAAAGTAATGTGACTGGTTGTGCTAATCGATGGCCTGGCCATAATAAAATACAGATTATCCACTCATAAGGCTTTAGTTGACCCAGGGCTATAGTTGAAATTATTTGCCCAAGGTGCCAGGCAGTAGGATTGAACCCAGAACCATGTAGTTGAGAAGCAAACTTCTTACCACATGAGCATCAAAAATATAATTACAAATACTTAAGAAAAGATAGCAAATTTAATGTAATGAGCATCAAGAATCTAATAAGAGATACTTATGAGGTGAAAAAAAGATAACAATAGTTCAATGACACTTTTATTGGTATCAACCATAAGACTGCTTCCATGCTGGAGCACTGTCTTCAAGGATTTCGTTTATAATATCAACACTAGTACTCATTTCAGTCAGATACTTATTTTTGTCTCTACTCGTTGAACTGCTAAGTTACAGGACAAAGGAATATAACATAAATATTATGAGTTTTTAAACTAGTGTCAACATAAATATAGACATTCACATGCACACAACATTCATCATCATCATCATTTAGCATCCATATTCCATGCTGGCATGGGTTGGACAATTCAACAGGATCCAACTGGTCAGAGGAATGTGCCAAGCTCCAATGTCTGTTTTTGGCATGCCAAGAAGACCCATTTTATAATAGAGGAGGTATTTCAACAGAATCAGGCTATTATACTGATTTTACCCCGAAAACAAAACTGAATTTGATGGGATTTGAACTCAGAACAAGAAAGCATCAAACCTTAAATATTATAAAGTATCTTGTTTGGCTCTTTAATTTGTATGATAAACTTACTTTCTCTTATTGAAGCTGTTACAAATGGGTGGTCTGTAGGTAAGGCTGCGTGTAAATCTTTCTTCTTCTTCTTCCTCGTTTAACGTCCGTTTCCATGCTAGCATGGGTTGGACGAGTTTTACCTAATGGCTCTTCTCCAGGC
>JAOPUL010000001.1:9050585-9062210 GCA_027564515.1 Octopus rubescens | reverse complement strand
TTAGTTATAACAGATGGCTTAAAGTTCCTTTGTTAGGCGTGAAATTAAATCATCGACTCGCCCCCCCCCCCCAAATGCCTCCTTTTACTTTACTGCCCCCTTAGGCACCAGGACTGTCTCAACGCCCACCGGTGGACGGAAGCGCCCACTTTGAACCTTTGTTCTAATAGAACCCTTTCCTATCGACTAGAATGATGGATATCAAAGCATACACAGAGACAACCGTGTAACTGTTAAACCAATTCCCTATAGTCATGACTTGTTAAAAAATCTCAACTCGCAAACTGCAGTTTTGGTTCATGTAGTGTGTGTGTGTGCATACACATATATAGCTAGATAGACAAGCGACTTGCAGTAAATTACAAAATATAGCAGATATTTGAACTACGATGTAAAAATATTTAAAACAAAATCTTTACATAAAGGGGGAAGCATTGACGTGGTAAGGTTTCCGTAAACACGTGGTTGCAGGTTAGATTGTGTGTGGAATTACAGGCAAATGTTTTCTCTACTGTAGATTTTCGGGTTTATTTTTGGAGAGAAACAGTTACTTTGAGTTACGTTTTATAAGTTGGCTTATGATTCTTATATCTATTTGCTTTATCTTTTTTGGCGTCCCCCCCCCCCGTTTCTTACACATTCTCTTATCTACCAATCAGCGGTATGTGTATTGTACTGTAAGATTTCAAATGTTATTTGTTCAGCGAATAACAGATACAAGTACAAATTTATATAAAAACAAGGAATTAGAGAAAAAAAAAAAAAAATGATGCCTCTAACTGCTCGAGGATGGGCTTACAAAATGTATTTAGGTGTGTACGTTAAAAAAAACAATGTCAGTAACCGCCAATACATGGGAAAAAAAAAAAAAAAAAAAAAAAAAAAAATGAAAAACATTTTCCCGTAAATTGTCGAACACATGACGTTATGTATGGATACCAAAAGATTTTAAAACAAACTTATTTACCACCGTCTCTGCAGCAGGTAGAGACGTCAGAACATAAGCCTCCGGACAAAGCACTATATCCTAGACTTGTGAGGCCCTGAGCAAACCACTTTTTGTGCACGATACCTTAAAAATGTACTAACAGTAGGACCACACAACTGATCGAGTAATGAAAAGTAATGATTCATGGATAAAAGTGACAGTACATACATAGGTGAAATCGTTCGTAATTCATAGATTAAGCCCCAAGATCAAATTTTTCAAAAGGAATTATATAAGAAACAGTTACGGTGCATATTCAAGATAATAAATAGCATTACATAAACTCGCTTTTGGACATAATTTTTCTATATTTTTTTTTTCAGAGAAAATAAAAGCATAGTAAAATGAATGTAATATTTTTTCAGTTTTCCCGCCTTCTCGATATAAGTTTATGTATGTCTGCTCAGTAATAAAGGTGGTGTGGAGAAAGTTCAGTAATTGCACCAGTATGTGATAGCTTTCAGTTTGAGAACCACTAGTCTAGAGAAAAGTACAGAGGCCCAATTCATCATTTGTTTCAACTTTTTGGAACTTTATTTTAAAATATAAAAATACTATGAAGAAAGGCATACCTACACTTGTGCCCCCTCCTCCACCCGACTTTTCCTCACAACTTCTAGTAAAACGTGTATTTTTTTTTAATGAAATTTTCTATAAATACTTTTCAGTGTGTGTAAATTACGCTTATCTGAATTTGATTTGAAAAGAAAGTGAGCGCGCACATACATATGACGAGGGCCGTTGCATGACTTTTAGAGCCACCCTGCAACTTTGTTTCGAGGCTCCATCTCTTCAAGCAAAAGTTATAATCTACGTATATCTTTTATTCATAACTATATTTTACTTTATTCTGTCTGAAGTTCTTTTCCTCGTCTGGGTTGAAATTTTCAGTTAATATCTGAAAGTAAATAGGTGGCTCATCTATGTACTTTGATCTTAACATGGGGCCCTCGCGACCGCATGGGGCTTGCGACGGCCCTGCATATGACAACATTTCAAGTTTCATTTTGTACTTATGTGTCGTGTAAGAGTCCAAATTTTCTCTTCATATTAACATCCGATATAATTGTAATACACACACACACTGAAAGGTATTTATAGAAAATTTCATTAAAAAATTACTCAACTTTCAGAAAAAAGGGGTAAAGAAAAGTCTGAATTTTCCGAAACTCCTCACCCCCCACCCTCGGAAATTTCACATATCAGAATTTACACCATCTGAAGCGTATTTATAGAAAATTCCATTAAAGAATATTCATTTTTCTGAAAGTTATGAAACAAGTAGGCGGGGGTGGGACACATGTGGAGCTACGCCGGAAGAAAATTAAAAACAAATTAGGACTCTTAACCCAATCCTTAAACTTTCTACAATTAATTTGTAAATTGGGAGCTTTTCAGTTTAGTACAAGAATGCACGAGTAGTTAAAAATCTTTGCTTCCCAATCATTTGGTCTTGGTTCACTCCCACTGCGCATGTTGGGCAAGTGTCTTCGGCTATAACCCCAGGCAACTTAGTTTTCAGTGGATTTGGTAGACGGAAGCTGCTTGTATGTCCCTCACCACTGCTTGACAACCGGTTATCTATTTATATATCTACTTAGCGATTCGACAAATGAGACAGACGATAACTAGTCGGGGCGATTTGTTCGACTAAACCCTTCATGACCGCAGTCCAATGACAAAATATGTAATTTTATTTAACAAGCGGCAAAGATTTTCTCGTGGGTGGGTGAACTTTTAATAGTAAGTCACCATTGCCTATGTGGCTGGGAGTAGCATGATCCTAGAGTTAGGCGTATTTTTTTTTTTCTTCAAATTTTGTCCAGTAAGTTAACCTGCCGCCAACTGAATTGTTAAAATTAAGTAATTTCTTCATTCGTGAAGACGGGTTTGGTTATTTTGACTTGCAATGAAAATGTATTTGTTAGTGATCAAGTTATTTTACTTTGAATTTTTATTTTGAGCAATTTAAACACTAGCAAAGTGAATGGAAGTTCGGCGACTGAAACTGAAAAGCTATCAGTAATGACTAAAAATGTTCGAAGTGAAATTGTGAAACTAAGTTAATGCAATGCAGTCCCTTAGGTGTGTCGATGTGCCTGTTAATGATCGAAGTGCCGCAATGCCATTACCCGCTATCATTGATCGGGATTAGCGGACCTATTCACAACTCCAACCCACGACACTTAACCACATTCGTAGATTCCAACGATCCAACATAACGTATAAATAGAACGAACCCAGATTCTCAAAATAGTAAATATAGCAGGCATGGTACATCAGAATCTATTTAAATTATAGTTACAGGATTACCTGGCCTCACTCAATCGGAATGTATTCATAGAATTCAAATGCATTAGATATCACCATCCGTTAAATTATATTTCAGTTAAATTAAAAAAATTAGAAGCCGA
This sequence comes from Octopus rubescens, assembly GCA_027564515.1. Taxonomy (NCBI): domain Eukaryota; kingdom Metazoa; phylum Mollusca; class Cephalopoda; order Octopoda; family Octopodidae; genus Octopus; species Octopus rubescens. Next base: position 9,058,808 of record JAOPUL010000001.1, on the reverse strand, counting down.
GGTTCATGACTCAAGGCCTAAAACTGACCAGTGGAGTTCAGGTGTCAAGTTATTTCGTCTTAGAAAAATGCAAGTGGAAATATTGTCCATTTGGCAATGTCCAGAGAGGAGACGTTTCGAATAAGCACTCGACCTATTTCAAAAATTTCTTTGGCTTCCTGTTTTCAATGCCAAATGCTTACGATCTTTCGCTATTTTGTGATCATAAACGAAAAGACCGGTTTCAAATTTTGGTTGAACTTTGTTTCATAATTAAATTTCTAGAAGATTTGTAGTCATTGCCGATTATTTATGTCTTTCAGTTGGATTTATTGAACTTCGGATTTCTGAACATGACTGAGAACAAAGTTTCACTTTATTTTCCGCCATTATATGTTTATAATATGTCAACATTACATGTGAGTAAAGCAATAATCATGCACAACTACTGAAGTGTATAGAAAGAACCGACGAGAAGCGGTGGCATTTTGTTGATTCATGTACACGTGTTCACATTCCACTGTCTTTCACTCCCGTCAATTTACTTTCATTATTTTAAACAATGTTAAACAAAACCACACATTTTGCAAACCAAATATCGAAAATGTGTACATATATTCTCCCACCCACGAAGGTAAGCACATCTTAAAGCGAACATATTAAGTGAAGAAATCTTTGTCGACCATCAAAGTAGCTGTTGGTTAACGAAGACAAAAATAGGGGATTCCTTTTCTCAGATGTAAGACATGGTTTGTAGATAAGATCTAGAATTTCAATGAGTCATTTGTTAGACTAGTCATTTTTCAACAAGGTATGTCGACTGAAAACGTTCAAAAAAGTCGTGGAGTAAGCTAAGCCCAGTGTAGAATTTAAAATTGGAGAGGCCGTAAGAAATAACACTTGGCAGTTCCTTGTAAAATTAATTACCCCAGAAAGGGTCTCATATGCCTTTTAATTATTTTGAAATCCCTGCGGACTGGGACCCAACCAAGACGTAGCTTGTGCATAAATCTGGTCGTATTTAGCTTAAAACCAACGAAATCATTATCGATAACATATTTCTAGGGTCGCATTACTGTGAAATCTCGTGAATCCGTAGAAACAAACACGAGTGTTATAAAATTTCTATCAAAACGGATTGATTATACCAATCCAATACGAAAGGAGTCATTGATCCTTATACATAATTTAACCGGGTACATATTTACAGTGGAAAAGAATCATCAAGGACGTTGAGGAAATATCTTCGCTGTATAGAAATGGTGTCAGAATAATTCCTTAATGATTTACTATTTTCCTTTTATTTGATTTGTTCACCATTACAATTTGGTTCCAATTGCAAATTAAAATTGGTGATAATTGATAAAATTCAGAAAAATGAATTGATAAAACTTTTCAAAAAAAAAAAAAATTTTGTACAAGAGAATATATAATCCCCCTCCCCCCAAAATAAAATAAATAAAAAATGCTGTAATTATGCAGCAAGATTTTATATTAAAATATTTAATTAGATATAGACATATGTACGGTGGTTATCAATGACAATGGAATTATGAGAATTGCTTTGATTCAACTATTTTTAAAAGAAATTTCTTCCTTAACCATTGCATGTTAAAATTAAAATTTATATCAAAATATAAACATTTGTATCAAATTATTTCATAGATTAAACCGATTTATTTCAAGAAACAGATTGCACTGAAAAGAGCTTTGTACTTGAACTTTTACAACTACGTTAAATTGACGAAAATATGATGAACATATACGAGTGCAGTGTAATAATAAAATGTGGTTGAACATAAAACAATGTTTTTAAAACATTAAAAAAAAGTATTTTACAAATTTTACATGATTCACCAAAGACATTTGCTTAGTTTTTCGTTGTATTCCCAACTGCTAATTTTCCAGTAAATCTATCTTCTATTGCAACAAATTTAGAGTCAGATTTGAAATTAATTCGTTGCGATTTAATTAAATGTTCTCGAACAGGGTTCTCCCATTTATTCACTTGTGATTTTACATAATCTTTTACTGCACAAGTCTTTTGGTTAGTTTCCGTTTTCTGTATTTTACTTATTGTTGACCTTTGTTCAGAACGGATTTTGTCAGATGAATGAAAAAAATTAATGTTCACATTCCGATTATAATCTTGATTTAGTCTCGGGTAGTGCGTTTTGGATGCAGAACTATATAATGGGAAACTCTTGCGTCTGAGAGATGAAGCAATTGACATTTTGTCAAAGAGATCTCCCTCAACATCAAAATGTTCCGTTGATGCTGTCACAAAGTTACTGTCTGTCGCAGAATGTTCCAAATACCGTGATTTTTCTAGAGAAGAATTCTTAAAAGACAATTTTTGAAACGCACAACTTTGCCGGCGCAAATATACAAGGTTATTGGTTCTTTTCGTTCGATTTCCGACATCTGAATTACTAATTTTGGTATTTACGATTCCCGATAAAGTATTTTTAGGAGTCTGTAATTCTTCTAAACTAGACAGCTTTTGTAATGGAGTTTTCTGGTTTGTTCTGTTGCTAATATATATCTTATCACTTGGACTCTTCATGAATAAAAGCGCTCTACTTACTTGAAGCTTTTCTGGAGAATTCATAGTGGCGGAACGATTGCTCGAGCTAACAGTTCTTCGACGTAAGTTCGACTTACTATTTGGGGTTGAACAATCTTCAAAATACTCGATTAGAAATTTTACTGAATCTGTCGTTTGAATACGATTAAAACCAGTTTTGTTACTAATATTAAACGCAGTACCATCATCTGATTTCCTATTCTTCAAAACTGCAAACTTCTTTGTATGAATGCTTTTCGAAGGGGTCTTCATTAAGTTTAATTGTTGATGGTTTAATTGTTGGTTTAATTTGATTTGGTTTGAGTATCTAGATTCTGAAACATTAGGATAGCTCAATTTCATTTGAACATTGTTCAAATTATCTTCCAATGTACGATTCGCTCTCGATTTCATAACGATTTCAAAATGATGAATATTCAATTTTCTTTGATGCTTTTTAGTTGCCAGACCGTTGCTAAAGCATTCTTTAATTTCAGTTGGGATAGAAAAGTTATCTTGTGGGAAACTATTGCCGTCGGTGTAATATTTCCTCACAAAAAGCTGTGACCGTTTGTCCCATAGAAGACAATTACTAAAATATTCTAAGCATACACAACAAAAACTAAAAATATCAGATTTTAAACCCGACTGCTTTTTTAGTAGAGTCTCTGGTGACATCCACCTCCAAGAATCACCAGTGGGCCACTTTACGTTTTTTTCCTTAACGTGCATGTACTCAAAATTACTTAGTTTCACACTGTAAGTATCCATAATCTATGAACAAAAAGAAAAATATTTCATGATTTAATTATTTACATCGTGTAAGAATACAAATAAATTGTATACTAGGGAGACCGGGAAGGTAAAGAGTGGTTATTGTTATATGTTCAAATCATGAACGGTTCAAAACGTTCAATTATGAATCCTATATAAACAGGGGATGTAGTAAGACAACTTCAGCGGTTACACTTAAAGAGTCCTCAATAAAATGCAATTTTACCTCAGGCTTCAGTGAAAACCAGCTGTCCGTTCTAATAGGAAAATACAATGAGCCAACCACACAAGTCGCTCAGCAGAAAAAAAATCCCACCGGCTTAAAAAACGAAGGTCAATGCGTCCCCCCACTCCCTACATTTAAACTTTATTTAAAATTTATAAAAAAGTGAAACCGAGAAACTATAAGTTTGATTCGAATTATGTTCGTGGTGATTGACTAGTTCTACAAATTGAATATAAAAGATGGTCAAAGTTGGAATGGTTAATCAGGATTAAACATCGTAAAATTTCTATGTGCAAAACATTGCATTCAAAAGGAAAATGCAACCGAAAGTTTTATTCGGAACATACTTTGAGAAAGAAAAAAAGTTTGTAAATAGAACTTTAAAAATGTCTGTTAACAAACAAGTTGGGATTGGGGATAACATTTAAAAACCCTGACTGCTATATTATTTAAGTAACCTTATATGGAGTACAATTGTAGATAAAACATATTTGCGGTACTCACCCGAATAGCATGTGAGGTTATATTTCCATGTATGAAACCATTTTGATGGATATATTCCAATGCATAATAAATCTGACGCAAAAATATGAAAATGTTGGTTTCTGAAAATGTACCGCCAATTTTATGGAGACAAATATACAACGAGCAGTATAGAACACTTCCATTAAGAAAATACCAACTCTCCGTTTGGAGTGTACCAGCATATTTCAATTGACACATGGACATGATTAGGGCGAATCCTCGTTGAACAAGTTGTCGTATCTTGGTATTTTCTTCGGCCATTTGTTTAAATGGAACCGACGACAGACGAAGACATCGTTCATCGGCAGGTATCTAAAAGCAAATCAAAGATATGTTGTACGAGATGTAGTTTTGTTACCAATATTTCACGAGGGCAAGGTATTAGCAAGATTGTTAATGTCAAATTGTATCGTATCGAGTTGTGGCCCTTTTCGTCCAGAGATCAAATCTCGCATTTATTAATTTTGCCTTTCGTTCCTTTCGGAATCGATAAGTATTAGTCAAGTACCTAAGTAAACTTAGGTGACTAACCGCCCAAAAGTGTGACCTTGTGCCGATGTAAGAAATTTTATTCAAATCTGCATTGTTATTGCCGTTAGGAAAGGCACACTTCACAAAGCCAGGTCTTGATAAATCTTTTTTTTATATATAGAAGTTAAAGAAATCAATTGTTAATCTACATCCATTCAGATGGAAACTGAAGTTACGAGTAACTGCATTTGATGTGCAATTGTTACAAGTACTCCTATCAACCTATTAATATCTCCCCAAAATCGAGATTTTAAGTGCCAGTATCATACTGGAATCAATTTAATCCACTACATACCCTCCACTATCATTTCCTGAAGCGAAGATAAACGTCAGTAAAATGGGCGCTAGCATACTTCATGTAATAAACCAAGAAATCAATTTACACTCCTGATGAAAAATAACCGACAAAAGAAAGAGGATGTATGTACAACCACGAAATTTCAGTTAAAAAAATTAAGGGATACAGTAAGTTTGATCTTTAGCAGTTCGACAACTCTGGATGTTTCGGTCTTTTTAAACTTTTTAAGCGAAGCATAGTCTAAGTAATATCTCAGACTAGATACTTTTGTGATGGCACTAGATGGTTACAGAAGTTGAATTCTAACGTTATATAAGAATCAATTTCAAGCAAAACCTAACATCATATGGCAAGTCATCATTCACTAGTTTAGCCAACAATGTATTAGCAGATCACTTGGTTAATGAGAACCGGAGATATGATCAAGAGAAATGAAGACAATCTCAAGACCAATAACGATCGGGTGAGCAGGCCTCAAGTCACAGTAACAATCTTTCGATGGGCCTGGATGTGAAGTGTGGTTGCATCATTTGAAGACCATACAACTAAGCTTTATAAGTTAAACGAAGAGGACTCAAAGCTACCAAGACAGCCTTCGTAACGGATACTTCCAGATATGTCTTAAAGGAGCTTCTACATGGTCGCTAGACCTATTAGAAATAGCAGCGAAGCTGCCTTCGAATTATACATGTTGGAGGGGGGGGGGGAACCTCCGAAGGAAACATTGAATATTTTAGTCTCTAATTTATTAGAAATACTAGGAAACATTTTCATGAAATACTTGAATTAGAAACTTTTGTTTACCCGCTTCATTTTATTCTCTGCGTAGTGTCCAAATACTCTCATTTCTTTAATTTCTGAAGAACAAGAAGTTAAGCTTAACTTTTCAGTACCAACTTGCTGGTTTCCTATTCCCGATATGCGAATGAAAATTTTCGACACTTTTCTCTGAAGCTTTTCATTATTTAACCTGAAAATAAAAATTCCAGAAACAAATGAAAAATATTTTACAAACTTTAAAATGATATTCTTGTAAGGAGTTGATTTAGCTTTTTCAGCAGGTTAAAAAAATATTTCGAGTAAATGGATTCTATTTAAAAATAAGTGAATAAGCTCTTTGCATTAACTATTTAAAAATAAAAAAAATTGTTGAAACAGATTTATATACTTCTATTAATTCCAGTTCAATCAATGTTGGAAAAAAATGTTTAGTGTTTAAAATGCGCCCATTTCAGCTGTAACAATAAAGCACAGAATACTGGTATATTAAGCGAAAATAAATGTGGATCAGAGACTTACGGCATTTTCCAATCTGTCACTTTCAAGACTTCCACATTAAAATGCTCGTTTATATAGTTTTGGTCATTTTTTTTACCCACCTTTCACTGGTTGGTTACTGAAATAACAAATCAGAAAGCATTACGATCGATCAGATTATTGGGTACTCACAAATTATGTAAATATATACATATTCGAATATCATATTGAGTTTTGTCTTTGAGAAAAGCAACATTAAGTGTATGTTATAATAAATTTGTTAGGCAGAGAATCTATTCACGAATTACAAAACTCATTTTGTTGTTGTTTAACCCTGATTAAGTAGATCGATAATCAAAGACATTCAAGCAGCGATCATGCTATCTTTATCCAGACAAAATGTTTCTAGGTCGAAATTATCCAATACGTTCTTTTTTGACGACAATGGGGTGTGACTGGTAGCAAATTTGGTTGCTATTTCTACCAGGTTGAGCTACCCATAAAGACATTCTCTTTGTTGTTTCGCCTCAGATCAGCCTTGATATAGTGAAAGGCGTTCTAGCCGTGAAATTTTGTCTTTTTGTGTATGTACGAATATGTGTAACGACACGTACTTTGAAGACAGTAGAAATTGATTTGAGGGAGATTTGGTTGCTATTTCATATAAGTCGAACTGCCATGTAGAGTCTATCGTTGGCCCTCATAATTGTTTTTTTATGGTAGATGATCCTCTCTATCTAAAATTCTGAAATATGATACCTCTGTTCATAATTTATAGTAACTTTTGAAGATCTATTTATTTTAGAATCTTTATTTTGAATTGCTCTTTTGCCGTAGGTCATGACGATAAGTTATTAAATTTTGATAGCTTGGTTTTTATGTATATTTCTCCGAAGCAATGTTATGCTTATGGCCCAGTCCACTTACTTGCACATGGATACTACGTAGATTTAGTGTTCCCTGCTGTAAACAACGGGAACGTTGTATAACTGACAAATGTTTCGTTGGCATTCACTGAGATGAAATCTCGAAGTGATGGAGAGAGGAGACTTCACCAGGCTGACTTTCTTGTCCTGGATGCACTCTATAAAGACAAGTGGTGTCTAAGCCAGTACGGTCCTGTTCAAAACATTGATGACATTTTTTACCTACTTTCCTCTTTATTAATGAGAAGACGAAAAAAAATTACATCCCTACAATTTTTCTTTCTTCGCCATGATGGGCAAATTTAAAAAGTTTAAAACCATTTCAATTGGATTAAACATGATAGTTTGTCTGCTCCCTTTTCAATCCTCACAACCCCAACCCCACCGGGATCCCAACTCTCCCTTATGAGAAACAATGATCTAAACGATCCCTAAATACAAATGAGACTCAGCAAATAAGAAATAACTTTCGTGTCCATCTTCCGATCCAAGATGAGTAACCTTGAGCCATTACTGAAGAACCTTGAGTCAATTGAGCCGCATCAAGGGTTTTTCATACTTAGGAACTATTTGTCGATTCCTAGGTTACTGTATTTCCTCAGAGTTAGTTCCGCCTATAGATTCTTGTTGTTGCTTCAATACTTCAGGAAACTCGAGAGTCTGGTCAATGTCAAACTCTCTCCAGAGCCCCGTGACCAGGCTGCTTTGCCAAAACGGTTTGGGGGTCTGGGCTTATGCAGGTGCTCGTCCATATCTCTTCCCTGTTTTCTTTCCTCCATCCACGTGTGCTCCTCTCTGGTAGGCAACATCCTCTCCTTTCCAACATGGACTAGTTCCAACAGGGAGATGGCTGAATCTCTGTTACAGTGGAGTGAGCTGGGTTTGCCAGTCCCTGTCACAGTTGAGGATAGACAGAAGCAGAGAGTATGTGACAATCTGTGCTCAGACGCCACCTTCGACTCTCTCTTCGATCAATCTGATCAATTTTCGAGATGTTGCCTACTCTCTGCAAGTGCAAAATTCTCAGAGGACTCGACTGATGCCCTCACTCGTATATATATATACGAGGCGCGGCATGGCTGTGTGGTAAGAAGCTTGCTTCCCAACCACATGGTTCTGGGTTCAATCCCACTGCGTGGCA
>JAOPUL010000001.1:9028203-9039337 GCA_027564515.1 Octopus rubescens | reverse complement strand
GTGTGTGTGTGTGTGTGTGTGTGTGTGTGTGTGTGTGTGTGTGTGTGTGTGTGTGTGTGTGTGTGTGTGTGTTTAAGTGTATCTCGTTAATATTTATTCTGGTTGTATCAACACATCATCATCATTGTTTAGCATCAATTTCCATGCTCATATTGGTTGGATAGCTTAACAGGACTCAGTGAGCCACAAAGCCATGTCAAGCCCTAATGTCAGCTTTGGCATGGTTTGTGAAGCTGGATGTGAAGCTGGTTGCTGGAGCATCTCAAGATACAATGGATCATGGGGGGATAAGGGGGAAAGACAGCTATGGTAAGTGAGATGTGATGGTAGAGATGAGGGGCATTAAGAGTGATAGCAGGTAAAGAAAGGTGTTAACAAAGGAGAATGGCAGAGGAGAGCAATGGCTGAAGGCACAAAAAAGAGGTGATTGATAGAATTAGTATGTGCAGGGATGTTAATGAGAAATGGAAGGGATTCCAGGCGTGATAGCGAGGGGATGTGATATGTATCTATTCTGTTTTCAGGTGATTACAACAGCAGAGTAGTACCACAGATAGGGAAGTGATGGGTGCTATGAGATGGAATGTGGGAGAAATGCTTGATGGGGCAGAGAGAGAGAGAGGGAGAGAGGGAGAGAGAGGGAGGAGTGGAGAATGGACCCACATGTACAAGCATAACCAAAGTGGTTTTAGGATATCATTTCTGTTGTGAAGGATGGGTTTTCTTGAGCACAACAAAAAGCCAATCATCTTGGTCTTTTGTCATCTCCTCTGTAAGGTTCAGAATCTTGAAGTCAGCCTTCACTACTTCATCCCATGTCTTGCTGGGTCTCCCTCTTCTGTAAGTTCCATCCATGTTTATACCAGAGTGTTTCCACCGAAGGAGAGATTTGGTTGGCTTCTAACAATATAATAAGGGAAATTAATTAATTAATTAATTACAGATTACCTAGAATAATAGCAATATGTATTGTGTCCGTATATGTGTGCCTACGTGAATATCTGTCAGTGCGCGAGTGTGTGTATGTGTGTCCATGAGGCCATGTATGTATGTGCATCCATATGTGTGTGTGCCTACATGAAAAAAAAAATATATATATATATATATATATATATACATACATAGATAGGTGAAATGGATGTTTGGGGCAGAGGACATTCTGTCATAAATCAACATGCAATGGCTGCAATAGCCTGCCTGTGTGTATGTATCTTAACCTCATAAAACACCATAGTCAAGTCACCAAATGTTGAATTAACTACTCAAGTGGTTTGTTGCATTTTGTCTGTCTGTTTCTTACTTGATTCTCCTATCATTTTATGACTTTATCTAATAATATATCTTTATCAAAGCAAGAATAGTACAGGCTCAGTGTATACTATCAAATTCTTTTAATTTTTTATTCTTATATACATGTTTAATTTATAATTATCTATAAGTAATTACCTATAAAAAATGAACTATAGTCCCTTCCATATCATTACAAACCACGATACCCACTGTATACAAGCAGCTACAGGCAAATAAAGAAATGTATTATAATCAAACTAAGTGAAACTGAGTTGATTGAGTGAGGTACCTTTTGAAAAGTCACCTAACGAGACACATTTGCACCGAATGATGCACAACAACCAGTTGTCCAGAACTTCACCTACAAGGGACCGATGCAGGATGGATCGAAATTATTGTTGTGATTAATAAAGAATCTCATGGTTTCCATTTTCTCTTTCCCTCATTTGTTATATACTTGATGGACATGAAGGAATTCCTGAAGTAAATCCAGTGGCACTTATATCCATACTGTTGATGACATCAGGTAGCTGAAGATAGTGAATGTGCTTTAATCGACATACTACCAGGCATATACCCAAATTTAAAATAATTAATTATATATATCTACTAGATTTAAAGTAATATGTGTTTACTATGAACTTCCTGTAATGATTGCGCAATTACCTCTTTTATACTTGGCCGTGTCTGGAGGGAAGTCTCCATGACTAGACAATAGTTTGTGTGTATGCGTGAAAGCAATGTGACTTGGCAAACTTTCTTTATTGGGAACATGTCTACAACTTCATTTGCTATTTGTATGTGATATAAGCCATTCAAAAATTTTCGCTGCTTTTTTTCATACATATTTATTATCATTAATACTGTTTTCTAGTCAGTCTAGCTTAGTGATCAGAGCACTCCACTGGATTCATGAGGGACGCTGGTTTGATTCCAGTGGCTGATTCCTGGCAATTTTTTCCATCTTCCTAGGGTTCTACCCATTTAATTGCTGTTTTCATGGCCACCCAGCATTGGAGAACAAATTTCTTCACACACACACACACACACACATATATATATATATATATATTTTGAGGTATGACCTATGATTAGAATACGTCGTCTAACATTATATTAATTTTTATTCTAACAAAGTAAAGACCATAAAAGTATTTATAGTTAGACACATTATCAACCAACAATATAGTTAATTAAGATAAAGATATAAAATAAATATAAGATGAGTTACCTTATTTAATTCATAATGACCGTCTATAAGATTGTGGGTAAATTGAAATAGTTAAAAAGTGGAACACATGTTTCTGCTTAAATCAATCAATTTTAAATATATAATATTTATGATTTAGTATCTGATAAAGCATCTTCGAGCAAATAAGAAATAATAAAATATATATTTATATAATAAGTTATATTTACGAATTTTATATGTACGATTATCCCATAATAGATACACCAAATTACATGCATGAATTTACTATATCATCACAGAACTCAAGACATACAATAAGCGTTAAATAAAATAAAAAAACTTACTGATATCTATTCATAAAAATAACATTGTAATGAGTAGAAAAAAGGTTAATCGCTTCATTTAACCAAATTTTTTTAGATCTTAGATAAATTATTCAATATTGAATAATTTATCTAAGGACTCAACTAATTGAATCTTAGATCCTTATAATGTTCATGGATTATATATTTTATAATATAATCAATGTAATTTGGATAATATATATTTATATATACTTGTTTAATGAATTATTTGTAATCTTTGCACTTACTATATCTAGATATAGTATACTCAAGTAATTGAATCTTAGATCCTAATAATGTTCATAGATTATATAATTTCTAATATAAACAATGTAATTTGGATAATATATATTTATATATAGATGTTTATTTGTATGGAATAACAAAATATTAACATTGTTTTTTTTTATATATTATTATTATTATAAATATTGGTATTTTTTGAATTCAAGCAGACGTTTATATGGTTAAGGGGAGACAACTGTTGATATAATTAGATACTAGCTTACATTTTTAATTTATAAGTATAAACTTACTTTTTAAGTATTGGTTTTGAGTATATTCCATTTATTACGGTGATAGTGAGTCTAGTCAGAGTTATAAATTAATTCTACGGATATAAATGTGGTTTTCAGATATTGAGATATATTATGTTATCCTACGTAAATAGCCTGTTAGTTATAAGTTTGTGTCAATAATTATCGCTGATCTGTATTGATAGTTTTTCGCTTCGTTATATTCCATTAATTACTGTCTAGGGATATATATGTGTTTTTCAGATATTGAGATATATTATGATATCCTACGTAAATAGCCTGTTTGTGTGAATAATTATCGCTGATCTGAATTGATAGCTTTTCGCTTTATGTCATGAGCTGTCAGATTAGTTATGTCTTTTTAACGACTTTTCTAGTGTTCGTTAGTTATTATTTAGGCTTAAAGTATGGTCAGTTTAGAAAATACATTACCCCAACATTATCTAGTAACTTCAATGAGAACCTTCTAAAAATTTGGTTGTTTTATTTTCAGTTTTATATATTAACTTTTCAACACTAATTTTTCTTTCATATATTAGTATTTTTTTTCGGAGATTATACAGGTAACTGCTTTCCATATCCTTTGGTAATGCACTTAGATCTATTTAATTGTGTTTATATGTATGGTCTGTTTACATATATAAGTATGTTGAATTAACGATATGCACATTTAGTTTTGTATGTATTGTGAGTATCGGTAGATAGGTTTATGTAGGTTTTCTTTCTTTGCTGATGCATAATTGTATATTTATATGCATTTACCTGTGGGGATTTATGTTGGTGTTTGTTTGTATTACGATATGTATATATGGCAAGATGTGTGAGGTGTTTTATGTGTGTATATATATGTAGGGGTGTATATATTTGTGTTTTTATACCTATGTGTATATATGTGTATGTTAGTATATATGTATATATATATTTAAGAATGTAAATGTACACATATTTTAGGATATATGTGTATATGTATGCGTGTGCATATATAAATATGTATGTATATATATGTATTTATATGTATGTTTATGGATGCAGATATGTGTATGTATATATATATATATATGTATATACATGTGTATATGGATATATGTATTTGTTTGTGAGAATTGATTATAGTGTTATGTAGTTGGGAATGTATGGGTGTGTATGTATGTGTGTATTAGCAGTAATTATAACATATAGGTCTGTTTGTATATTCGTTTTTGTTTGTTACTTTTGTTTTCTACACAATTGATAGTATCGGAGTAGTTTTACTGCCATCATATGGATTAATAGGCAGGACTCTGTTTACATCTCCTGTAGACTTATTTTTATATTTGTATTTATATTCATTTTATTCATAATCTAATTAACTATTTTTACCTCCTGAAGAGCCCACTAATTTATTAGCCTCATTTATTTGGTACCTTATACTAAACTTGGGGATACTCTGTACTAATGGTTTTGTACCTAATGCTTAGGATTGGTGGGTGAAATGTGCGTAGAGGATTTAGTATTTATTATAAAGTATTATCTATAATTGTGGCTGAAACCGACAATTCTAACATAAGGTAATGTGCTTTTGATCTCATTTCTCCTTTATTTATTTTGATTTTATGAATTTGCAATATTCCTTTACCCTTATAGTATTGATTAGTTTTTATTTTAGGTTCATTTTATTCTAAATTCTAGTTCTTTATATTGAAGTGTTTAGATATTAGTATATGGAACTCTCTCTCTCTCTCTCTATATATATATATGTATATATGTTCATGTGTGCAGATATGTATATATATGCGTATGTTTATACATGTGTAGATATGTGATGATATATCTGAAACATTGTTTGGATGCCGCCTACGTACTTGATCCCTAATACTGTGTATATATATGGAAAGCGGACGTTAAAAAGATGATGATGATGATGACGATGATGATGATGATGATGATGATGATGATGATGATATATATACACACACACTATATACATACCTACATACATATATGTAGGTATGTATATATTTGCGGGTGTGTGCCTTTGTGTTTGTTCCTGCCACTGACAACTAGTGTTGGTTGGTTAATGTTCGCACACCTTAACAGTTCAGCAAAAAAGACCAATACAATAAGTGCCAAACTTTAAAATAAGTACTGGGGGGTCGATTTGTTCAATTAAACTGTTCAAGGCGATGCCCACCCCAGCATGGTCGCAGTCCAGTGAGTAAAACAAGTAAAAAACAAAATTTATTTTTAAGACATGAAGACTGTCTTAATGTGGTGCTTCTACAATTCCATAAGTTAATGGACTGACTAGATGGTTATGGAAGGAGCTGTTAATTTGAAGAAAAATAATCAATAAATATATTTTTCAGAGGTAGAATGTGTGATAAACTTCTTGCTACATGGTCAGAGGATCTAATCCTATCACAGTAGGCAAATATCATTTTGGTTTTTAAGTACTAGGTGTAAGCATGGTTGTGTGGTTAAGAAGCTCACTTTGCAATCATGTGGTTTTAGGTTCAGTCCCACTGTGCAACACCCTGGTCAAGTATAGTCCCAGGCTGACAAATGCGTTGTGAGTGAATTTGGAAGATGGAAACTGTGTGGAAGCTTGTCGTATGTGTGTGTGTGCATATATATGAGAGTGTGTGTGTGTGTCTGTGTGTGTGTATTTGTTCCCCACTCATGAATTCACAACTGGTGTTGGTTTGTTTATGTCCATGTAACTTAGAGGTTACATGGACAAAAGAAATTGATGGAGTAAGTATCAGAGTTCAAAAGATAAGAATTGGGGTCGATTTGTTCGCCTAAACCCTTCAAGGCGATGCACCAGCATGGCCGTAGTCCAATGACTGAAACAAGTAAAAGATAAAGATAACAGGGAAAAACACAAACAATAACAAAACGTTTTGTTTTTATAGTTGTCTTGTGCTTTACAGACAAATAACATTGAAGTTGAGGTATTAAACAATTGGCAACAGTCATGAATTGAAACTCGTGACGAGGTGATCAATAGATCACCATATCAGTCTCACTGTTATTGAGTTATATTATCCTTGACTGCAACCGTTGTATTGTACCCCTAGGCAAAGAACATAATATGGAACATAATAGTGTGTTTCATAAGACTAAAGGGTAATAAGGAAGTATCAGTCTTCATGTATTCATCATCATTCAACATCTACTATTCTATGTTTGCATGGGTCAAACGAAATATGTTGAGGTAGTTTCTCTATGTACAGATGCCCTTGCTGTCACCAACCCTCATCTGTTTTCCAAGCAAGGTAATATTTTCCCATATCTAGACATGTATTTCACAGAAGACTGGAGATGAACAATTCATTTGTATAAGAATGTTGTTCATTTACAATCATCACATGATATCAAGACAAACACACACCCTCATGTATACATGACAAGCTTCTTTCAGTTTCTGTCTACCAAATCCACTCATAAGGCTTTGATCTGCCTGGGGCTCTAGTAGAAGACACTTGCCCAAGGTGATGCACAGTGGGATCAAACCCAAGACTTCATGATTGAGAAGCAAACTTCTTAATCACACAGTTGTTATCTTGTAAATCAGCCCCACTGAAATCAGCTTTCTCCAAACTATACCGATATGAGATGCTGAATCTTCTATTGAAATTAACGAACTACTTGTCAATTTCACTGCCCTGCCACTGCTTGCAATGGTGAATTGTTCATATCTTGTGACATCTCTTCAGTTAGATTGACTAAGATATTTGAAGGTTAAACATCTTGGCCATGAACAACACAGTGCTAGTGGCAGGATATAAACTGCCAAGCTCTCAACTGACTGTCTGGTATCCTATCCACTCAGCCATCTTTATTCTTTAGCTTGCCTTACAATAGACATAAAAACAAATAAGATGTTAAGAAGGAAAACCCAAGATGATTCTTCCAGTTGGCCTTTTCCTATTCTAACTTTACCCAATTGATTATTTTCTTATTTTCTGACGAAGGACTTTGCTCTAAAAATTAAGTATTTCCTCTCTTTATAGCAATTTTAACACTTTTTTTAGCTATTGCTTTCACTGTATAAACTCTTGTTGATAGATACCACGTCTAACTTTTCCAAATTCTAGTCTACCTCCATGATAACAGAATTACTTCTATGGTGTTTTTTTATGTATCTTTTTAGTTAAGAGGAAAAGCAGAGTCCATGATCCTTCACAGGGCCCACAAGATGAGTGGGAGAGAGGGAAGAAGGTCTCCCCAAACCAGAAAGCTGGCCCAAATGCTCACCACAGAGTGGACTCCACTAAAAGTACCCAAAGTGCTAGGTGTTGTTAAACTAAGTGATGAATTAAGTCTATCACCTATGTAGGCCTTAGTGGAATTTGAATTCAGAATGCAAAGAGCCAGAGCAAATATGACAAGGTATCTGGTTTGACATTCTTAAAGTTCTACCAATCAATCGCTCTGGATTGGTATTTATTTATTGACCCAGAAAGGATGAAAGGTAAAGTTTACTTAGACAGGATTTGAACTCAGAACACTGGGTGTTAGAACAAACAATGCAAGGCATTCTATCCAACGTCCTAATGACTGCTGATTTGCTGCCTTGGATATGAGTGGGGTGTGTCTGTGATGGATATAAGAAATTTTGCTCTTACTTGATAGTGCAATGTTGAAGGTTAGCATGGCACATGATGCAATTAAAATATCTACTTCAGTAATATAAAAATATCTACTTCAGTAATATAAAAATGTCTTCATTTGTAAAAAAACAAAACAAAAAGGAAACTTTCAGTTAAGTGTACCAACCTCACTTGTTTAAATTAAAATGTAAAAAGAGTATTAAAATCACAGAAAAAAAAGAAGAAAATTGAGATCTTTGTTATAAGGAAGTTTCTTCTACATAATAAAAACAATAGAGTTGCTTTGTTTCAAAAGTAAGAATTGTAAAGAACTTTCTGTTAAAAACAATGAGGTGACAGTCAAATAAACCAGCTGTGTTTTGACTTGTTGAAAGTGCCTGGAACTTGCCATGAAATCTGAAAAATAAACAAACAAATAGGTATAAGTCTAGCTGTTACCACTTTGATGTGGTAAAAGCTTCTAAATATGTAAAATATAAAAAAAAAAACCGAAACACTAAATCTAGGGGAAAATATAAATATTGACTATTGATATGGTTAATTTGTAGTTACTTCCCTCTATTTAGATTTTGAGAATACCAAACATTGTAAAATGTAAAAATATACTATAGCTGTTGCTGTTTAGACATAAGTCAGCCCTGATTAAGTAGACCTGTGATCAAAGGTTTTATACACATAACCACACAATCCCTTTTTTTAGGAATAGTGCATCTAAGACAACATTATTCAATATTTCCTATATATATAAAAGACAGAGCAGAGTGAAATTTGAGAAAGATTTAGCTGCTATTTCTAGCAGTTTGAGTGACCATGTATAGACAGCTATGTGCAGTCATTAACAAGGCATGCATGTGCGCGCACACACACACACACACACACACACACACACACACACACACACACACACACACACACAAGTAGCATCGCTTTCCACGTTGACTGGTACAAGTCTGCTGTTGGTCTGCCATCATTCCTTCTGTAACAGTCAGTGTTCTCATTCTTTCTTGGTTTTCTTTCACAAATATCCCACAGCAACACCTTTTCACCTAGAACCTCATCATCCATTCATATTGCATGTCCATACCAACAGCTGGGGCACTGACTCAAAGGGTTAAGTCGAACAAATCAACCCCAGTACTTATTTTTAAAGTCTGATACTTACTCTATCAGCTTCGTTTGCTGAACTAGTAAGTTATGGTGGACAAACACAATACAAACACCAAGCAAGATACACACATACACCACACCTCTCATAACCCATGCTAGCATGGAAAACGGATGTTAAAGGATGATGATACATACATACATACAAGATCGGCTTCCTCACAGTTTCCATCTACCAAATTCACTCGCTGGGCATTGGTTGGCCTAAGGCTATAACAGAAGATATCTGTCCAAGGTGCTGTGCAGTGGGACTAAACCCAAAACCAGGTGGTTGCAAAGCAACCTTCTTAATCATACAGCCATGTCTGCGCTTATACATGTGTAGGTTCATTTTATACATTTTCACACATATTCAATTTATGAATAGAATATGTATTTAAAAATTTGTTGATCAAAGGCAAACACTCATGCATTTTTTTGCAATGAATGGCACTGAAAAGGCAGAGGTCATTATGATCATACCTTTAGTATATTTAGTATATGTCATTCATGGTATGTAGTTTTAATAGTGTCACACATGGTATATTCATTAAAGCTGAAAGGCACAAAAAAATTGTACAAATCTAACATCAAAATATATGCCATTTTTAATATATTTTATTTGTCTCAGTCATTGGACTGTGGCCATGCTAGGGCATCATCTTGAAGGGTTTAGTCAAACAAATCAACCCCATTACTTATTTTTTAAGCCTGACATTTATTCTAACAGTCTCCTTTGCTGAACTGCTAGGTTACAGGAACGTAAACAAGCCAGCACCAGTTATCAAGTGATGGTAGGAGACAAACACATACACAAAGACACATACATACACACATATATAAGTATGCATACAACAGGCTTCCTTCAGTTTCCGTTGACCAAATCCACTCACAAAACTTTGGTCGGCCCAAGGCTATAGTAAAAGACATTTGCCCAAATGCCACACAGTGAGACTGAACCAGGAAACATGTGGTTGGGAAACTAAACTTTTTGCCATACAGCATGCCAGCACCTTATCATCAAATTATTTGTCATTTACTGAGGTATACATTGTATTCCACCTGAATTTTTAATAAATTGAAAATTATTTACTTTTTATATTTAATAACTAATACATAGTCTTAGTCTGGGTAGGTATTGCCTACCCAAAGAGCATGACCCTGATATAGATCATGTGATTTTATTATACGTGACCTGGCAGAACTGTTAACATGTTGAACAAAATGCTTACTGGCACTTTGTCTGGTTCTTTACATTCTGAGTTCAAATCCTGCCAAGATCAATTTTGCCTTTCATCTTTTTGGGGGCCTATAAAATAAAGTACCAGTCAAGTACTGGGATCGATGTTATCAATTAACCCCTTCCCCTTAAAACTGCTGGCCATGTGCCAAAAGTTGAAACAATTATAGGTGATGCTCAGTTGCTGGTGTAAACTTGCTAAGAGGAAAAAGAATATACTATGAGACACTTCAGGGTCTCTAAAACTTGTGGAAGGACCCTGCTTATGTTACCCATTGGTAGTAGTCTTAATTCATTGCAAATCTCAAGTAATGAATTAAGTTTACCACCAAAAATAATATTAATTATGTAAAATACAATGCAGTAAAATAAATTCTATATTTGAAAATATGTGGGTATGTTTGTGTCTCCTTGTCTTGACATCACATGATAGCTGTAAATGAATGTGACTCTCATACAAACAGAGCAGTGTCATTCATTTCTGATATTCTGCAAAAATTATGTTAGGCCATGGTGAAATATTACCTTACTTGGAAAAAGGTGAGGGTTGGCAATAGGAAGGGCATCCAGCTGTAGAAAATCTGCCTCAATAAATTTCATTTGACACACGCAGTTATCAAAAAGTGGACATTAAAACAATGATGATATTTATATAAGACAAACTTTGTACACTTTCATCATCATCATCATCATCATCATCATTTAACGTCTGTTTTTCCATGCAGGCATGGGTTAGACGTTTTGACTGGAAACTGGCAAGCTGGGGAGCTGCACCAGACTCCAGTCTATTTTTG
>JAOPUL010000001.1:8959831-8970425 GCA_027564515.1 Octopus rubescens | reverse complement strand
ACCTTCCCTACCCCGAACCACTTTAATTTCCCATTATCACCCCCCCCCAATCTGTGCCTTCTCCCCCCACCCCACGCCTGTGTTCTTCATCATTAACACCTTGCTTATCTGCTATCATCCTCAATGCCCTTGCATACGTGCTGCGATCCCTGCTCCCAAGTCTCTCCTTTATCTCACCCCATTTCTCACCTATCCCTGTCCTTCTATACCTCTAATCTCTTATCAACTGGCACAACCTGCTTCTCTACTCCTCCCTCCTCCCAGCTGAGTTACTCGGTGAACCTGTCAGTGCTGGTGCCACGTAAAATGTACCGGTGCTGGCACCACATAAAAAGTGCTGATGCTGGTGCCACATAAAAAGCACTGGAGCTTGTACCATGTAGAAAGCACTGATGCTGATGCACATAAAAAAGCACTGGAGCTTGTACCATGTAGAAAGCACTGATGCTGGTGCACATAAAAAGCATCCAGTATACTCTGTAAAGTCGTTGGCGTTAGGAAGGGCTTCCAGCCTTAGAAACCATGCTGAGACAGACAATGGAGCCTGGTGTGGGTCCCGGCCTTACCAGCTCCTGTCAAACCGTCCAATCCATGCCAGCATGGAAAATGGACGTTAAATGATGATGATGATATATATGCATACTTACATATACATATATATATGTATATATATATATATATATATCTGTGTGTGTGTGTGTGTGTGTGTGTATGTATGTATATATGATTATATGCACATATGCATCTATACATTCATACACCCAAAAGACATGTGCACCCCCCCCCCCACACACAGGTGGTTACATACAGATACAAATGCACACACATGTATGTCTGTATGTAACCAGGGCTGCCTTAACCCCATTATAAGCCCATGGCAAAGTAATGTACTGGGGCCCCTACATACTCAACCACTGGATACTCAAATTAGCATTGAGCTCCAGACCTGTGTCCCCATTCTGGGCAATGGCCCTCTGTGGCCAAGCTATAAGATCTCAGTTGTAACTACTTCTCTCTCTCTCTTTGGTCTTTCCTCTTTCTCTTTCCTCTCTCACTTTCATTATCTTTATCTATCTGTGTGTGTATGTGTGTGCGTATTGTGTGTGTGTGTGCGCGTGGTGGTGGTGGTGGTGGTGGTGGTGTGTGTGTGTGTGTGTGTGTGTGTGTGTGTGTGTGTGTGTGATTTTTTCCCCAGTTACTGCTATCACCCTAAACATTTTTACTGGTGAGTGCAGCTTTACTGATGGATCATTTCATCTTCCTGAAGGTGTTAGAAGGGAGATAAACAAATAACAATAACGGCAACAGCCACGCCATCACACCCATCGCCACACCCACCTCCACCAACGTCGTCATCATCATCATCATCATCAACAACAACACCAACAACATCAACAAACAAAGCAAGTGCAACAGAAAAGCAATCTATGGAAGGGAACAAATCGCATATTCTGTTAACCGAGATACTAACGTGACAGAAGCTTTTTGTAACTCATACTGGGCATTCAGTAACAAGAACGTCGAGAAGCCTTGTGTTTTCTAATCTGCGGCTACTAATTGATGTCAGCTCAGTATTGTCGACACATCGACTGCTTAGACACAAATGGTGCTTCGTTATAGACACAGAGGTAAGAAGTTACACTTTACTAACTGACATTTATTTATTTATTTATGTTCAACTTATATCGGGAATGCATGTACATATTATTTAAACTTATTTTAACACTGTCCCGTTCTTTCCGTTTACGTTAAACATTAACCATATAACTTCTGTGTGTGTGTGTGTGTGTGTATATATATATATATATATATATATATACGCACACATACACATGTGTGTATGTATGTAATGTATTTTTATATTTGTAGACGTGTATGTGTTTATACACACACATATATACACACATAAATACACACGATCGTACGTTTGCTTGTTTGTGTTCACTCATAGACACATTAATACGTTTATAGGATATACACACACATACAAGATTACTTACTTGAAAGCAGACTTTTAATAATTAACAAACAGACGCTGATCATCCCATGATTATTATTTTCATATATTTTCAATTCCATCTGTTGTTAGTTTATATTTTTAAAACATTTTACTTCCCCATACTCTATGCAAATCATGATTTTATTATTATTAATTCAAACCTATTGCCCTCTATTTTTTTTTTTACAATTTCTTGAGGAATTATCCGTAGTATATTCAATACTACACATCCTCATCATATGTATATCAATAGATATTTGTTAGTTTGGTTGGTTTGTAATTTCTACTACCAGTTTGTTATTTTGCCACATCCGCGTTAACAGAGTTCATTTTGCACGTGTGCAGTACATGTTAAAAAATAATAATAATACCAAGTTCTATTTTCTGCTGGTTTGTTTGTAGGATATATCATAAGTTCTAGAAATCTAACTCTCGTCTATCCACCCATTTATCTATCTATCCATCCATTTACTGGCACCCATCCGAGGATGAAACCTGTCTGTTTACTTCGTTCGTTTTTTCCTTCGTTCGTTCGTTTGTTCAGTCCATTGCTGCAACCAGTTTCATTTGATGATTTCTTACTGCAGTAGGGAGATTGGCAGCGAGTTAAGTTGCTAATTCTTTTCATATGGACGGACATTCATTGATAAATTTTCTGGGTTGTAGTAAGAATATATTTTCAATGAGAAGCAAGAAGAAAAAAAAAATGAGTACGATAACGAACTGACACGTTCCATTGAAGAAGAGGGTGTGAAAGAAAGGAAGTTATCTATGTCGTGTCAATATACTAAATATGTATAATTGCATGAGTGTATGTATATATATTTATATAAAAATGAATGAATTTGTGTTTTAGCAGACAACTAATAAATTATTTTGGTATTTTTCTATTGTTATTAAATATTGCTCTGCAACAGAAAGAACGAACCAATCATTGTTAGGCATCTCTAAAAGGATATAAAATGAAAATAAATAAAATAAATGAAAATAAAACGTGAAAACATAAAGAAACAAACAAACAAGCACATAAATAAGATCAGGTTTATTGATCTCCTACTTGAAATTGTTGCCGGCCATAAAGTGTGGTAGGGCGGTGTTAACTGTGCGGGTAGTCGTTTTTAGGTGATAGGTGAATGTACAAGAGAGGGGAGTGGGAAATGTATGAAGCAATAGTCGTGAAAGTGATAAATAGCTGAAGACAGCAGAGCACGTCAACAGAAAATTTGGTTGTTGCGATTCAATTGTATCCATGTGTTACGCCAAGAACTGTCGTTTAATGGGACATTGTTGCAAAGTTCCTTCAGTGCAGCAGCTATGATAGATAATAGTAGCTGTTGGATTAGCACAAAACAGAGACAGTCTGCTTGTAGAATAAATGCTTCAACCGATATGTGCACATGGGACCTACTATGTTTATCAATTTTACTTCAAATTTACCCAGTATTTTTAGGATAGGAATGGAGCCTTACTGTCTTAAAATGTGCACATTTTGAGGGTAGAAATAATATATTACTTTAGGTAAGTAAATCAATTTTTTTAGCTATTGAATGAGAAAATAGCTTCATAATCTTGTAAGGTAAATATACTATTTATAGGAAATATTCTTCTAAGATAATTATTTCAATGGTGTTTTAATTGTAGGTGACTCATTATGAATACAGCATCTTTAGAAGCAAAGGACAAATATCCTTGTTTCATTTTATTATTATTATTGTTATTATTAGTAAGTCAAAACCTGAGTATATTTTGCTTTGCTTGTATGAAAAGTGAGTTTTGAACACCCTAAAGGCTCACCCCACTGTTAAATCTAATGTTATCCTTTAAATCTGACTTGTAACGCTCAGAAAATAATGATATTTCATATTGTTTTCAGGACAAATACTGCAGGCTGCAGTAGCTTTTCAAATATAAAGTAAATGAATGATTGAACTATTCCAATAGATGAATATTTCTATATGAATTATGAATGTGGGTGGGTGGGGGGTAGGAAGATTTTGATGTTGTATTGAACAACTTTGTCCTTTGCACTTTTTTTTAATGAGAGATCCCTTAATTTCCCTATAAATATTGCTTTTAAAATTCATCAGAGGTTACACATGTAATCATAACCTAATTGTTAGATAAGTTTGTGTCTCTGAGAAAGGCCCTGCCCTAAACGTTAGAGTTTACCGCTCCTTGTGACACACCCACTTACCTTATGAATTTTGTCGACACAGATCATCACTAGTTTCTTTAGACTTTTTTTCTTATGTTGTCTCACCTGCTCTCGATTGCATTTGGTAGGTTTTTGTTTTTAAAGAAGTATTTTGGAGTATTGTAGGTGTGTCGAAATAAGCATTGACCGCCTCAACCTCAATAGTCTTTGAGGGCTGCAAAGGTCATGGTCTTCACTTATTTTCTGTTCAAATTTAAAAGAAAATGTTTACAATTGAACATAGAAGTTTGACAGATCATGGATGAATATGAGGAGAGGTGATGATAATAATAATAATAATAAAAAAACAGCATCTCTACTTTTAATTTATTTTTAGAATTTCTTCATTTTTAACAGTTGAATAAGAACATTAGAAAAAAGTATTTTTTCAATGAGGGATGTACTGAATGTTTGAATTTTTCAAACTATTTCTCCCCATGATAATTTGGAAAAAAATGTAAACCTGTTTAAAAATATTTGTACAACATATAGAACTGAAACTAAGAAGCCACTATTTTTCACACCACTCTCATTGTCATCATCATCATTTAACGTCTGTCTTCCATGCTTGCAATGGTTGGACGGTTTGACAGGAGCTGATAAACCTGGGGACTGCATTAAACTCCACTGTCTGCTTTGGCATGGTTTTTACAGCTGGAGGCCCTTCCTAATGTCAACCACTTTATAGAGTGGACTGGGTGTTTTTTACGTGGCACCAGCACCAGCGAGGTCTGCTTTGACATGTCTTATGGTTTGGTGCCTTTCCTAATGCCACCCACTTTACAAAATGGACTGGGTGCTTTTTATGTGGCACCAGTACCTGTGAGGTCACCACATAACTTGCAAGACAAAGACCCCCCCCCCTCAACTGAGAGGGGAAGTGGTATTGAAGGAGGTGGCTTTGTGTCAGGTGATGATAGGTTAAACTATGATAAAGGGACAGAAACAAGTGTCTTGCTGTAGAGGAGATACATGGTTATTGCAGTTGGAGGAAGAGAGAGAGAGAAAGAGAGTGACAGAGTGAGAGAGATGATGGTGATGTGCCAGGGCATACTCTCAAGGTGCAAGGATGTGACCACTCTCATTGTATTCTAGAAATATATGTTTTGGAGATAGTATTAAAGGTGGTATATCTAGCACATGCCAATATGACAAAAATTATTTTGTTCTTTTACCAGGATAGCATCTTTTAGAGTATTTTCAACAATATTAATTCCAGTACTTGACCGATACTTATTTTATTGACCCCAGAAGTCAAATTGAGCAGTATTTGAACTCAAATGTAATTGAATTTTAATAGGATTGAAAGTAATATTTAGGCAAAAAAATTTGGCAATGAAATTTGGAATAGAAGATATAGAAGAGAGATATAGAAAGGTCAGTAGAGGTTAGTTGGCTTTGTGTTAAATTTAGTTTTGAACTGATCTAAAAAATAATCTCTCTCAAGGAAAAATGCTGGTGTAATTTTGACAGAATTTCAAGTTGCTATAAATCAAAGCCATTGTCATCATCTCAGCATCCACTTTTCCATGCTTGCATGAGTCAGACAGAAGGAATTCTTTTAGTAAGATTTTCCACAGCCGGATACCCTCCCTATTGCCAATCCTCACTTGTTTCCAAGCAAGATAATATTCCGCTATGGCTGGACATGTTTTTAAAACTATCATGCGATGTCAAGACAATAAGACACACATACACACATGCATATATACATACATATACAGCAAGCCTCTTTCAGTTTCCATCATAATTCTTATCTGGCCTGGGGCTATAGTAGAAGACGCCTCTGCCCAAAGTGTTGTGCTGTGGGACTAAACTCAAAATCATGTGGTTGGAAAGCAAACTTCTTAACCACATAGCTTTGCCTGTGCCTATACATTGGGCAAATGTTGGATTACATATGAGTTAAGGATTCATATCTAATTCAGGTATTTTCTATGGGAAGTGAAATATTTTCTAATGTTTTATTTCACCTAAATGAATACAGTGAGTTATGGATCTTTTGGAAATATTAGCATTTGGGATCCTCTCCAAGCAGGTATTTATTTTCTACTGACTCAAGAATAGTTGGCTTCAGAAGCCCCCTGAGGATTGTGGAGACATTATGTAATGTCATATGTGAAACTTGCTTTCCCAAAAATATGTTTTATTTTAGTTTTATTGAATGATTCTTTAATAATTCTTTCTACTATAGGCACAAAGCCTGACATTTTAGGGAAGGAGGCTAGTCAATTACATTGACTCCCAGCACTCGACTGGTACTTATTTTATCAACCCCGAAAGGATGAAAGGCAAAGTCGACCTTTGTAGAATTTGAACTCACAATGTAATGCTTGGTTTCTGTAACCCATTGTTGAAATTGAGTCAAATTCTTGCTGAGCAACAGAATAGAAGATAAGACTGATTCTTGTAGGCTTGATTCCAGCTATGTTATTTCAATAAGATGAAATAATATTAAAAGGATGGAAAGCATGAGACAGAGAATGAGTGCATGGTTATTATCAGAAAGTGTTCATGAAGTGAGTAAAGAGATTTTGGAAATTATTAAACTTTAAGAGGTTCCTGATAAATTTTATTGAATTTTAACAAATTGCTCTAGAACTATGTGCAAAATAAAATGATCTTTGTAACACTATTAGTGTCACTTAAATGTTGTTATTTAGCTTCTGGACATAGTGAATCTAAAACTACATTATCTGATATATTCATTTCCAGTTTTAAGATGGTAGAGTTTGATTTGTGAGAGATTTAGCAGCTATTTCTAGTAGACAGAATGACCATATGGGGCAGCAGTTCTCAATCTTTTGTAGCTCAGCACCTCTTTTCTCTATAGAGCATTTTACAAAAGATCCTCATTTTATTTAAAAAACAGGAGATTATTTTATCAAACAGAATTAATTTTGTGCAGTATTTTATTATCTGTATTTTTGTATATCACTCCATCCAGCATGTACCTTTTTTTTTTTTTAGATATTTGTGTGGACTAGTACCCTTTATGTTAAATCTTTATAGTAATTACTAAAGAAGGCGAGGACTTATATAACAAACTTATTTTGAACCTTGGCACATCAGTCATGTTTTATGCTCACTGATAACACAATGTCTAACTCATGTTTTAATCCCAATAAAGATTTTTTTTTTTGGTATTTTTAAAAATGTGTTTGAAAGCTAAGTATTGTACCTGGTTTAAATATGTTATTTCTAAGAAAAACCATGACTATACTAGCAGAATATGGTACTAAGAATAACATCTGCCCATAGTTATAGGCATCAAAAAGTATTTAGAACAATACTGTGGTAAACATTTTTTTCAAACATAAGAACAAGAGGAAAACACTTGAATTATCAAACTTGAAAATAATTTGTTATAACTTAGATAACTTAGATATGTTTTGGCCAAAGATTGGCCCAGGCCAATAATAGCATCACCTAATAGCACTTAATAGCATCACCTGATAGGATCTGTTAAGTCATTTTTAAGACAGGTTTTGTGGTATCATGTCCCACTCAAGTAGGGAGTTGTTGTTTACTGAGATGTATCCAGGTATAGGTGGCTTATCTGGTATTCCTTACAAGAAATTTGTCCATGTTTCGTTTGAATGTGATGGGATCTTTTTCTTCTCTGATTTGTTTTGGATTATGTTAAATCAAGCAGGGCCTGTTGAGGAAAAGAAATTGGATGAATTCTGAATCTGATGTTAAGGTCGTTTGGGCAATGATGGTGGTATACATAATGTTTTTCTTTTGTTTTTCATTTGATATTAGCACAATTTAAAAACGTCTAAACATCCAATTGGCGTTTACTACCCCTTTGTAAGCTCACCACACCCCAAAGAGGTGCTACAACCCAGATTAAGAAACACTGGTGAGAGGCTTCCTTGTTAGCTTAAGTATCAAAATTTTGAAGAAGTTCCACTAAAAGCAGATGATAAAAATAGTTAAATGTATAGATAGGAATAAAGCAAGATTATTTGACTAAAGTTAATGTATATGTATGTATTCAGGAAATTAGAATATATATATATATTTCTGAAGTACATTGTCTGAAACTGCATAATAACTTTTGAAAATCAAAATTTGGATTATTTTCTTTTCCGGTTTATTTTATGTCAATATCTTACACATGAAAATTTGTGTGCTAATACTTGAGCTCAGAAGATGTAGTTTTAATATACCTTTCATAATTGATAATACCATTTAATAATATTTTTGCAATAAATTGTTTTAGATGCTTTTTTTAATTCTTTCATTCCAATCTCAGAAGTGAATATAGAAGAGATTTCTTGAGGTCATTTTTTAAAATAGTTTTCTTTTTATAAATCTCATTCTTTGATTGTAAGAACAAATCTATTATGCTCTCAATAGTAAAATAGAACATTCTTGAAATAGTTCAGTTGTTTATTTGAATTTAGTTGTTTACCTCTAGACTAGTGAATTTGAACAGTTTATATTTACCCTACATCAGTTTGCTTCTATTGCATTCTAATTCCTATTGAATTTGATGTTTTAATATTTTACATTTTAAAATTCTCTATATTATCGATCCAATGCATCTTCTTATTAGTTGTATATATAAAAAAAATATATATCTATTTTATCATACATAAATGTGCTAATAGTTACAGTCAATTGGTATTGAAAAACTGATTTTTATCAGATTAATGAAAATAAAGCTGACAGTGTTCAAGATAGATAATTTTATGGGAAATCACTTTAAATACAGGTTGTAACACAGATTGGTTGAAATTTGTATTGGTAAAGCCATTCCCTCATGTATTGTAATAAAGGATTAATGGAAAAATACTAGCAGAGTATAGTACAAAGAATAACATCTGCCCACCAGTATAGTGCATGAAAAAATATTTGGAACATGGCAATGGTAAACATTTGTAATATAAGAACAAGAAGAAAATATTTGAATTATCAAAAAATGAAAATAACTTGTTATAATTAATATTTTTTTCTTTTGTTTTTTCATTTGATGTTAACATGATTTAATTAATAAAGTATTTCACAGTTGAATGGAAAAGACAGATTCAATTTAAAACTGAAGATGAAATGAAATTTGCTAATCTGTATGATATCTAATTATAATGTTTGAACACACCAGTGAATCATTATAACAAGGCTTCATATCTCTGACATATTGTTTGCTCACATCTTACTATTTCTAATTTCACCTACAATCAAATACCATAAGCTTCCAATGATCAAGAGAACAAGATTATTTTGTTACAGAAATTTCCTTCAATTACAAGTGTTCTCAGCTCAGACCTATTTAAAAATTGATAGCAGTTCTTGTTTTAGCAAAAGAAAAATGTTCAGATTGTACACATTTGTGTTAATGTCAGGGCTTACTACATATTAAAACTTTACTGGATTGATATTGATTTCTTACAACAGCACAAGGTCACAAATTTATATGAGAGGGTTGCAGTCAATTTTGTTGACTCCTTGTATTTTACTGGTACTATTTTCACCTTGTCCATAAGATATGGGAAGCAAAATCAACATTAATAGAGTTTAAAATGTGAACATAATTAAATACCACAAGGTATTTTGTCTGCTGCTTTACCAATTCTGGTTGAATATTTATAACAGAATATCAGTTTGCTATAAATATTCATGATTATAAATGTATATATATATATATAAAGTAAACAAAAATGGTGTTTAAAATTTACGACAACTGTTTCAGTAGAATTTTATTTATTTAATGCAGTCATAAAAGATTACATCGTAGTATATAATTCACTAGTCTAGTTAATGTTGGTTATGTCCAGGTTAATGTTTAAAATCTTACCTGTTTAAAATTTCACCTGATGATAGTAGATTATATATTACGATGTAATCTTTTATGACTGTATTAAATGAATAAAATTCCACCAGAACAGCTTTTGCAAATTTTAAACACCATTTGTGTTTACATTTTATACCTATGTCACACCAAGAACCCATTCCTGAGTCAGATCTATGGTTTAAATTGAATTTATAATTGCATATCTACGGTATGCTACCAAGTCAATGTATTCAATGTTGTTTATTTCAATGTGAGCTCTATATTACCATACCTAGTCATTTCTGGCGTCTTATGAGTTGATGTGCCTTGATTCTTATGAATTCATATAACAAAATCATATATATATATATATTAATGTTTGTTTTTATGTTCAGTTATATTAAAAACAATTTTACATTAATCTGATGGCTTACTCTATACTTTTGTAGAGTACAAATTTATTATTCTTAAACAAGAATAGGCGCGGCGTGACTGTGTGGTAAGAAGCTTGCTTCACAACCACATGGTTCTGGGTTCAATCCCACTGCGTGGCATCTTGGACAAGTGTCTTCTACTATAGCCTCGGGCCGACCAAAGCCTTGTGAGTGGATTTGGTAGACGG
>JAOPUL010000001.1:8881962-8896563 GCA_027564515.1 Octopus rubescens | reverse complement strand
ATATGACGCTCAAATGGCATGCTGAAAATATACGTAAATGGAATTTAAATTGTATTTATACTAACAAAATGCAGCACTCGAAAGAAGCTTTTATTCATAATAAATGTAACAATTAAAAGAAAACATAAAACCAAGTGAATTATTAAATACATTTCGAACCACTCACTCTTGGGTAGCAAAGATCTCATCTGTGCCCCTGTTCAGAACTGAGAGAATAACATTATAAGGTTAAGCATTTCCAACAAAATTGTTTACCTTGGAATATATATTCAAAAGAAAGAAAATAATATTTAGCTGCAATACTGCTCTATACAAGGCGTTTAAAACTAAATATACACTAGTAGACTTAGAATTACACACGATTATATTACTGAAACTGCATAAAGCGAAATTTAATGAATTGTACAATATCAGATTAATATTTCAGATGATAACGTGAGAGGAAACCATACACAATCTGTTTTCAAAAGGATTATGAAAACCGGATTCTAACATCTCCATTCTATCTTCAAAATCTTTGGGGAGGTACCGTTCTGAAGGCAATGACATTGCGGAATGTGTGGGCAGTTTTATATTATCATCAGCCACACGACTTGAATAATGAATATTGGCTGCATCTTGCAAATCTCTAAGGGAAAACGCAATACAGGATTATTACATGACTTCATAGTTAGAAGCAAAACTATAAGTTTTATTGGCAGCATTAACATGTATAGGAGAGTGTGACGGTATCGTTACCCTATTCTGCAATATTTAGGTACATATATGGACCTGAAATTATATTTTAATGCTTCACTTCGATATCCCTATTTATATCCACCTCGCTTCTTAGCAGTACGACATTATTCAGTAAGAATTAATTCATGGTATACTTTATAATAGTCATTAGTACTTAACTGTTTTCATCAGAACTAACGTTGGGATATCTTGATGCAATGTCTATTTAACATGCTCTAAGGTGTAATCAGTTCTTCACAAGGTACATATATCATGTGTTAATTAACAACCCATAAATACCAAATGCGGGTTTTTTATTTGCATTGGAAATGCCAATTTGAGCCGTAATGAAAGTGAAGAATGACAATATAAAATATAAAGAATTTCACAAAATATATATATAATGTCCCTACTCCGACTTTTAGTAACTTGCCGATCACGTTCTTCATATTACGAGAGATATGGATAGGATCAGTAGAATTCCAGAGTGAATGGCTAAACGATCAGTTAAGTTATATTAGTTTCAATATATTTTATCCCATACGTGTTATTTACTTTCTGTTTTCCGGTGTGCCGCTCTGTACTTCCAGATATACAACAGAAAATGATTTTACATTATATACCTTGGACGGATATGTGTCTTCATCTTGTATTGTTGTTAACACAATGTTTCGGCTGATTTCCTCTCTAGCCTTCATTAGGTGTCTTGGTGGAGTTGTTATTATTTCAGGAATTGAACTAGGAATTGCCTGAGATGAAACTCCATAGCAGTAGCCCACGTTGTTAACCACTACGCCATAGGCAATTATGGTGTGAATGTTAGGGCTTATGAATGGATTTTCTTTTCCTTTCAGATGGTGTTTCTCGGTATGTCTCCATTGGAGTCTAATATCGGTTCTGTACCGATTAGATAAATTGCTCTATATGTTTTTTTTTTGAGACGAGAACAGAAAATATTTAGCATCATCATCATACACAGTGATTCGAGAATGATTGGCCAATACGATCCCTTAATGGCCGTAGTGTATATATCACTTACTGATACATAGCACCTACTACCTATATACCCTATATCCGTTCGATCAGTGCTCACCTGGAATAAACACAACCATAACGACGCACCTCGTTCAGACATTTTCTCAGTTGATCCATCTTCATGATTATTTAAAAATGTGGAACGTTGAATTGAAAGAAACAAAGAGAATCATGAAAACATTTTGCATGTTACCACACATAACTCTTTTCTTTCCTTTTCAGCTGCTGCCATAATATGAGTCAACTGGACCGTATCTTTACCAAGCAGGTTATAATATTGTTTTCTTCTTTTTTTTCTTTTAATACGGTTATTATCGGTCAGTGAGAAACTCCTCACTGGAGTGCAACCATCTATATCTGTCTTGAGCTACCCTCTGCAAATTGGGACTGATACGATGTCTCAGCTCATCACTCCATCTTGTCCCCTTGGTCTTCTTTGTTCATGAGGAAGGTTTCAATGAGTAAAAACTACCTATGATCACGTATGGCTGTGAGACATGGGCTCTGACATCAAACCAAAGTGAACTTCTGGCGGTGGCGCAGAGAAAATAACCCTTATTGTATTGCATTGTATATATATATGGCCAGACAGCAAGATAACAGGTGGACCATCAGGATAATAGTGTGAACACCTTGTGAACAAAGAAGACCAAGAGGTTATAATATACGACGATCAATAGATGACATTGGTTCAGTTACCGATATCTAATTTTCATATGTGTGTATTATTCTCGAAAGAATATAGACAATCGTTTGTAAAATTATTCCTTTCTCTTCAATACTATCGATTCATTACTTGATATTTTGAAATATTAAAGAAATGAAATGTATATTAAAACTATATTGAAATATATTGTTTTCTATATATTTATAAAAATATTAGTTTAAAATTTTGGCACAAGGCTAGCATTTTCGAGGGAAGGGTAAGTTGATTACATCACCCCCAGTACTCAATTGGTACTTATATTATCGACCCTGATAGGGGTGAACGATAACGTCTCCCTCACTTTAATTTGAACTCAGTAGGTAAAGACGAATGAAATGCCGTTATGCATTTGGCCCGGCGTACCAAAGATTCTGCTAAGTCGCCACCTTATACATATGAAATATTCGTTTCATATTTTAGCACAGGCCAGTAATTTCGGGAGAGGGGATAAATCGACTACACTGACCCCAGTGTACAAACCATACTTATTTTATCGACCCCGAAAGGATGATAAACAAAGTTGACACCGGCGGCATTTGAACTCAGAAGGTAAAGTCGGAAGAAATACCGCTCAGCATTTTACCCGAAACTATAACGATTCTGCCAGGTGGCCATCTTATTTATATGAAATATTCAAAATAATCGTACGTCGCAATTTCCTATGAAGTTAAAAGTCAACGATATATTTTAAAGTAAAATGTGATAATAAATCATAGCAAAAGATATGTAAAAAAAAACATATTAGAAAGCAATAAATATTTAGTAAATTAATGTTCACCTTTTATGCATTCATTTCGATGCAAAATTACGATACAAAGAGAAACTCTATTCGAAAAGCTATAGAAACACAAATTATGGTATATTATCGTCATTGATTGCTTCTCATTGCTTACATTTTTTAAACAATAAAATATTTTAATACCATTTTCACTTTTGAAACTTTATAACGATGTCGTTAATTAGCTAGTTCAGTTAAGATTATTTGACACGATTGATTCAATACCTAGGTTAATTGGTCAATTGTAATCGATTGATGCTTCTACATATTGTCTACACTATCATTACTGCTATTTTTAGTATTATAATTTTAATCTTTGTAAACATTATTATTCTTATCGTTGATGTTGACGTTTCTGTCATTACTAGCATCATCGACATCATCAGTAGAATATAAATTATAATTATTATAGAAGAGTAACAACATAAATATGAGAAGGGTTAACTTTATATTATCACCAACGTATCAGTGGATACTGATTCACTTGTATTCGCCCTACTTTTTCAAAGTTATAATGAAAAATGCTCCAGCTATATCAATGCTCTACTATGTTATACACAGTGTATCTCTTAGTAGTTCATTCTATTTAGCCTTTCTTGTTTAACACTGTAAAATGCAATTAGATTAGTCATTAAAGCATTTAAACTCAAAAATAGTCATTAAAACATTAAAACAAAAAAAAAATGTTTTTAATTTGAAAAATACTGTATGATTTTGAAGTTTGTGAAGGAGTTCTGTATAATCCACATATATCTCTCTAGTGAATACAATTAATACTATGGCTTATGTAAATATATATATATATATACACAATTTTGGAAAGGAGGAGATCGAATTTTGTGTATATAATAATCAACGTGACAATAGTATTTAATGAGCCGTTTTTCAATACTTTACCAACGAACATCAGTGAATTTTCCTTCATTATTTCTCTGGGTTTTAAAGCGGTTCCATAAATAGTTTGGTGATCGATTTCAACTTACTTTTTAATAATGCAATACATGAATGCAGACCTATACACCGAAGGATACTGTTATATTGCTAGTCTCCTCACATTTTGAGTCTACCTTCATTCTGTTTTATACTTGGTATAATATTCTTACATTTTCATTTGTGTGCGTGTTTCATTCTGTCTGTGTCATACTTTCTTATGCATTTGTAAGCCTGTCTCTGGTCTCATTATCTTATTAATATTTTTTTCATATAACGTGGCATTACTGTTTTCTATTTAGTTTTGGTCTCTTCAATATTGCTTTGCCAAAATTTACGAGCTCGATTTTCAGGCGAATCTCTCTAATGAATACATATAATGCTAGCATTAACGTTTCCATTCGATTATCAGAATTAGTAAAACTTTCCAGCCATCCATATTCAAAACAAATCTTTGATGGGCCATATATAGAAACAATATTCAATTTAACAATGTTTAACTAAGATATAGAGTAGAATTCATTAGCATTGCTATTCCAATGAAGGCTACGTTTAGAATTTAATGTTATTATCTTTTATCTTTTACTTGTTTCAGTCTTCAGACTTCTATCATGCTGGGGCACCGCCATGAAATTCTAGTCTAATGAATCGACCCCAATCTCTTGTAGTGACTGTTTATATACAGATAGATACAAAAAGATCTGAAGAATATAAACATAATGCTACATAATTGTATTAAAAAACGTCCCTGCATACAAACAAAAATATCAACTGAAAACTATAGATAATAAGTAAAGTTTGAATTGAATGCAAGCAAACTACTAAGCATGCAAAACAAAATTATAAATGACATGAAGTCCATTCAGAATAAATTGAATCTCCTCTACAGCAACACACCTGTTTCTGTCCCTCTGTCATACTCTAATCTCTCCTTACTTGGCACAAAGCCATCTCCCTCAATGCCACCCGCCTCTCAAAGGACCTTTGTCTTGCAAGTTACTTGGTAACCTCGTCGGTGCTGGTGCCACGTAAAAAGCATCCAGCCCACTATGTAAAGTGGTTGGCATACAGAAGGGCATCCAGCCCACTCTGTAAAATGGTTGGCATATAGAAGGGCATCCAACCATAAAAACTATGCCATAAAAATGAAACTTTCTTTTAAGCAATTTTTAAAATATTTATGTGAAGCCGATTTTGTTGCATGTAATAAACAGTTGATTTCGCAGTGTTTTCAGACCTAGCTAAATTCAAAAGTACAGGCCACAGGGATTTGAGTTTTGGCACAATTGTGATGGTGGCACTCCATCAGTTATGATGATGAGTGTTCCTGTTGATCGTGAAATTAACGTGCTAGTAGCTGAGCACTCAACAGGCACGTGTACCCTTAATGTAGTTCTCAGGGAGATTCAGCATGACACAGAATGTGACAAGGCTGGCCTTTTGAATTACAGGTACAACCCATTTTTGCCAGCTGAGTGGACTGGAGCAATGTAAAATAAAGTGTCTTGTTCGAGGACTCATGACCTTATGATTGTGAGCCAAATACCCTTACCACTAAGCCACGTGCCTTCACATTTGTAGTAGGTATAGAGCTAAATAAATCCTGAGATTTTAGGACATGATACAATTTCAATAAAATGTTAATGGACTATAAAACTGGCTATAAATAGTGGAGTTTTTATAAAATCCCCCTTAGTGAAAGCAAAACTAGCACTGAAAGAATAAAACTATTTGGTGTAACAGAAAAGAAATACAAACACACACTCAAGAAGACAAATTAATAACCCAACCTCGAAACCAATAACAGTCGAATAGGAAAACACTAAAAGAAAGAATGTTTATCAAGATTATGGATACCATATGATACAAATAAAAAAAAATATGAAGGAAATATAACAAAATTAAGAGAAGTTAATTAAAGAAATTTCAACAAAAATATTGAGGAATTTGACAACCATGAATGTTTCTTTAATATATGAAATATTTAAAAGATACTGTAGAAGATTAAAACCATCAGGTGTAGAAATTTTTAAAAATTACGAAGAAAAATAGGAACACAGTAGCATTGAAGAGAAAACTGTCAATCACAACAATAAAGGCTAACATGAATTACAATGACAACAAAAACAGAAAGTAAAAAAAGACTGATGTACCTACAGAAGTGATTTTTATAAACTTAATGTTAACTTGAAGCATCTTACACACACACACACACACACACACACACACACATACACACACACAAACACACACAGAGGCATTTCAATCAGCTAGTACAAAAACTATAAATAACTCTAGTTTGGTTATTGGAAAACCATACAACTCTCATCCCTAAAAATACCAACGCTACCACCCTTAAGAACTGATAACACATTAAAGCACTGACGCCCCACACTTTTGGATAGATGGCTTGGCATGCATGCTGAAAAGTATAAAATATTACTAGAGGAGCAGAAGATAAGAAATGGAGGTAAGTACTAACACTTCATTAATTAAATTTTATTAGATAACAGCCGAAGAAGTGAAACCCAATTATTTTATCAAACTTAGATAGATGAAAAACAAAATTGACCTTTGCAGAATTTGAACATAGAATGTTAAGGATATAACTAAACACTTCAGAGCATTTTGTGTGGCTTGATACTGATTCTGCAGCCCGTTGCTGCTACCATCATCGTCAACAACAATAATGGTTGCTGATTTAGACACAAGGCCAGCAATTTTGAAGGGAAGACGTTAGTCAATATCAGTGACCCTCAGTACTTGACTGGTATTTTATTTTATTGACCACAAAATGATGAAAGGCAAAGTTAACCTTGACAGGATTTGAACTCAGAGCATAGTGAGCACAAAAAAATGCCATAAGGCATTTTTTTTTGGTGATGTTTTGGCAATTCTGCCAGCTTGCTACCTTTTTATAGTAATAATAATTATATCTGATTTAGACACAAGGCCAGCAATTTTGAGGAAAGGATATTAGTTGATACCATCAACTCCAGAACTTGACAGGCTCTTTATTTTATCAACCCCGAATGGATGGTTCATCATACCTAGAAGTTGACCTTGGAAATTGGAACTCAGAACAAAAAGAGCTAGAAGAAATTTAAAGCATTTCTTCTGACACAATAACAATTCTGCTAGTTAGGCACTGAAATTTTGATGGCAGGGATTAGTTGATTAAATTAACTTCAGCACTTAATTGGTACTTTATTTTATTGACCCCAGAAGAATGAAAGACAAAGTTAACCTCAATAGGATTTTAACTTGAAACATAGAAAACTAGAAGAAATAGTGCAAAGGCATTTTGTCCAATGCTTTAACAATTCTGCCAATCAACCACCACTACTACAACCAACAACAATAATGGTTTCAGATTTAGGCACAAGGCCAGCCATTTCGGGGGAGGGGTTTAGTCGATTACATTAAACCTAGTGCTCAACAGTATTGTTTTACTGACTCCAAAAGGATGAAAGGCAAAGTCAACTTAATGGAATTTGAACTCAGAATGGAAGGAACTGGAAGAAATGCCACTAAGCATTTTGTTTTATGTACTTACAATAATAATTGCTTATAATTTAGCACAAAACCATCAATTTGAGGGGAAGGGGTCAGTCAAAGCCATCCACTTCAGTACTTGAGTGGCATTTTATTTTAACATTGATATGATGAAAAGCAAAGTTGACCTTAGCAGGACTTGAACCCAGAACATAAAGAGGAGTAACTACAATGCATTTTGTCTGACGTTCTAATGATTCTGCCAATAATAATAATAATGGTTTCAAATTTTGACACAAGGCCAGCAATTTTTTATGGGATAAGGTAAGTTGATTACATTAACCTTGGTGTTCAATTGGTACTTATTTTATCGACCTCGGCTATAATAATAATAATAATCCTTTCTATACTGGGCACAAAGCCTGAAATTTTCGGGGATGGGGATAGTCAATTCAATCGACCCCAGTACTCGACTGGTACTTATTTTATCGACCCCGAAAGGATGAAAGGCAAAGTCGACTCCGGCGGCATTTGAACTCAGAACGCAAAGAATAGGAAGAAAAAAACCTCAAACCATTTTGTCCGACCCCGAAAAGGTGAAAGAGAAAGCTGACCTCGGTGAAATTTGAACTCATAGCATAAAAACGCCGGAAGAAATACCTCTATGCATTTAATTCGAGGCGCTAACTATTCTGCCAGCTCACCGGCCTACATAATCTTAATAATGGTGTTAAAGTTTGACACAAGGCGAGCAACTTCAGGGGAGGGGTAAATCGATTATATCGACCTCAGTACTCAAATAGTACTTATTTTATCAACCACGAAATGATGAAAGGCAAAGTCCACCTTAGTAGAATTTGAACTCAGAACGTAAAGACTGACGAAATGTCACTAATCATTTTGCCCGGCGTGCTAACGATTCTGCTAGCTTGCCATCTTAAATAGTCTCAATAATCCTTTCTATACTGGGCACGAAGGCCTGAAATTTTTGGGGGAGGGGGAATAGTCGATTTTATCGACCCCAGTTCGTAACTGGTACTCACTTTAACGACCCCGGAAGGATGAAAGGCAAAGTCCATCCCGGCGGCATTTGAACTCAGAACGTAAAGTCGGAAGAAAATGTCGCTAAGCATTTTCCCCGGCGTGCTAACGATTCTGTCAGCTCGCCGCCTTAAATAATAATCCTTTCTATACTAGGCACGAAGGCCTGAATGTTTTGGGTGAGGGGAGTAATCGATGTTATCGATCCCAATTCGTAACTGGTACTCACTTTATCGACCCCGGCGGCATTTGAATTCAGAACGTAAAGACGGACGAAATTCCGCTAAACATTTTGTCCGGCGTGTTAACGATTCTGCCAGCTCGCCGCCTTAAATAATCTTAATAATAAAATGCTTTTTAGAAGTCGCATGGACATATACATATTTGAAATAAAAGCTTAAGTCATCGATCTCTTGGGAGGATCAATACCAAAGTCATCTCTAATTACTGACAGGCATTTTGTCCCAGCTCAGTATCGATTCTGTTAATATTTTAAGATGGTTAGGAATCCTTGTAATACTAATAAAGATACTTACAGAAATGTTGATGATGATGATGATGATTAGGGAGATGATGATAAAGAAAGTGGTGATAATGAAGTTGATGAGAATGAGGATAAGGAGGAGGAGGAGGATAATGATGGTTTCTTTGATTACCACGAGTTTACTATAAGAATATATATTAGCATTATTACAAGACATTATTACAAGACAACAAAATTCAATTAAAATTTACAAAAAAATGTATGTATTTATCTGTCTTGCTTTCGCTTTATCTATATAACTTTCTCTCTCGGCTCCTTCTCTCTCTCTCTCTTCCCTATTTCTTTTTTTCTTTCTCACCCCCTCTCTCTTTCTCTCTCTCTCTATATATATATTTAGAGAGACAGAGATAGACATGTGCGTGTATATGTGTGTAATTGTGTGTGAGCGTCCGTATGGTATGTATATGTGTGAGTGTGTGTGTGTTTGTCTATGTACATGTATCAACGAAGAGTTTGGGTAAAGAAAAGGTCGAGAAAGACAAAGACAGATGGAAAGGAAGTGGGGGTAAGTGGGGGTGGGGCAATTGTATTTGGAGGAATGAAACGGGTGCATTGCAGCAGTATCTTCTTTAAGCGTTACAGCAGATATATATATAAAGCATTTTCAACATCAATCATCATCATCATCATCATCATCATCATCATCATCATCATCATCACCACCACCACCACCACCACCACCACCATCATCATCATTGTTATCATTTTACATATATTTTCCCATGCTTGAACGGGTTGAACAGGTCTTATTCAGCACAGTGTCTCACCACTTGTTGCAATCTATTGTCATCACCTTCCTGAAGTTCAGCCTTCATGACACCCCCCTCTCCCTGTCTTCCTTGGTCTTCTTCATCTGCAGGTTCCTTCCACTTGGATTGCTTGGGATTTCTCAACACAACTGATATCCTCCATATGCATTACGGGTCTTTGACACCTCCTATGTCTTATGTCTTGCACACATTTGATTCCTTGCATTGTTCTCATATATCATTCATCTATGCCTATTTTTTAAAAATCAAATACCAGGCTACAGAGCATAATACTCTGTCAAAGGCCTTCTTCAGATCAGCAAATACTAAGTATAGTAGCTAGCTCTTTTCTGAGAATTTCTCCTGTAGAGAGCACCAGTGGTACTGTGTACTGACACAAACCCAGCCTGCATCTCACAAGATAATTTTCTTCCTAGTTAGTTGTGCTATAATTAATCCTTTTTCTATTTCATAACTTGGTCCATTAATTTGATTTCTCTATTCTTGCTTCCTGCTAGAGCATTTCATTTGCCTTTATTGCAGTTAACGATGATAATACTATGCTAGTAATAGTACATACATATGACATCCCGTATTTGGCTGACTTTGTAAAATGACTAGTACATGTTCTGTTTGGTTGGATGCTTTTCACATCTCAGTAACTATCTATGGTGGTCCAGCTTCTTTCCTTGCCTTCATTGTCTTAATGGTCATTTTAAATTTCAGTAGGTAGGTCTCTTTGGAATAGTCTCTTTCTCTTCTGCTCTCTCTCTCATATGCATTCTTTTCATTCAGCAATTTCTCACGGTAACTTTTCCATGCCTCCTTCCTCTTTGTGTCAGTGAGGCAAATGCACTACTTTCAGTAGGAAACCATGTTATGCTAATGGTGTCCTAACACACTTCTTAGCAATGCAAAATACTTCACACCTATGTGACTGATACTGTAAGTATTAGCAAACCTCTTGTATTCCACTTCTCTCTTTACTAAGTATACTTGATACCTACCATCTTTCAGCTACTACCTGGTATTTTTCTTTGCACCACTCTTTCCTCCAATTTGCATGTAACACTGATATATAAGGCATTGTGAATATAACAAGGCCTCTAAACTTGAATGCTGCTTTGTAAAATAAATCATACATGCTTAAGTGAAAGTATTCTATGTTTAAAATTGCACAGCAAATCTGAAATATGGGTTAATAAGCATGTCAGTATCATATCTGTATTTTAAATTTTTTATTTATGTCATGTATTTGTGAAGAATAGTATTATAAGTTTCCAACCGGCTTATAAATATTCAGTGTTGGAACATATGCTTATATTATGTGTATGTATATGTATTCTTTGTCCTGCTCTTAATGGTTTCAGCAAGTGTGCTGTAGCTATGCCAGGAGGATACCATTGAAGAAAAAATAATAGGGACACCTTGATGAAAGCTATGTATTTATTACGTACCTAACAGGTGTGTTACTAATTAAAATACAGATATTTTTCAAGTTGAGAAATTCACCCCAACATATATACATATGTATATATTCTATTTTAGGCTCTAATTTGGTGTCAGTCTTTCTGTTATTTAGTTCTTTACTTGAATCCTTTTCACTCAGTGTATTTTATTTTTACCTTGTATATGGGGAAGTTTCTTTTCTGTGATTTGCCTGTGCATACTCCCGGTTCCTCTGCTCCACTCATTCCTACCCATCTCGTACCTTGAATGTCCACCCTGACACCTCATCACCATTATTCTTATTGCTTTTCAGCTCCACCTGATCACTCCCATCTTTTCTTTTAAAATGTGAGTAGTCATGTAGCTCCTCTACAGCAAAAAATATGCTCTGTTCTGGCTCCTTCTCTCATACATTTACCCCTCATCTCTTAGCATAAAGTTTTCCCCTTGAGGTTCATAGTCATGTAAGCTGCATGGTAGCCTCACTAGTGATGGTGGCACAAAATAGCTCCTCATATACACTGTAAAGTAGTTGGTGTTAGGAAAAGGCATCCAACCATAGAAACCAGGCCAAACACACTCTGGAGCATGATGCAGTCCTTAGGCCCATCGGATCCTGTCAAATCATCCAACCCATGCCAGCGTGGAACATGAACGTTAAGTAATAATGATGATGATGATTAAGTCAAGAAGAAGGGTAGTGCCCATGATTTTTTTCAGAGTCTCCAAGACTGGTGAAAGGGAATGAGGAAGTTATCCTTAGACCAAAGACCTGGCCCAAATGTTTGAAAAAGAATGGACTCCTCTGAAAGCATCAAAAGAAGAGGTGTTGGATGCTCTTCCTAAAGTTACTTTGGCACAATTTCTAAACCCAATTTTTTTGTTACTTATACATAACTAATGTTTTAATGTTTCCAGACTTTATGGAGTGTGTAACATTGTTAAAAACCATCTGGTAATCAGTCCATGTCATGTACCAACCCTTCTTTCTCTACCTCGTCTTCACTTATGGCCATGTTGATCAGTATCTGATCTTTACATTTCTTTACATTCATA
The DNA here is from genome assembly GCA_027564515.1 of Octopus rubescens. Lineage (NCBI taxonomy): Eukaryota > Metazoa > Mollusca > Cephalopoda > Octopoda > Octopodidae > Octopus > Octopus rubescens. The sequence continues at coordinate 8,884,063 of JAOPUL010000001.1, read as the reverse complement.
TGAGGTTTTGCAGCATCTCTTCCATTCTTCCTTGTGTTCTTTTCTAGGTGTGCATTTAGTTTTTGTAAAAGCATTACTGTTTAGAATTTCCATACTGGTGACATAAAGGTTATGGTTTGCAGTTTTTCATTGGATGGAAGAGTTTATTGTTTGGCAGTCTTGGAAATTAATTTTTTTGTTGTGTTTTTCATTGAGTTATTAAATGTTGTTTCTTGCTTGTTTATAAGTCCTTAAATATTTTGTGTGTATGCATTAGATATCTTAGTGAGAAGATTGGAACTTTAATAATTTCTGGGTACACTGTTTGTGGTCTTTAACTTCATTTCAAACAAAATGCTTTGGTACATCTAGTTATGTTGCTATACATTCTGAGTTCAGATCCTGCTCAGATTGATTTTGTCTTCCCTCCTTTTGGAGTCACCAGAATAAATACCAACCAAGTCACTGATAGATTTAATTGCCTACATTACACTTGCCAAGTTTAGGACCTTCTACATAAGTCATCATCATCATCACCATCATCATCATTATTATTATTATTATCATAAATATCATAGTAAATATCACACTAGTTTGACTTTTTATTTGAAAATGACTCAGTCTCTTAACAGAAAGATTGAGATATTACTTAAAAGATTTACAAGTAGGCTTTGAAGATGATACATACAAACAATTGCTTTATTGAGAAAATAGCAGCAGTATTAAAAACATCTAGTATTTCTCAAGAATATGTAACCAGATGGAGAATGAAGAATCATCAGGATTCTTCCCATTTTTATTATAGTGATGCTAGGAGTAATAAACAAAGAAAAATGATGTATGAAAAACAGTGTTTTAGTGGGGAAAAATGCAAGTGAAGGCTACATTTGAACTAAATAATTATGAATGTCCTAAACTCTATACAAAAGAAGATTAGCCATCCCACTCATCAAATACAGGTCCACAGATTGGTACTCTCTCTTACCACAACATCTGTGACCTTGTGCCTATGTTAGAAACCTATATGAACATAATTTGTGGGAGTCTTCTTGTATACATGGTGGTGAATTGGCAGAGTCATTAGAGAGCACCAAAGGCGAATGTGTCATAGTATATATTCCAACTTGTTATACTCTGCATTCAAATTCCACCAAGGTCAACTTCACCTTTTATCCTTTCATGATTGATAAAAAAAAGTACTAATCCAGGCTGGTGGACTGGCAGAATTATAAGAATATCAGACCAGGTGCCTTATAGTATTTGTCTCAGCTCTTTGTGTTCAGAGTTTAAATCCAACTATGGCCTACTTGGATGGTAGGTTTAACCAGTTGTCCAGTTTAATTCCACTTTCTGGCACCTTGGGTGCTCTTAGCAGAGTCCATTTTGTTATAAGCATTTGGGCCAGGTTTCCAGTTTGAGGATGTCTTCCTCCCTCCTTCCCACTAGTCTTGGAGGCCCTGTAATGGGTCATGGGCACTGCTTTCCCTCCTGACTAAATGGTTAAAAAAAATATTGGTGTCAAATGTTCCTATTGGTGCAGTCACAAACATATCGAGAAAACATCATTGCATCATACACCTTTAGTTGTGAGCAGTATATAATTGATACTTATATGATCCAACAGGGTGGTCTCTATGTAGTTGCTCAAACCTGTTGAAACCACAGCCAAATCCCCCTCAAAACAGATCCTTTTATCTTAAACATATTTTATAATGTAGTTCTGAACATACAAAAAGATTATTATGACCATGTTGAAATGTCTTTGGCCATAGGTTTACTTGATTGACACTGGTCGGTGCTAACTAGTAACAGCAAATGGTAATTATTTTAGTTTGTTTTTGTATTTGGTTTGCAAGATTCTTGATGTGAATTCCTGTATTGAAACAAAACTTGTTGTGTCTAGGGAGGGTTGTCATGCCAATAAAAATTTAAATAAACACACACACTGGTTCGGTACCACTTTTATATTTTACCAACTATTCAATTGTTTGTTTAACCCTTTAGTATTCAGATTATTCTGTCAAATGTAATGCATATTTATTCACATTGTTTTGAATTAATCATGCATTATCTTGTAGTTTAGAGATTTCAATGATGTGATTGTTTAGATTTAGAATGGACA
>JAOPUL010000001.1:8628790-8639005 GCA_027564515.1 Octopus rubescens | reverse complement strand
AGATAGATAGATAGATAGATAGATAGATAGATAGATAGATAGATAGATAGATAGATAGATAGATAGATAGATACCGTATCATATTTGATGAAGAATATTAAAAAATATAGTTCCCTCGATCCACAAATGGAGAGTGATATATATACTTGTACAGTTATATGAAGTACAGATCATCCATTGTGGTTAGTAACATTTATTTTTTTTTTTTTACAATCCTTGTTTATTCAATGTTTTGAAAAAATATTTTTGAAAATAAATCGTTTCTGCTTCCGTTAAGGTGTATAACTCTTCGATTGTACAAATATCCATCTTCCCTTAATAGTGCAATGAGTTTCAAATGTTAATAGCGGGGAAAAAAAATTAAAAAAGAGAAAACGAAAAATCGAAGATAGGAAAATACGGACCGGAATTGAACAAATATAGACTTAAATGAGATCGATAATTGGATGAGGAGGAGGAGGAGGAGCGAACATGTTATCAAAGGGGAAAGGAAGAGGATATAGGAAAGGAAGGAAAAACAAGAATAAGCAAAGAAATGAAATATAATGAAAACCGAAATGGGGAAATGTTGCTGGGTTTTGTGAGATGAGAGAGGATTAGAAGGTTAAATAATTTGACGATTGAAAACAGAACTATTCAACAATACAAAAAATCTTAGTTCATGGAAGGCTATGTTAGCATTACCTGGTCTTATCGGCCTCAAAGACATTCAAATATAGTGATCTTGAACCATAGCAGTCAGTCGTAAGACATGGTAGTATATACCATACTTTTATTGGTTTGTTTTAGGGGTCTATGCAGCCGTGGTGAGTGGAAATAGACACCCTCAAGACTCTTCCATCTTTGGGTGGAATATCTAGGATGTGATAGCCAGAGTGAGAGAGAGAGGGGGGAGGTATCTCCAACTCTAGGCCGGGAATCGTTTCAGGTGAAAAGACCGGAGCAACGTTTGATGAAATGCCTTGCTTAAGAACACAGTGCACCGTCCTGTTCAGGAATCGAACCTGCGACCTTATGATAGTGATCCCAACATCTTTTACCACTAGGCTATATCTCTTCATATGAGAACTCCTGAAGATGAGGATGAAAGGTAGAAACGTTACATTACAGTTCTGCAACCTAATGACTAAGTTTCATCTTCAAGTCCACTAAATACCCCCCCCCCCTGATAAACTGATAACCCTCTATAAATCTTAAGAGCAATTATTTATGACAGTGCGGAACACATCTGAGGGGTGGTTCTGCAGCTACAAACTCAGACGCCTGAAACTGCATTGATGCAACTAAAAGATGTTTCAACTGATAAATACTTACTTACACACCATAACAAAACACTACAACCATTGATTCACAGACATACTGTTTATTCTTACTAACTTGTTTACCCGTAACATATCTCTTCTCTTCTGAACTAACAGACTGCATACACTATTTTCCCTACCCTACCGATATACCTATCTCTTCTTCTGAAGCCGTCTCACCCGTGTCTCACCTCCCGTATCCCGCACTGAATAATTACCCGTCATTCATTTCCCCTAGATTTTCCTCCCCTAATTGCGTTTATTTATTTTATTTATTTTTTCCTACAAGCTTTGACATATAAAATTTCAAACTGAAATATGTTACCCACTTTCGAGGGTCTAAAATGTCTAAAACGCTGCATTTCCTCCAAATAGCTAAGTTAATACCAAACAAAAACAGAAACGAAAAATAGGAAAGCGCAGCAGCATCAAACAATGAACAAACGAAGGCAAGACGATGGTTAAATTTCAAAAGGCGTATAGCATTGTGTCGTAGCCTGACTACTAAGACTCAACCAAAACTACTAAGACTCAAACACAACAAAATATCTACCTCACCAGTACAGATGTCCTTCCTGTTCCAAAGGTTTCTAAATGAAGAGAAGATATATCGTATTTACTCGTGTATAAGTGGCAACCCTAATTTAGAGCTAAATCTTGGTACAAAATGTTTTCCCTTCATTGTTCTAGCCTTGCCTCGACAGACCCGAGCGACAGGCCGGCCAGTAACACAGTCGCTAACTATGAAAAGTCTCCTAAATACTTCGAGTCATGCTAGAGCGTCCTACGTAGACGACGCGCACAGGCGGGGCCCGGTCTGTAAAATCGCCGGTGTACAGCCCGATCAGGCACACGACCGAAGAAAATGGAGAGACAAGATAACATCGGCGGACCCTGCGATATGATGCGGGACAAACGCAAGGAAGAAGTAAAGAAGTAAGAAGAAGTAACAATTTAGTGATGATATTTAAAGTAATTGCCTTGAAGCAAAATATATATACACAAGCATGAAACGAAAGTTAAGAAGTTTGCTTCACAACCATAAGGTTCTGAATTCAATCTTATTGTAGTAATGTTTTTAATTTAAGTGAAAGAGGGAAATTTAGTAAGAGAAAAACTGCATGGAAGCACATTGGATTTATATATTATGTTCCATATTGGTTACGTACTCTTATGTCCAGGCTGATTTTGTTGTTTTACATCAGAAGGCTGATAAAATAAATACTGGACAAAGTACTGTGAGTTGATGCATTCAACTAAAAAAACCTATTAAAGACAGTTTCTTGGTATGGCCAGAGTCCAATGTCTGAAAGCAGTTAAATAATATAAAAATATAAAATAGGTGCAGGTGTGGTTATGTGGTAAGAAGTTTTCTTTTCAACCACAAAATCTCAAATCCAGTTCCACTTTGTGGTACCTTGAGCAAGTGTTTTATACCATGGCTCCGGCTAACTGAAACCTTATGAGTGGATTTTGGTTAACTGCAATTGACAGAAGCCTTTCGTACACATTTATGAGCGTGTGTTGTGTGTGTATATGTATGTGTGTGAATATGTGTATGTTTGTGTCTCCTTGTCTTGACATAGTGTGATTGTTGAAAATAAATGTTAGTCATTTCCAATATTCTGCAAAAGCATGTCTGACCATGGGAAAATATTGATTTCAAATTTTGGCACAAGGCCAGCTAGTTTGGGGGAGGGGGCTAGTCAATTACATTGACCTCCAGTACTTAACTGGTACTTATTTTATTGACCCCTGAAAGGATAAAAGTCAACCTTGGCAGAATTTGAACTCAGAGTATAAAGATAGCTGAAATGCTGCTAAGCATTTTGCCAGCTCACTGCCTTCCCCATGGGGGAAATAATACCTTGCTTAAAAAGAGATAAGGATTGGTGACAGGAAGGGTATCCAGTTGCAGAAATTCTGCCTCAATAAACTCTGTCCAAACCACGCAAATATGTAAAAGTAGCTGTTAAAATGATAATGAAAAATTATGATGAATATAATAGGATACCACAATAATAGGTATTTATATGATACTGAAAGCAGTGTTCCAGTTTGGTGATAACCTTCATAGCTAGTGATATTTTTATAAAATATACATATAAACACAAGATTTAAAAAATACAAATGATAATTTCTTACATAAGAACCAGACCAGAAATTTGGTGGGTATAATTGATTATATAGATCACGAGTAATTGATGGGTGCTTATTTTATCGATCGCTGGAGGATGAAAGGCAAAACTGGTCTTGGCAGAATTTGAACTCAGAATGTATAAAGGGAGATAACTGAATACAGCAAGGTAATTTGGGTTGTTACTCTACTGTTGCTGCCATGCAACAGAGATCATCACCACCATCAATCATCATCATCATCATCATCATCATCATCATCATCATCATCATCATCGTCGTCGTCGTTTTAACGTCCACTTTACCATGCTTGTATGGGTCAGATGAAACTTGTTGAGGCAGGTTTTCTATAGCCAGATGCTCTTCTCATCACCAGCCCTCACCTTTTTTTTTCCAAGCAAGATAATATTTCCCCTAGTCCTTCAAACAATGAACAGCTCAATGGCCAGGTATGTTTTCACAGAAGATTGCAAACAAATGACAGTGTAGTATGGAATCTGTTTACAATCAGCATGAATATGCTTAAGAAAATAGAACACACACACACACACACACACACATACAAATACTCATACATACATATATAAATACATTTATGATGAGTTCCTTACAGTCTCCATCTACCAAATTCACTCCCAACGCATTGGTCAGCCTGGAACTGTAGTAGAAAACACTTGCCTGGGGTGCACTTGAACCCAAAACCACGTGGTTGCAAAGCGAAACACACATCCACACCTGCAGCTTATTATAATATAGTAATTATATTATATAATACTTAATTATAATGATATTTGTATTGTTTCATATCCATAGTTGATGTGAAAGAGTTGGGTATTGGGGCAAGTATTTTTACATTCCTATATTCTTCAGGTAATAGTGGTCAGGGTGTTGCACTCATGATCGCGAGATCATGGTTTCAATTCCTAGACTAAATGGTGCAAAACATTTCATCTCACATTGCTCTGCGATCACTTTGACACCTGATACGTGTTACACCATGCACCTGTTCAGACAATGTCGATTTGATGGTGAGAGTAAGCTAATGTACAGCACATACATTTGATCACTCTAAACAAATCCTTTGTGCAGGTTGTTTGGCAAAAGCTGAACACTCATACGTCGTCTTCGATGGGTCCATCATATTCTTCATAAAGCTAACCATTCAGTTTAAGAGAACAAATGTTATGTGCTTCCTCTGGGTGTGTAACACATTGGCTATTGCATTGGCTATTGCAAGTAGTCCAGCTCCTGAGCTAAGATATCAGTTACACCTCAGTAATGACAATAATGTTACTACCATCATCATCTTCATTAGTATATTTCTATCACTCAATCAAGGAGGGTTTTTTTCCTTTTCTTTTTTTTTTACTTGGCAACCTTAATAATGCCAGTCCCATGAAAAGAGCACCCAGTACACATTGTAAAGTGGTTAGTGATAGGAAGATCAACAAGCTGTAGAAACTATGCCAAACCTGACACTGGGGCCTGATGTAGCTCTGTGGCTCGTCGGATCCTGTCAAACTGTCCAACCTATGCCAGCATGGAAAACTGATGTTAAATGATAATAGTGATGATTATGATGATGTAACAATCTCAGTAAATTATGTATGTAGCAAAGCAACAAATAAAATCGTGTAAGTATCTGAGAATCTGACAAGCCTTTATTGTGATGACATAGAGCCAAGATTTGCTTCAATTCAGATTTACTTAACCCATACCAACTTGGGGGGGAAAAGATGATAACAGTGATGATACTGAAGATAAGGCCAATAACTGGGATGATATGCTTACATTGATGTATGCATGTGTATGAATACTCACACACATACCTGCTCATATTTGTCAAGCTTAACCCTTTAGTCTTTAAACCGGCCATATCAGGCCCAAATATTCTACCTGTTTTATGTTCAAATTGACCAGATCTGGCCTCTCACACCTACCCTACAATATCATTCTAAAAATATACAATTACATCATCGAGATCTCAAAGCTACAAGATAATGCATGATTAATTCAAAACAATGTGATTAAAAAGCATTACTTTTGACAGAATAATTTGAATGCTAGAATGAAGTGTAACAGAGAATCCAAAGAAACTAGCATCAGCAAATACAGACAGTTAACAAAGTGGAATAACTTTGTTTTGGTTAAGAGGAGAACCTCTTAGATTTTGCTTCTTCCACATTAATTTCTCTCAATTATTATAATGTCCTTCACTTTATGAACTTTGTTTGTACTCATCATCATCATCATCATCATCATCATCATCATCATCATCATCATCATCATCAATTAACGTCCATGTTCCATGCTGGCATGGGTTGGATGGTTTGACTGGGGTGCATCGTGCACCAGTGTTAGCTTTGGCATGGTTTCTAATGCTGGGTGCTTTTCCTAATGTCAATCACTTTACATTGATTGGCCTCAATCACTTTACAGTGATTGGCGTTAGGTGACTGTACTGGGGGAATTTTTTTTTCATGCTGGCAATACTGGTGAAGTTGCCAATTAACTTGCAAGACAGGAAAAGAACAAGAAAAGGAAAAAGACCCCCCCACCTGGGGAGTATTTGAGAGGGGAGAGAGGTAGTTTTATGTCAGGTGTTGGGGTGTTCAAGTATGATAGAGGGACAAGCACAGGTGTCTTGCTATAGTGATGATACAACCTTGCATTATATAAGAGTAGACAATAAATACAAAAATTATTATTATTAAATAAAGAAATTATTATTCTAAACCATTAGTCCCTAAACGATGTGTCATGGTATATTACTCACCTGTGAAAAAATATTTTTAATATGAAAAAAAAACACCAAACATTTAAAAAATAGTCTTGAAAACAATACTTCATATTTTAAGAAGTACTAAATATATTTATGTAGCTTAGATTTATTTATATTTACTGGTTAAAATATATACATACCTTCCATCTTTTTTTTTTACTTTATGAGCAAAGTATACCAAAATAATTTTGTTCAACATGTTAAAAAAAAAGATTACGAACCTTCGGACAAGAACATTGAAAGAGTTACCTCCCTTTAATTTCTCATAGGTATTTCAGATCGTTAGGAAATTTGAGGCATACAAAGAGAAGACAAATGGCATCGTCTTTAATATTGTAGTAGTAAATATGTAATTATATTTTAAATTGGAACTGTTAGGCTATAAGCATATTCTGCTTTTTTCAATTTAAAATATCTAGTAAACTTACTTTTTTTTCATTATTTTGCAGCCTGTCATGAAAAATTGAAAGATATGAATGTAAACTTGTTCATGCAACTTTTAGAAAGAACAACTACTGCAGGGATTGCAAGTGGCAACAGCAAACGTTTTAATTCCTCTGATACAGGATATTCCAAATTATCTTCAAATGATACACATTGTCATTATGAGGATGTTGTTGATCCCTTTAAATACACTGCAAGTGGAAACAGCCCAGAGTCGCAAGTTTTATTAACACATAAGGATATACAGAGCAAAACTCTGGCGAATAATAAATCAAATAATCAGGAAAGTATAAAAATAACTAAAACGAATCAAAAACAAGAAGGAAAATTTATAAAATATCAAAACCTGAGAAGACCAGATGAAAAACTGTGTGCATTTATCGATGAGTTAAAGAAAGAAGAATCAAAACCCAATAAAATAATGCTTATAGAAAACTTACTTTCTAAATTTGGTAAAGATTTGATGAATCCATTATATAGGTTGGATTGCAGTTATGAATTACCAGGAGGTAGTAATCAATATAGTGCATCTTTTCACTTTGATGGCTTATTTATTGCTCGTGGCTCTGGAATTCACAAGAAAGACCTTAAGCACAAAATATATTCTAAAGTTTACGAATTGTTGCTAGCAATACCTATGGAAGATGTTTTAAAACTGAAAGATCCTGGGCCTTATGAAGAACAAAATGTGCCTGAAGATTCTGAACCCTGTCTTGATTACAATGCTAGTGGAAACAAGCTGGTTCCAGTTATCGTCCAACTCAAGAAATTTTTTGCTGAAAAAGTTTTCAGTGAGAATATTTCTGTGTCTGTACTAAAACAAGCTTGTATGAAGACAGATAATAAGATAGATCTCGATTACAAAGTGGAGGACAAATTTATAATTCACGGACGGCCATATTATAAAGGGACATTGAAACTGAAGGACATAATTCTAGCTATTGGATGGGCATTCAAGAAAAAGGAAACACGACAAAAAACTTATTTCAAAGCCATCTCAAGATTGCAACAATTGCCTCCTGAAGAAGTTGCTGAAGGAATAGAAGATTCTGATATACCAGAACCTGACACAGATGTTTTTAGTCTGCACAATACCATTCCACCTCTTGAAGAAAGAGTCAGATCACTAATTAATTGTGTCAGGAACTGTAATGTTCCACCTAAAAATAGCATTGTGTGCACAGTCGACACTAAAGCAATTGAAGTTTTCTTAAATCCTACGGTGGTGTATCAACGTGTTGGCATTAACAACAACATTGTCAAGTGCATGTTATTTCTGTCTGATCAATTTATAGCTAGTGCAGAAAATAACTGCAAGCGTGAGTCACAGGTGCTTGCCTACAATGCATCATGGGAAACATTAAAGACATTGGATGTGGAACAGCTGCTGAACCAACGGGAACCACTTCAGAATGAAGATATCAATGGTGTGAATATTATTGAAGTTGTTATGAAGGGCAACCAAAAGATGTTACTGAATACTGAAACTCCTGAGACTGAATCCATTTCCAATAATCTCCCATCTCAATCGACTGAAATATGCTAATTTCATGCATGTGTATATGTACAAGGAAAGCTTACCTTGCTAGGTTGTTTTTTTTTGTTTTATTTTATTTATTTATTTATTTTTGTTTTTGTTTATATGTCTATGAATCTAACATCAATAAGGATACTGAATCCTTGAACACAGCAGTTCATGATTAGTTCACAAATTTCAAGTTCACTGAAATCCATGAGTAAACTCTATAAATGTGTTAAGAAGAATTAGTTATCGTTTAACCACAATGGTTAAAGACATTTTAACCATGATATCCTGTTTTTCCCCACCAAACATAGTATAATCAGGTCTAATCTTCAATAAGCCATTTCATTTTTTATGACTGTTGGATGTGATTTGGGGGTGATTTAGCTGTTATACTGTTTCCCACGCGTGGCTGAGTGGTTAGGGAATTGGATTCACAATCGTGAGGTTGTGAGTTCGATTCCCGGACCGGGTGATGCGTGGTGTCCTTGAGCAAGGCACTTTATTTTCACGTTGCTTCTTCTACCTGGAGTTGCGACCGATAGATAGTATTAGCAACCGAAAGACCAATGGAAACGATTGTTTCCTAGGTCCGATCTGACGAAAAGTCGATCGCCCATTTATTTATTTTTATTACACATGCTCAATTATTTTTTAACCATCAGTAACTTGGGACTTATGAAAGGAAAGCTTTACATTACTCAGAACATATGAAACAATGACTAACTAAAAGTATGAAAACAAGCATGGACATTTAGAAGAAACTTATGAAAATGCTTAGGGTAGGCAAAGGGTTAAGTAGGTGAAATGTCTTCCCATAATTAGGCTGCAGTCTATATTAAGTGCACACACACATGTACATGCACACACTCTTAAGTAAACGGAGGTGTGTTGTATGTCTACTGCCCAAATGCTCTAGACATACACATCCTCAGTAATTATTGAACTCAAAATGTATGAGTTTGTAATTCCAGTACTGTGTCCACTCTTTCAGCTTCTTCTTTACTACTACTACTACTACTACTACAAATCCTTTCATTATTCTACTTACTGAATATGCATGCCTCTCTTAATCTACCTTTTCCAGGAAAAGGTAGCAGATATCATCAGGTAATGTTACCTGAGATAGAATGGAATCCAATCACGAGCCAGTGTTTCCAAATCCAGAACGCAGTTAATTCCCTCATGGGAGAAATTTTGATTAGGAGAGGAATTGGGGAAAGATTTTATACAAAAAATATCTTAATTTCTTATGTTAGGATAATTTGTTTGATTTGGTAATCATATAACACACACACACACACACACATATTCATAAATTTGATAATAATTGTTACCTACCTGGTAATTCAGTATTCCGGCTTGTAGCCTATTTGGCTGTCTGTCTGTCTGTCTGTCTGTCTCTCTCTCTCTCTCTCTAATTTATCAAATAAATTCTCTTATGTGTGGCCTAGTGGTTAGGGTGTTGTTTTCATGATCACAAGATCGTGGTTTCATTCCCAAACCAGGTGTGTGTTGTGTTCTTCAGCAAAACACTTCATTTTGCATTGCTCCAGTCCACTCAGCTGCGAAAATGGGTAACCTTGCAATGAACTGGTGTTCTGTTCAGGGAGAATGTTGGCCTTCTTGCCTTGCCACTGTAGTGGCATAATTCAAAAGCTACAACACGAGGAAGCGCATTGTGACCGGTGATGTATAACATCTGATAGTCTGGTCAATGCAGTGAAATATATTGTGTATACAGTTAGATGTACAATTGCTACTGTTGCGGTATTTGATGTGTGTAACTGTATAACGTGTTCCCCTGGTGATTTGTTGTGGCTCAGTATCCAATAATGCAGAAGTTGCAAATAACTACAATTGGTGGGGGGGGGCAGAATGTACGTAGGGAACGAATGATATAAACTTGTGTTTACCTAAAGTATTGAGGGTAACTTTGGAAGTATACTTTTACCATCATCATCATCATCATCATTTAACGTCTGTTTTTCCATGCAGGCATGGGTTAGACGGTTTGACTGGAAACTGGC
>JAOPUL010000001.1:7718981-7721509 GCA_027564515.1 Octopus rubescens | reverse complement strand
CGAACGGGAACGTGAAACTCTGAGTAACAGTTTTTTGTGATGATATTTTTACAGCTTAAATAAAGTATATATATATAAACCGATGTACTGATAAAACTTTGAATACTTAAAATTATATGAATTATCAGGTGGCAACATCGGTAAAATGTAAGATAAAGCAGCTTGTATGAGAGTCCGTAATGTTATTTCTCGTTTTGAGTTGTAGTCCCATCGCGGTCAATTTTCCCGTGAGTATCCAGATTAGCTACAAGTTAAATACCGACCCGAAATAGAAAAGTCTAAGATAGGTAAAGTTCATATGCACTCTGGTGTATAGAGTCTAACATTTTCCACCTTACTTTCGTTCATAAGTCGATATTTATCTCGTTAAACGATTTTTCTACGCGTATTTGCACAAACATGCACCCAAAAACTTGTTGTATCTCCTGTATGTGTGTGTGTGTGTGTGTGTGTGTGTCTGTGTGTGTGTGTGTATTTTTCTGTCTGTAAAGGTCAAACGATTACTAGTTTGTAATATTTTAGTTTTTAGACATGAGCCTCCGTTTATCTTTACATTTAAATCCTCTGTTTTCTCTCTCTAGCTGGTATTGTATATTCATATATTCTTGTTTTTATTCTCTCATGGGAGCTGGTTTTGAACGTCTGGAGACGCCATTCGCTGTTTATTTATTTATTTATTTATTTATAAAGTATATTTCAAATATTTGCTTAAAGTAAAACTCTATTTAAATAGCATTATTGCTAAGAAAATGAAAGGCAGTGAGCTGGTATATTCGTTAGTGCGTCAAACAAAGTGCTTAGCGTCATTTCTTCCAGCTCGTTACATTATAAGCTCAAATTTCGCTACGGTAAACTTTACCTTTCATCCTTTAGGGATCAACAAAATGAAGTACCAATCGAATACTAGAGTCGATGGAATCGACTTGCCCTCTTTCCTCAAAATTTGCTGATCGTGCCAAAATGAGAAATTATTATTATTAAGTAGTTATAGTTAAATGTTAAGGTATGACAAAATGAAACAGCACAGCATGTGCATACTTCACTCATATTACAGAAAACTTACGGCAAATTTCCGAAGTAATCTGAGCATCTTAATAGGTGATCGCATAAAAGTAATGTGGAATGTATCACAAATATGTCAATGTTATATGAATGGAGAAAGAATATTCAGTTTGTGCTGCCAAATACTGTTTTCTGCATTCCCAAAATAGTCTCAGAATGTATAAAGGAGACAAGAAAAGGTTTTCAAATGTTACTTTATATAAAGAAAATGTATATACTACACAAAAAGAAATTTTTGGAACAAAGTTGTTAGTGATAATAATAATAATAATAATAATAATAATAATAATAATAATAATAATAATAATAATAATAATAATAATAATAATAATTTTGGCATAAGGCCAGGAATCTTATGAGATTGGGTGTTAGTCGATTACATCGACCTCATTTCTTAAATGCAACTTAGTATATGGAGGTCGATGGGATGAAAGGTAAAGATGACCTATGTCAGAACGTAAGGATTCAAAAATAATAATGTTTTCAAATGTTATCACAATCCAGCCATTTTAACGGGAGGCATTTATTTGATTATATCGATCCTAGTTCTGAAATGATATATATATTTTATCGATTTGAAGGATGAAAGCCAAAGTCGACCTCGGCAGAATTTGAACTCAGAATATACATAGTTGGAAGAAATTCTGTGAAGCATATTGTTCGACCCGCTAACAATTCTGTTACACCCCCCTGCCTTAATAGTGATAATAATAGGAAATTACTCCTTGAAGTAAAAATACGACTAATAAACAAATTTGCTACTCACACACAGAAGCGTCATATTCCTAGATATATATATGATATAAGTTATTTGTGATTTAACATTACAGGTGCCATTTAATGGTGTTTTTACACAAGCTGAACGAAATGGAAGTATATCGAAATCCTCAGTGTTGCGGTGAAATAGAGTGTCCGAAATGCACCAAAATGACAAGTGTTTCAAATTGATTTTTAGATACATATTTTTCCTTAAGTGAGAACTCCTTATAAATACCTTTGAGCAATCTCAGAATATATATAGCTAAGAGACAAAATTTGTGAAAATGGCTAAAACTCTAAATGCAGTCCACAAATTGATAGCAGATGTTCTATAGCGAGATGGAATATAAAGGGAACGAAACCGTTCCTTAACCGTCTTGATGGATATAACAACGAAAAGAGTTCAGCCAAGATTACCATATTTGCACCCGCGAAAAACGAATAGGGATTCCGGTAATAACCTCTAACAAAACGTAGCTACAAATAGAAGGATATTATGGAAGGCAAAATCTGCGAAAGAAAGTAACAAGTAAGAAATTTCATCACTTTAATAATGCCAAATATCAGTTAGGCACCCCTGAAGAGTTTCCAAAAAGAACGAAATGCATAGGTTGCTACTCTAGTGAGAAGAATTATATACTGAGAACAAAAAATATACACCGTTCAATGGTTTGAAAAAAATAAAGATATCAAACAATAATAGCTTT
>JAOPUL010000001.1:7711481-7716481 GCA_027564515.1 Octopus rubescens | reverse complement strand
AGTCAGCTGTTAGATGTTGAAACTTTAGATGTGTCAATGTCCAAAAAAGCAATATGTTCAACACATGGTAAGTGATTGCTAGACACAATTCAATATCCCTCTCTACCCTACTCCCGATTACCTTCAGTAGAATATAATATAATAAAGGTTGAATATATATTTTCCCCCCTTCCTTCATCTATTGTTGAGTTACTCTCACAGCTGTTGTCAACGGTGACAAAGAAATATTGATTATTTTGTTAAGAAAACAATTTTGTAAAAATAGAAATAGATTTCACTCCACCCCCAGCCCCACCACACACACCTCTATATTAACTAATCAGATTAACTGTTAGTGGTCACTCAACCTGCTAGAAATAGTAGCTGAATCTTCCTTAAATCACATGCTACAGTGTAAAAAACAAAGGTAACATCCTAGATACAATATGTCTGATGGAAACATCATGGTTGGAATGCCTTTTATCATTGGTCTGCTTGATTAAGCTGACCTGGAGCTAAACAACAACAACTAGATATGAAATGGTCAAATAGAGAAGATATTGGACTCTCAACTCTTAGACATGAGTTCCTCTCTCCTGAAAGTCATTCGTTTGAGTTCTGTGGAAAGTAATTAATTTGATGGATTTTACTTTGCCTAGCAATTAACTTCTACAATAAGTTTGGACTGACCAAAGCCTTATCAGTGAATTTAATCGACAGAAACAAAAAGACATTCAGTGTGTGTGTGTGCGTGTATGTCTCTCCTTGTCTTGACATCACATGATGGTTGTTAACAGACATCACCGACATACAGGTGGTGACATTCGTCTGTGATCTTCCATGAGAATATGTCCAGTCGTTGTGTGCTGGCCATGTCTAAAGGATTAGAACACGTGAAAGTTGACAATAGGAAGGGCGTCCAACCATAGACGATAAGCCTCAATGAATTCTGTTAGACCTAAACAAGCATGGGGAAGTACATGTGAAAATAATGACAATGATGATGATGATGATGATGATTTTGATATAATAAAAAAAAAAAAAAATGGGCGATCGACTTTTCGTCAGATCGGACCTAGAAAACAATTGTTTCCATTGGTCTTTCGATTGCTAATACTATCTATCGGTCGCAACTCCAGGTAGAATTTGATATATATATATATATATGTATATATATATCATCCTCATCATCATCATCATCATTTAGCGTCCGTTTTCCATGCTGGCATGGGTTAGATGGTTTGACTGGAACTGGTAAGCTGGAGAGCTGTACCAGATTTCAGTCTGGTTTGGCTTGGTTTCTACAGCTGGATGCCCTTCCTAATACCAACCACCCCACAGATTATACCAGGTGCCTTAAACATGTCACCGGCACTGGCCATGACTATGATTTCATTTAGCTTGATGTGTCTTCTCAAGCCCAGCAAATTGCCAAAAGTCTTGGTCACTTGTCATCACCTCCAAGACACTCAATATCGAAAGATCATATTTCACCACCTCATCTCACATCTTCCTGGGTCTACCTCTTCCACAGGTTCCCTCCACAGTTAGAGATCAGCACTTCTTTAAACAGCTGTCTTCGTCCATATGCATCACATGACCATACCAGTGTGCAGTATTCTCTCTTGCACATTACATCTAATGCCTCTGATACCAATTTTTCTCTTAAGACACTCAGACACTGTTGTACATGTACACCAACGTTGCACATCCAGCAGAGCATACTAGTTTCATTTCTTTCAAGCCTCTGCATATCCTCTGCAGCCACAGTCCATGTTTCACTGCCATGTAGCATGGCTGTTTGCACACAGGCATTATACAGTCTGCCTTTCACTCGGAGGGAGAAGCCCTTTGTTACCAACAAAGGTAGCAACTCTCAGAACTTCGCCCAGCCCGTTCTTACTCTAGCATCTACGCTCTCAGAGAATCCTCCTTCCCTGCTGATTTGGTCACCTAGGTAACAGAAGCTATCTACTACTTCTAGATATCTCCCTGGGCATTTGACAGAGTATATTATTTGTACATTCCTAGTGTTTATTGTGTCTACACATCTTCCAGACACAAAGACTACTTTTCCTGTTAACCTTCCTCTAATACTGCTCCACCTCTTATGTGCCCATAGCTTGCATTGGGGACACCTTATGGAATTTCTACCTATACCTTTTCTACAAATCAAGCAGGGCCATCTCCTTGAAGGGATTTGTGATTTGTCTGTTTTCCTGAGGGTCATAACTCAACTAATCAGGAAGAGAGTTAGTCTAGACAAGATGCAGTTTGGTTTTGTACCAGGGAGAAGCACTACAGATGCTATATTCCTGGTAAGGCAGCTGCAGGAGAAGTACTTAGCCCAAAATAAACCTCTGTACCTGGCTTTCATTGACTTGGAGAAACCCTTTGACAGGGTCCCCCGCTCCCTTATCTTGTGGGCAATGTGGAAGTTAGGGATAGATGAGTAGTTGGTGAGAGCTACAATAAGGTGAAAGTCAGCACCAAGTATAGCAATGAATTCAGTGTACAGGTAGGAATTCACCAGGTATCAGTTCTCAGCTGCCAAAACAGGAATTTAAGATAGGCTGCCCTTGGGTGTTCCTCTATGCTGATAACCTTGTTCTTATAGCTGAATCACTACCAGAACTAGAGAAGAAATTTCAGGTGTGGAAGCAAGGTGTGGAATCAAAGGGCCTTAGAGTTAATTTAGCAAAGACCAAAGTCTTAGTGAGTAGGAAAACAGACAAATCCCAAATCTATTCTGAGAGATGGCCCTGCTCGATATATAGAAAAGGTGTAGGTAGAAATTCGATAAGGCGTACCCATTAGAGGTGCAGCAATATCAGAGGAAGGTTAAAAGAGAAAGTAGTCTTTGTGTGTGGCAGATGTGTAGACACAATAAACATTAGGAATGTACAAAGAATAGAGTAGGTGACCAAGTCAGCAGTGGAGGAAGATTCTCTGAGAGCATAGCTGCAAGAATAAGAATGGGCTGGCTGAAGTTCAGAAAGCTTCTACCTTTGTTGATAACAAAGGCTTCTCTCTCAGAGTGAAAGGCAGATTATATGATGCCTGTGTGCAAACAGCCATGCTACATGGCAATGAAACATGGGCTGCGACTGCAGAGGACATGGGAAGGCTTGAAAGAAATGAAGCTAGTATACTCCGCTGGATGTGTAATGTCAGGGTGCACGTATGACAGAGTGTAAGTGTCTTGAGTGCAAAATTGTGTATAAGTGGCATCAGATGTGGTGTGCAAGAGAGAAGACTATGCTGGTATGGTCATGTGATCTGTATGGATGAAAAAAGCTGTATAAAGAAGTGCTAATCTCTAACTGTGGAAGGAAACTGTAGAAGAGGTAGACCCAGGAAGACGTGGGATGAGGTGGTGAAATATGATCTTTGGATGTTGAGTCTCACGGAGGTGAGGACAAGTAACCAAAACCTTTGGCAATTTGCTGTGCTTGAGAAGACATGTCAAGCTAAGTGAAATCGTCATCGTGGCCAGTGATGGTGACATGCTAAAGGCACCTGGTACACTCTCTGGAGTGGTTGGCATTAGGAAGGGCATCCAGCCATAGACACTGAACCAAAACAGACTGGAGTCTGGTGCAGCTGTCCAGCTTACCAGTTCCAGTCAAACCGTCTAACCCATGCCAGCATGGAAAACATATGCTAAATGATGATGATGATGATGATGATGATGATGATGATGATGTTTGTGTTGTTTATTTTGATATGTGGTCACCATGTCGCACACATATGGTTGTGATGCATGAGCCTGATGTACACTTATTAGATGGGTAGTCATGATGTATATATTGGGCTTCGTATATTTGTACTCCACTGTCACTTTGATGGCACATGCTCTCTCATTCGATAATAATAAGGATAATAATAATAATAATAATCCTTTCCACTATAGGCACAAGGCCTGACATATTTTGTGGGGAGGCGGTTAGTTGAGTACATTGACCCCAAGGCGGATGAAATACAGCTAAACATTTTTACTATCGTGTCTTGTTGTATTGCCAAAAACGGTATTACTTGGAACTGCATGCATACTGCGTAAACTACTGTCTGTCTGAGGTCCTTGTTGTAACTTGACAGACAGTACAAAACCCCCGGTACACACAATATCTTCAATCTACAACATCACAATATTGGATCCTGTGCGACATCTTCAATAATATTGATAATAATAATAATAATTTATTTTATTTTTTTCCATGAGGGCATCAGATGAGAAGGACATCACAAGGACAGTTTACAATTTGTGTGGAGGTGTTAAGTAAAAGATGAAGGAAAAGAAAAGGTGTAATCAATGCTGTCGACTCCAATATTTGACGGGTTCTACATTTTATTCAAACTGTAAATAAATAAGAAAGGCAAAGTTGGCCTTGGTGGCAGTGAATTCAGAATGTAAAGAGTTGTAAAGAACAACAACAATAGTGACAACAGTGGCGGCGGCGGCGGCAATGATGACGACAACAACAACAACAACAACAACGATGATGACATGAAGTACAACCATAAAAGAGTGCTTCAGAAAAAATGGATATTTTCCTGTAAATTTTGTTGTTGCTACCCTCAATTCTTTAATCTAAATTTTGGTTTGACAGGTTAATAAATATATATATATATATATATATATATATATATGAACTTACCTTCATAAAACACAATACAGTTCTTGGGCATATCGACAGGTTTTGATAATAATTTTAACCAAGATGCAGATTCTTCTAATAATCTTACACACACAGTTTTCCCACTATGTTCAGTAAACTAGAAAATAAAAGGAAAAAAATTACATTGTTATAGGAACACTATTGTTTGGGTAAATTAAAAAGATAGGAAGAAAAATATGATATCCACAAAATTCTAAATAAAAAAATAATAGGAGAAAAAATATTTAAAGAAAAATGCATGAGAGTGGCTTGTGAGTGTGTGTGTATATATGAATACACAGACACATGTGCATGTGTGTGTGTGTGTGTGTGTGTGTGTGTGTGTGTGTGTGTGTATATATA
>JAOPUL010000001.1:7679475-7690462 GCA_027564515.1 Octopus rubescens | reverse complement strand
CACACACACACACACACACACACACACACACACACACACACACACACACACACACACAAACACACACACACATATATATATATATGTACACACACACACACACTTCCGTCTAGTTTCGTTTTATATATTCATATCAGTCATATTTAACATTGAATAAAGAGTATACACGTTAGATATCAATGGTTACGATAGTTAGTACATGGATTGGAGGGTTGGATAGAGAACTCGATGTAAAAGAGAAGTCTGGGTCGGATGTGCCTTGGTAGATGGAAACGTGACCATCCTGCTCCGAGGATCAGTGGTTACTTTAGTTGTGATAAAAAAAAAAATGAAGAGGGGACAGCATGCCAATGGGGCAGGAACGTTATGTTGTCCGTGAGTGAATTTATAGGAATGAGTTGAGTGGCCGTTCTTTAGATGTGGTCAATGATGTATATGTATGGAATAACAGTCTGCAGCACACATGATGCTTGAGTTATACACTATTGTGGTTTGTAACTGAGTTTTCTAGAGTATCAGTAATTGTAGAGTATCAGGAGATGGGATTATTTATTTGAACACAATAGAGAAAATTGTTATTGAGATGAAGTCCCGGCTATGTTACTGATGTTCTTCTGTCAGGCGATTTCTGCAGTTGTGACACTTAACACATCATGCAACACTGAGAGTACTCTAGTTAAACGCTGCTTCGGTTTAACTTGCATTGTGAGTATAGCCTATGTTTTTGATCGGTGACAGGATAGCGATTAGTATGGCCATATTGGAAGGTGATTTCGAGATCTTTATTTATGAAACTAGTGCAGCGTTCTGTGTGTGTTGTGTGGATAGTATTTGTGTATGGTTGGTATAGGGTTAGATTCGGTAAATGTTTAAAGCAATTTCTAGGTCAGAAAGATGATGCTTGATCTTTCAGACAGAAATGTTAGAATGTTATTGTAAATGCAGAATCACAATGTTTTCTAGGATTGTACGTTTATGTATGTATACCTGCGTGTTTGGTGAAATGCAACAATCATTATGTCTTTAATGTAAAGAAGGGATAACTTAGAGTATTCTGTCAATACGTCTGAGAAGGGGCTAACTTGTTTCTTTATATACGCAATCCAAACTCTCTGAAATGCATAGTTATAAACAAATATATCCAAATGATATATTCTGTGAATTCTTTGAGAAGAAGAGAAATGCGCTGGGGATATTTTCGCCAATAACAGAGAAAGTTATGAAAATGAAGGTTAGATAATAGTAGACGCATTACAATGTAAGTATGTGGTGAGGGCGTCCTTTCTAATAAGAGCTTGTGAATAGTAACGGATTTCAAGTATCATTTAATTTGGCTTTATATAGATTTATTTTACTATTTTGCTTGAAATTTGCCAGAGAATGAAATACCATTAGAACTGAGAAATGGTAACATGTTTATGTTGGGATATTGATTCCTCTACGGGAAAGTGCATCTTTCATATAGATTTGTGGCAAATTAGAAGAGCAATTATTCGTGTAACAACAATGAATCGAACCAAGGTCGCAATTTTCACTTGCTAAGCACATACCCTTTAATCTATCACTTTCGCCATGGTAATTTAGATTTTCAGAATGCTAAATCGGAGGGAAAGTTAATATGAAGGTCA
Organism: Octopus rubescens; assembly: GCA_027564515.1. Taxonomy (NCBI): domain Eukaryota; kingdom Metazoa; phylum Mollusca; class Cephalopoda; order Octopoda; family Octopodidae; genus Octopus; species Octopus rubescens. The sequence continues at coordinate 7,688,834 of JAOPUL010000001.1, read as the reverse complement.
TAAAAAGCTAAAGAATGTTTTGAAATTACAATGCAAAACCATAATTATTATTAATGTAGCTTAGTCACAGTTATGGCAACGCAGTTATGAATTTTGTTTCGCAACCATATTGTTCAGGATTCACTCTTCCCTCGTGCGTATTCAAGTGTAACGATACCTTGGGAGTGGCACTTAATAGAAGGAAGCTGTAAATAAATTTGTCGTATACAGATCGATACAGGTGTAATTTTGTATCTGCATTTATGGATGTCGTTATAAACGGATGTGTCGAATTGCGATTCCTTTCAGACAACATTTTAGCGTTACAACAAAATACAAAACATGCAGAAAGAAGAAATTCGGTCGATATGAACGGCTAAATCTCTCGAAGGTGGTACAATCTAATGAGCAGACGTAATAAAATGAAGGAAGGAGAAAAGTACATACCATTATACATTCGATCGATTGCACACTCTTTCACAAAATATTGGTGTTCTGAGCAAAATTAATGAGTCGATAATTATTGAGTGGAAATGAGATAAAAGATAATTTCGTCGGCTATTGAATCTATAAATATGTTCCAATAACCGTTTGCAGCCTTTCTATTATTTGTGAGTAGCTAATGTATTTTTCGGTGCATGAAACGCATTGCATCATATTTTTCTCCATTTCTGTGAACCCGAAATGCTTTCACTGTTTAGAATGTTAGTATGTGTAAAGCATCAGGCGGCGAGTTGACAGAATTGTTGGCACGCCGGGCAAAATGCTTAGCCTTATTTCGTCCGTCTTTATGATTTGAGTTCAAATTCCGCCGATGTAAACTTTGCAATTCATCCTTTCGGGCTCGACAAAATGAACACCAGTACTGGAGTCGATGTAATCGACTTACACCCTCCTCCGAAATTGCTGGCCTTGTGCCAACATTTGAAATCAAATTCTGTAAAACATGTTGCAATAAGTTGGATGCGTAACAAGATAAATTTGTGTTTGTTGTTTCTTCGTCTTCCAGGAGACACGTAATTAGAAGAATTTTAGCTGTGAATGTTTCCAGCGTTTTGTATGTCAGAGGTACCAGGCCAACAGTCTTGAGGAACAGGGTAGTCGATAAAATCAATCACAGTACATGGCTGGTAATTCATGTTCTCGTCCTGAAACAAATGGATGTAAATTTTAACACAGCATTTACCATTGCAGGTGGAATTTGAAGTCGACTTTGCCTTTCATCCTACAAAGACAGTAAAAACAAAAGCAATAACCCTTAAAATATAGATCCTGATTAATAGAGTGTTGATCAATGCCCATATGTAATAAACTAACAAGGAACAGTGGCGCTTAAATCCTGTGATGAATAGTGAAGTGGCACACTGGCTAGAGTACAGTGCGGTCATATCAATACTTATCGGTATCATCTCCAAAAAAACACACACACACACACACACACACACACACACACACACACACACACACACACAAACACGCGCGTGCACACACACACACACTTTCTCTCTCACTCTCTTTCTATTTCGCTTTTAGTTTTCTCTCTACCACTTTTAACCTCTCCCCACTTCTCTCAAAAAGCGGGGCATATTGGAAGTGGATGAATGCAAAAGGAAAAGGAATAAACTAAGAATCTCTTCAAATTAGCCATTACTAAATAACTTGGGGGGAGGGATTTTTTATCTGTTCAATGAATAACAGATACAGATACAGGTACATATTAATATAAAATCAAGGAAAAAAGAAGAAGAAAAAGAAAGGAGGAAAAAACAAGAAATGTAGAGAAAAAGGGGAGAGCAAGGCAGCGGGAGCAGCACATGTCCCAGGACAGGGGAAGGGGTATTCAACCGCGCCCCACGGTAATGACCGGGGTGGCATTGCCACGGAGAATGTCCAGCGACAATCGCTGCAGTAGCCACTCCATCTCGCGGGCTCATTTCTCCGGCGGGGCGCAGCAATCCCTATTTTGCGAAGGAAATCTGTGTATGGTACGAGGAGGAAGGACACCAGACATCTCGGCGGCTATCGGCACAAACTGATGGTGGCCAGCCAAGCTTCTGTTCCTGAGGACCTTCCTTTCCTTCGCATTGCGGCCTGCAACACCGGGGTTTCCGACAGAAGCGGGCGAGGTTGATGCCCGAGAACGTGCCACAGCAGGTCGTGTCTCTAATTCAGGATCTGCTCCCTCGAATACGAAGAGGGTTATCGCGTCGGGGCGCTTATCTTACCACCGGTTGATACCTACAGGTTCATTGGAACGGGAAGCCGGTTGCGGCAAGGACCCCTCTGACGATGTCAATCAACGCTGCGTGACGGGGTAATCGTCCCGCGCTAAGGCTACAGGACAAAGGATGCAGACCGAATACGTCCACTACCGCTCCACGGCGATATTTGCACGACTCGCACACGCGGCAACCAAGACGCTGGGCCACCCCGACGCCGGTGCACTCACCATCTAAAAGGTACCGGTAGATGAGGAGGGCACCGCATTAAGTCATGCTCCACTATTGGGCTGCAAGGCGGAACGCAGGCAGTGCTGGTCGAGTGATGCCTATAACCGCTCGAGGGTAGACTTACATAGGATATCATCCCAATTACGTTGGACGTTCGTGATCTGGGTGACCGCTAGCCCACCAGCCGTCAAAACGGCACGGGCGGGCTCGGTTAACTAGTCGACATCCGTCTCTGCTTGCCGTGGAGTATGTCGCCAAGGGGTTTCTGGCTGGAGGAGACCGAAGAGAGGTAGGCCGGCAGGGCCATGTCCACCGCCGATTGCAGAACAAGAACGTCGAATCTGACGAGCACTTTGACCTTCGGCCAGCCAGCGCTGTCCAAACGGACATTGCAGATCAGTTCAGCATAGCGCTGGATGTCACGGTCAAAGTCACTGAGGCAGGTTGTATACGGGTTACATGGTGCACTGCGCAGCGAGAAAAGCAACCTGGGCAGGGCAAAGAAATTCTTCAAGAGGAAGAGCGCCGGGTGCACGTCATTGAGCGCAGTCTCTTCGTCATACTAGACAGGTCCTGGAGCTTAACCTCCAGGCACTATAGTATGGCTTTTGAGAGGATTGGGGAGCCGCGGGTGTGGACAGCGTATCTGGAGGTCAACCGAGCCTCCACCAAGAAGGACTGCATGTTGAGTACGGCGCCTCGGAATTCAGCCTCGCCGTAGCTCAGGTTAATCACCTCCGACTTGGACGGAGAAACTTAAAGGGCGGTATAATCTGCAGGAGGTCTCTGACGACGGTCGTCCGCAAGCGCAAAAAGGAGCGGACCTGGGTGTACCGTAGGCGAGGTATACGAGTGACTACAGCGAGGGAGTGCGTCTGAGGTAAGTCTCTAATATATGCTTCCCTCTAACGCTGTTGAAGGCGTTTTTGATATCTAAATTCAATAGGAGGCGAGGAGACGAGGGAGGCGAGCGTTGTATGAAATGTTTGGCGGCAACCACGTGGTCACTGGACGCAGTCAAGGTGGACGACCTATGCCGCTCCTACCTCATACTCAATAGGCGCAAGAAGGGTAGAAATTGCTCCAATTGCAACCATTTCCATCACATTTCCTGTCGGGGGTTTGGAAGACCCTGATGTCTGACGTGGGTTTCGGATGTTTGAGACGTAGAGCATCCAGAACGTTTGGTGTATGAGCGAAGACCGTGTCGTTAGAGGCCAACAAGCGCATCGCGGCAGAAACGTTTTCAATGAGCTTCCGGTTGACCAGGGCACAAGGTGTTTTGGTACAGTCGGTGCCGGTGGGTGGCCCGAGAGGATCGAGGAGCCGGTTGATAGTGGTGGCTGAAAGAGGAGACGTTGTATCTGTGTCTTGTGGTCAGGGTGGGTGCAGTACCCGATGTGAGGGAGGGAGCAGAACCCTCGCCTATCTTCGGGAGTCCCAGAACGAGAGTCGCAAACTGGAGTAGATGTTTCCAGTCTTGCGGACTGCCGGTGGCGAGTGCCTGGTCTTTGGACGACGCTAGTGCCTCGGCGAGAAAGGGGCGAGCAGTCTTGAGGATCCTGAAGATGATTCATCGCGGCTGCCTGAGAAAAGAGATCGAAGCCAAGGCGCCATCGTCGAGTAGAGTTGGATATACCACCAGCAGAGACTAGGCAGTTTGGGCAGATCCACCGGTACAGGGATTGTGTGGGGCGACGTGTGAGCTTGGTGCAAGAAAGGTGGTGGAAATGGTTGCAATTGTAGCAATTTCTGCCCTTCTTGCTCCTATTGAGAGTGGCGTAGGAGCGGTATAGGTCGTCTACCTGAGTAATAGAGGGTCGGGGAGAGGATATACGAGGAAGACTCGTGGACGCAACCGGAGCCCCGTCTGTGTACTAAGGTGTATCAATGCCAGGTCGGAAAGGAGAACCATGTAAGACTCTCCGCGGATTCAGAGAGCCAGAAACGGAGGCGAGAAAACAAAAAAAAAAAAGATTTAAAAGAGGGGGGGACAAAATAAAAACGAAAGAAGAAATATCAAAACAAAACAAAAGCAAGTAAGAAAGACTGGGAAAAACAAAAAAAAAAGAAATAAAATGAACGAAAAAAACCCCCGTGAATTGGTAAATATGTATGTGAATAAAAGAAAAAGATTTGTTTGAAAGAGCCATAAAAACAAAAGAAAAGGTGGCGGGAAGATATTTTGTATAAGGAAGGATCGTAGATAGGATACAAAAACGGTTGATTAATATGGGTGTCTTCCAACATAGTTACATTGTCAAAGATTTGATGGTGGTGAGATATAGTTGTTTAAATTCCACTAAATTAATTCACATTTTTTTTTATAAAATCCGAATGAATGAAATGCAAAGTGGAGCCACCCGCCATGTTATGATTATAAAAGCACAATAATCTTTTGGCTCAATCGTCATTTTTGTTTTATCTGATCCATATTTATATATGTTCTGTCGCAGTAATATCATGTCATTCTTTAACATACATAATTCTGATTTCCGCACTTTTCTATGGAATAACAGTTCTTCAGTGTTGTGAGTGTATAAATCAGTTGTTGTTGTTGTTGTTGTTGTTGCTGCTGCTGCTGCTGTTGTTGTTGTAGTTGTTGTTGTTGTTGTTGTTGTTGTTTTGCCTTAGCTTGCCCGTCACTGTGAAACGTATCATCAATCCCATTCCATCTGTGAATACCCCCAATGTGTTTTGGGCAATACGTATTTTAGGACTACATTATCAAATGTGTGATTTGTGTAATTTTAGGAAGAGTTACCTGAGAGACATAGCAAGTCAAATGGTTACCTCAGTGATACAATTTATTCTAACATATATAAGGGATGTGGTGAAACTGATCATCCTAAAAAGATTGGTCACGTAAGCTACGCTACCTTGATTAGAAACAAAAGAATTCAATTGAACAAGTGGTTTTCTGGTTCTGTTCTATTGAGGTGGGTATATGTGGTGAATCGCAGACTCTATTAGCTTCTTTTCTATATGAAATCCTTGTAAATATTGCATTCATGTACTGAATTTAAAGCAATTGAGCTTGATAAATCCTTCATTGTTTAAACAGAAGGTTAGTAATTGAGGTCAAGTTTATCACCAAATAAACAAAAGAGCTTTTACTTACAGTTGAGATCTGTTCTTAGTTATGACACCAAATCAACAAGTTCTACAAGTCTAAAACAGTAGCACAAGGCTTCAATAATAACAGCTATGAACTATTTACATTAGAACCGAGTAATCCGACAACTCAATACTCAACCAGAAACAGAAAATACATAGCAAAATAATAATTTGATGAGGGGGTGGGTATATTCTTCCATTTACATAAATACAGAAAATTAAATGGGATAAGTATAACCCCTTTAACCTACCCCTAACTCTTGGACAGTCTTTCACATATCGATGTGAAAAAGTTGAAGAAAAAAAATAAAGGCTACATTCGGACAGGATTTGAAATCAGGAAATAGAATGATGGAACCGAAAACTATTAACACTAATATGCAACAGCATTTCCCATTACACCGCATTGATATTAAGTTTTATTAATGGAATTGCTGATATATTCAAATGTATGAAAATATAATGACTGCACCAGAAAGTACTGAAGTTTTGGCTTATGGATTTGTGTGCTAATATCCTGAAGCCTGCATTACATTCTGTTTTATGGCAAAGTTTTTAATTGCACTTACATTGCATCAAGTTGTTGCTATACACATTGCTTTGAACTTCACGGAATCGCACTCCAAAACTGAGATGTATTTTCACCTTTAATTCTTTAGTTCTTTAGTTAGTTCACACCTTTGTGGTTCTTGCTATGCAGGAGCACTGCCACAAGCAAACCACGAATATCAACATATCTTCCACAAGCTTGCACAGATGAATTATACTATTGTCTCGAAAGAATGATTGAAGCATTTATATCTGAATCTAGATGCGTACAGAAAAGCATACTTGAGGGGTTTTGTTTTGTTCTTTATACTAAATTCTCTTTCTATTAATTTAATACATTCATACACATGATATGGAGGAAATAATACATTCATATACATGATATGGGGAATGCATTCATTGATATGATAAGGGGGAAATAGTTATGATATTTTGGGATATCTAGATAGAAAACACAGGCGTTAGATCTTATCGTAAACTTCCATTACATTAAGATAGCTAAACATAGCAAAAATGTATTAAGAGTAACAACCAATGATTTTTTTTTCTTCTCATGACGCACGAATAAGTTTTCCTTCATACAGAAACTGTTAAATACCCTTCGGCCACGTTTGATGAGAAGAATTTTTAAACAGCAATGCATCTTTCAAATTTAATGATAGCGAATGTGTTAGTTTTCTAGAAATAAGAAGTTACCATTGGACCCCAACAGACAAAACTAAGAACACAAAAATAAAAATAAATATTCGACAATAGTAAAATAAATGTGATATGAAAAGAAGAAAAACAAATACAGTTTTACGTTATTAGTTTCAAGCCAAGTTGGTCCTGAGGGCAATATTTTTTATATAAATGCTTGATTCAGGATATCAGCGTACTTATCAAACGTTTCCAAGTCTTTGACAGCTGCGTTAATCAAAATTTCAATCGCACGAAATGTTATTAAATAAAAATGATTGCTAGAAGCCTATAGTCGGTAATATAATAAGTTTATAATCAAAATATATAATTAATATTTCTATCATATTTTGATGGAAACGATTCAGCGGTGAAATAGTATTTCTGAGTGTTTATGCATGTATGCGATGTGTGTGAGTCTGAAATAGAGAGAGAAGAGAAATAGTTTTGTGCATATGTTTCTATATATGTGTGGCGTTTCTATATCTATTTACGTTCTTTTAGTTGTTTAATTCGTGTGCTCTTAAGTCCTTTCTGTATAAAGTGCATTGTTGAAGTTTTGTTGCGGCATGTTATCTGAGGTTGTCGTAATATTTTGGGTGGGTATTAGCTTTTGTTTTCTCACATAATATTCCCAGATAATTTCATTGTTATTATGTTTCACAATACTTCCAGCCTTCAGGCTTTTCTTTTAATATTTGATTTTTTTTCTCTCCTCTCACTTTCACTCGCTCTCTCTTCTCTATAAATAATGCAATGAAAAATGAAAATATCAATGTGAGACGATGAAGTAGTAATGGAGTAAGATATTCAGACAGAGAGGGGGTTGACAGGAAAAAGAGAAAAATAAAGTGAGTGGGGGAAACAGACAGAACTTAATAGAAACTGGAAGGAAGAGAACGGAACGAAAATGAAAAATGAAGATCCTATGAATATATGCGTGTGTAGGTGTATACAGATATACACGAGGGTGTAGGTTGCTGTGTGTTTATAATTAGCGGATATATATATATATATATATGTATATATATATATATATATATATATATATATGCGGCCTTACCTGTACGCCTGCCGATCTATCATAGGATCTATTATGAGGAAGTTTGCGTTTGTAGAAGTGACTCAACGTCTTGTTTTCAGGCGAAATATGACATTTCGCAGAAGATTTTTGGGAAAGTGTATTTCTATCTTCGATATTGCTTTATTTGTTCTCTCATCTTGGGCATCTCTTCAATCTGTATAAATACATTCAATATCAAGGATTCTTAATAGAAATATCACATTAGGAGGAGTATTTTCACTGATAATTGAATTTACAAACTTGTAATGATGAAAGACAATGCTGAACTTGGCGTCAAAGGAACTAAGACCGTAAAAGATCTCGTTTAAATACCACACTATAGTTTCTTCTTCGCCCTATTAAGTTTGACAAATTATAGTGAAGACAAGCGTTATTAGTTTATTATGCAAGCAGACTTCTACACCGGTATGTGCATAGTTTCCTTTGCTTTTTAATTATTTCTGTGGAGCCCAACGAGATACTCTGAATGTGTTCGTGAGACCCGCTAGAAATAACACCTACATTTTGCTCCAATGCAAACTAGTACCTTCCAAAAGTAAGAAGATTTTAGACAAAGCAGTGCGTGGTTAACAAATGAAGTGCGGGCTCTCAGGTGGAACACTTTTAATCAAAGATATGGGCTAAACACAATATATATTTCCGTTTTTTCAAAATCGTTAGAGCACAGGAACAAAGGTTTTGCGTTGTTTGTTCTGGATCTTTGCATACTCAGAAGAAGCTCACCAAAGTCGACTTTGCTTTTCATCTTTTCTGGATTGACAAAACATGTACCAGATAAACACTGGAATCGATGGAATTGATTGGCTCCTCCTACAATAATTTCAGGCCTTGTGCTTATAGCAGAAAGAATTATTATTATTAATTTCTGATCGTCTTTGATTACTCTGCAAACAATGTATAAATTAGAGTAAAACAATGTAATTATATTTATTCAACTATTGTTATTGTTGTTGTTTATCTCCAGAGGAGCGCTGAGCATCTTTTAATCAAGTATATCGAAAGTCACATTTTACCACACAGTGCCTTCTTCTTGACTCTGGCTGTGCGTGATTTAAGGTTCATTTAGCTGTTATTTCCTGCAGACCGAGCGAACACGGAGAGGCTCAACTATTTGAATAATACTATGTGTGATTGTATTCTTGGCCGAGATATTCAACTTACTTTGCCGTAGCATTCTACAGATCTGGACAAATTTACATATTATTTCATGAATTCAAATTCAGCTCCTTTTCTAAGATAATACCATAATAGTTAATCTCCGTGTGGGATTAAGAAAGAATAGAACAGCAGCTTTCCACTAATCTCTGTTAATTTCCGCTTTAATAATTAAATCATATAGTATATATAATTAGAAAATTAATAGTAATAATAATAATAATAAAAATAATAATAATAATAATAATAATAACAATAATAATAACAACGACAACAACAACAACAACAACAACAACAACAACAACAACAACAACAATAATAATAATAATAATAATAATAATAATAAT
>JAOPUL010000001.1:7334990-7354637 GCA_027564515.1 Octopus rubescens | reverse complement strand
GGATGCCCTTCATACCGCCAACCACATTTACAGTGTGTGCTGGGTGCTTTTAACGTGCCACCGGCACTGGACTTTCGCCGCTCGCTTCCCGTACAATATAGTGGGATGCCGTTTCCCATACAGCCGCTGTATAGCAGTGGGGCGTCGCCTCCCATACAAAACAGACCAGAGACAATTAAGAATCGTATTTTGCCTCGCCCAACTCACTTCTCATGCAAACATAAGAGGCAATTGAGAATCGTATTTGCCTTGTACCACTCGCTTCCCGAACAAACATAAAGAGACAATTGAGGATCGCACTTTGCCTCTACCTGTCACTTTGGGCCGCCAGGGAGCCCTCGCTGTTGGCCTGGAATGCCCTTTAGCATCTGGACTCTTGATGCTGCCATTTCAAGTAAGACATTGCCATTGCTGCTGCGCCACGCCAAGCAACAGGACATTGTCGGTGCTGCCACCTCAAGAAAACAAGACATTTCCTATGCTGCCATCTCAAGCAACACGACATTGCCTATACTGCTGCCTCAAGCAGCAAGGCATTGTCGTTGTTGCTGCCTCATGCAACAAGGCATTGTCGGTGCTGCCTGCCATCTCAAGCAACAAGACATTTCTATTAAACATTCGATGCAGCCACCACTTAGCAACATAACCCTCGATGTGGCCTCCTCTAAACAACTGCACTCTCGATGTGGCCGCTTCTTAGCACCTGAAAGCACTCAATGCAGCCCTCTCAAGCAAGTGACTTTGCCAATGCTGCCGCCTCAAGCCACAAGACATTGTCGATGCTGGACTTGATCTGTTGTCTCAAGCAACAAGACATTTCCATTAAACACTCGATGCAGACACCACTTAGCAATGGGACCCTCGATGCGGCCTCTTCTGTGTACATAATATATATATGTGTGTATATATATATATATATATATATATATATGTGTATGTTTGTATGTTTGTATATCATCATCATCCTTTAACGTCTGCTTTCCATGCTAGCTTGGGTGGGACAGTTGTGACCAGAGGTGGCTAGCTGATTGTTGGGGGGAGGGGGGTACACCATGTTCCAGTCTGATTTGGCTCGGTTTCTATGGCTGGATGCCCTTTCTAATGCCAACCACATTACAGAGTGTACTTTCTTTCTTTTAACCATTTAGTTAAGGAGGAAAGAACACCAATCAAGATCCCTCCTTTTTTTGTGATTTTCATTCATGGCTTCTGGGGCTGGTGGGGGGAAGAGAGGAAGTAATTCTCGAACTGGAGACCTGCTCTCAATGTTTACAACAGAATAAAGTTTGCTAAAGTTCTTCAAGAACCAAATAATCTAGCTCGTCATTGTCGTCATCATCATCACCATCATGATCAATATCATCACCACTATCATCAATACAACCATCATCATATCCACCACCGCCATCATCATCATCATCATCATATTACTTTGTATTCTTGCTCAGTATTAGTTCACTTGGAGGAAGTTAATTCATTATAATGATGATCTAGGGTCCAGGCAGGATGCTGGAACTCATTATGTGTGAATAGAGCCAGAACAGATACCATAAGGTGTCCCATCTGCTGCTCTACAAAATATCCCTACTTTGGATATACTTTATCTATTGGCCCTGAAAGAATGAAATACAAAGTTGACTTTGGTGGCATTTGAAACTCAGAAGGCAAAAATCCCACTGGAACAAACACCCGAAAGGCATTTTATCCAGTTCTCTAATGGCTCTGCCAATTCACCCTAGAAGAATTTGATGTATTCAGTTGCTGGGAAGAATAGAAAGCGTGATGTTTCCAGGGCTGGACTCCTTTGTTCTTTTCTCTGAGAGTGAGGCAGAAAGTAAAGGATTGCTTGCAACCCCATTGACAATATCACAGGGAACCTCAAAACATTCATTTCTACACTCATCATAATAAATGACCTGCTTGAAATCTTCTATGGACTTGCAACTAGTTTTGGTACACCATTGTTGTTGGTTTATTTTGTCATTTATCTTTGTGGTTATTGTTGTTGTTGTTCTTTAGCCACAGGTCAGCCTGGGTTTCAGACTAGTGACAATGTAGTGGTGTCAGCTATAATGAGATGACACAGTCATACTTTTGCTGTGACAACCAATCAGAGCTAGGCACACGAAAAGGCAGTTTCACTGCTAGTTAAGCTGCATCTTGTTCTCAGTTAGCTCAGAGGACCTAAAAGAGTGAACACCACTTTGGCACTAGCTCACCAACATGATGGCCATCGAGTTTCCACACCAGGACATCAATATCCTGTTATGTCCTCTCCTTTAACTCACCAACTCAACCTAATTACTGATGGCCAACTTTGGCCCAACTCGCTCTGACACCATTAATATCTTTTGCTCAAAAACCTATTTGTCAACGTAAATGCACATTCACCAAATAAACACTTTAATATTAATGCCTTCTGATATTTTATTTATATACACACTCACACTCATCTACATTAACAACACAATAATGACATAAAAATCATATTTCTAACCAGGCTACACCACTTTTCTCGCTAAATTGGTGACCCAGCCGTTCAAATATTTCTGTTTGAAATATTTGCCAAAAAAAAAAAAAAGGTGAAAAAAGAGAAACTTGAACACGTTACATTAACATGCTTTAAAAAAATTTAGACAAACATTTTATAAAAAAAGATTACAGACAAGTGCAGAGCAAACACAACCAGATAAACAGAAGAGCGAAGCTAACTATATTTTCCATTCTTGGACATTTTGGCTGTTATAAAAAAAAAAATGTCATTTTCTCTGCCTCGGTCCAAACTTCAGCAATGCTAAAATTACAGTTCCCAAGATGGCTGCTTGTCTTCGTGAGTGTTTGAAATCTGCGCGCAGCCTCGTTATAATTTACGCATACACATGCGACCCAACGCACACGTCCTGCTTTGAAGTTTAAAATCTGTCTACCAACGTAAAAATATTTCATCATATTTTTTCGTAATTGTCATGGCTTCTTCTGCCATCTTTGTCGTCATCAGCAAGGACTCCAATTTCGAACGCCTACTGTCACTTAATCAACATAGAACTTCACCAGTTGAACGAATAATATCAGCGAGTTTTCTTGTTTTTCTTTTTTTGTTACTGCCTCGTTTGCTCCAGTGACATAAAGAAGCTAAGACAACATCTCTTTTCTCCAGTGCAGTTCAAAGACTGTTTTCTTTTTCTTTCTATTAAATTTTGCTGCACTTTTCTTAATTTTAATAACGTACATACATGCATACATCTGTACATTTTAATCACACACATTCGACATGCATGCATTACATCTAACTGGCACATAGATACTTAGCAGATACACTCATTCCCAGCAGTATATATAAAATTACTGTGAACAGAAGATGCAACCCTATGTCAGTTGCTTATTGTTCCTAAGCTCGTAAATAGCTGAATAGGTTCATAACTATTGACCCACTGGTAGTCACTACATTGACTATGTACGAGCCACTCACTCACTCAGCTGCACTCATCAGGCTCACGTACATATATGTATCCTCATCAGATCTTCTGCCCTATTATTTAGCAGTTCTCTTCAAGGCTTTGGTTTTGGGGTCTTCATAAATGTTTGCATTTTTGCCACGTTACTGACCTTCACTGCACCTTATAACAAGTAAGCTGCATACATACATCCATTAACGTGCACACCAGGTTCTTTTGTCATTTTTTATATGGAAGAATCACAAAATAAACACTTTAATATTAATGCCTTCTGATATTGTATTTATATACACACTCACACTCGTCTACATTAACGACACAATAATGACATTAAAACCATATTTCTAACCAGGCTACACCACTTCTCTCACTAAAACAACACAATAATGACATTAAAACTATATTTCTAACCAGGCTACATCACTTCTCTCGCTAAAACAATATGATTTGAACTCTTGGGCCTATAATCCAAAGAAACATTGCCTGTAACCCAAGCAACAGCAACACATTATTTTTCTCTCTTTTACTCATTCTCATAGTGAAGGCATGTGACCTAATGGTTAAGGTGCTGTACTCACAATTGTAAGATTGTGGTTTCAGTTCCTGAACCAGGTGGTGTGTTGTGTTCTTGAGCAAAACACTTCATTTTGCATTGCTCCTGTCCACTCAACTGCAAATAAGTTTTAGCAATCGCTGGGAAGTTAACCCTGTGATAGACTACCATCTTCTTTAGTGGGGAGTGTTGTAATGTTAGTCATTTATACACTATGGAAATCGGGTTAAGCTCTAGACTTATGAGCTCTAGGATTCATGACAGACCTAAATTATTCATTCTGATGTGAAGGGCAAAGTTCCCAAAATATTCTACTCTGATCATGGCAATCAAACTTACCAAACTCTTCTAATAAATTAACAGCTAAACTAATCAGCTTAGTTGATAAGCTAATTAGCCTACCAGCTAAGCTAATTAGTTTCCTCCTGCTATATTGGAATCAAACAGGCTGATTACATATATTTAGGTATTGACACACGTCTTGCTTCAAATATCAGTAACAGTTTGATATTTTAAATAACAGATGGAAACTGAAACAAAGCAATAAACAAACATTCTAATTAACAAATGTAGTTTATTAATCTAGGGCAGTTAATTAGCAGAGCTATTAAAGCAACAAAAAAATTAGGGCCTTGCAGTAATTGTTTTGACTTTTTACATTCTGAGTTAAAATCCTTCCAAAGTCAACTTTGCCTTTCATTCTTCTGGAGGTGATAAAATACAAGTTAAATAGTGGGGTAAATTGATCTATCTTTCAAAGTCATCTGTGCTTTTCATCCTTCTCAGGGAGTGGGGGGGGGGGGGTTAAAGTACCAGTCAATTACTGAAGTGAATTGATCTGCCCTTCTCTATATTACTCTCAGAGCCAGCTACACTGTACTGTGTGAAGGCTGTGAGGATCTAGTCACAGTGTCTCTTACCTCCTAAAAATTGAAGAGGATTGAAGAAGGAACTAAACGTTTCTCATCTAGCATGCTACATAGTCCACCCAAAGAATCGAGATGCAGTGGTCATGGACTGGCTGATGTACTGTACTGTGTGGAGCTGTTGTTTATAAAAAAATTAAGTTACAGGAGACTCTTATTTCATTTGTGTTTCATCCTTTGTACTGAAATATCCATAATTTGATTTCAAATTTCGGCACAAGGTGAGCAATTTTGAGGGATGGGGTTAAGTTGATTACTTCGACTCCAGTGCCCAACTGGTACTTATTTTATCAACCTCGAAAGGATGAAAGGCAAAGTCGACCTCGGCAGAATTCGAACTCAAAATGTAAAGACGGACGAAATGCAGCTAAGCATTTTGCCTGGCATGCTAATTATTTTGCCATCCCGCTGCCTTTTGAAATATCCATAATTTAAAACAAATTATGTAAATGCAATTACAGTTAGTTTATTCCTGGCATGCCAGAATATATACTTGTGTGTATGTGTGTGTGTGTGCATGAGAAAGAGGGAGAGAGAGAGAGAGAGAGAGAGAGTGTATGTGTGCATGAGAGTGAGAGAGAGAGAGAGAGAGTGTGTGTGTGTGTGTGTGTAAACAAATGAATATATTTGTTTATTGCATCACTGGCTCTGTTGAGAGTATTCTACATTCAAGAGTTTTAATTGATTAGATGAGTCCAAGGTATTTATATTAGTTTAATTCTTTATCAATCACTTATTTACTGAATGGCTAAGTTATATTTTGATATATATATATAAGGACTATAAAATAGAAAAATGGACATACCTAAAAGGACTATAAAATAAAAGATACAAGGATGCTAAACTCCCTGATTTCCTCAATATTGTGACCATTCCAACTATAATATTATTGTAATTATTACATTAACAAATTATAAGTAAAATGTGATCAGTGAAATTAACTATAAGTAACCCTAATGGTCTTGATGAAAACCAATAACGGTGAATTGGATTTGCACAACTTACGGAGAATACCAGATGCTAATTACAGTGCGTAATTAATAGCATGGATAAAACTTAAGTACAGTTGAAGCCAGCCAATATAGAGACCATTAATTATTAACACAGAAATAGCCTGGATAAAAACATTTATCCCTCATAATTAATTCAAATTTAACAAAACGAGCAAAAAAAAAGCAGATTTCCTGAGAATGGAGAAGTTAAACATTAATGCATCCCTTAAGGACATCCCTCTACCATCAAATAAGGAGTACATGAAAGATGTAATTAGCAAGACCAATGAGTTTATTCATAGGATGAGATGGAAAGTGCACTTCCATGACCTTAAAATAGAAAAAGTAGATACAGGCCAGGGTGAAGAACAGCAACAACAATTACAAAAATTATTCAAAACAACGAAATACCCACCGATGAACCAACAACTGATAGCATTTGAAGATGAACTCTGGAAGATAGTAAATAGTATGGAATTTAGGAAATACCCACTTAGAGGAAACAAGTACTTACAAGGACTACACTCTACTATAAAGGAAGTGAAACAAAAGACAGGAATACTGGTCCACTTGGACAAAACGGGTAATATATATCACTTAAATCCTTCCTACTACCATAAAGTGATTAGTAAAGAAATAACAAAAAATTACAAAATCCATAAACCCAAGCAAATTAAACAAATTAAATATGGAGGCTAAAGAAATAATGAAAAAGTATAAAATACAAGACAGAACTGAACCATATGTTCCTAGGATCCCTAGAATAACATTGAAGGACAATAAGGCTTACTTTGAAACTAACCACACGGTAAGGCTAATATGCCCCTCAAAATCAGACTTAGGTAAAATAAGTAAACAAATAATGGACAAATACATACCAGTACTAAAACATAAGATTGACTTAAAGCTATGGTCCAGCTCTTATGAAGTAGTGCATTGGTTCGAAAACCTCCAAAACAAAAATAGTACTCGCTTTATACAAATAGATATTTCTTACTACTATACATCAATTAACCCCATCATCCTAAATAAGGCACTATTATTCACTAGAGACAATTCACATATAACAAGGGACGAAATAGACATAATACTAGCAGCTAGAAAGTCAATAATTCAATTCGACAACAAATATTGGGTTAGGAAGGATAGACCAGGATTATTTGACAGAACCATGGGATCGACGGAATCGGCGCAAGTGACAGACATAGTAGGGAGTTACATATTAGTTAATCTCAAAAGAGAATTTCCAAACATAGGAGGGGGTCTATATAGGGATAATATAATATTGACCTTAACAAAATCCACAAATAGAAATATAGATAAACATAGGAAAAACCTCCACAAATTTTCAAAAACTTAGGACTAACAATAGAAATAGGCACAGAACACAACGTAGTTAATTTTCTAGACATAACATTAGACTCAAATTCAGGATTATATAAACCATGCCACAAACCAAATACAAACATAAAATAAATAAATAAAAATAGCAACCGTACAAGTTCTGTGAAGAGAGCAGTAGTTGAAAGTATTACAGCCAGAATCTCTAAACTATCAAGTAACGAACAAATGTTTAAGAATAACGAATAATTCAGCACTTAAAAAAAAACAGGGTATAAAGAAAACATTAGATACATCACAAACTGGGATAGCAAAAAACATAAGGATAATGATTGTGGACGTATAGCTAATGATAGAAAGAGTAAAATAGGATATGGTCATAAGGAACAAAACGATACAAACCGCGATAAAAGAATAACTATGAAGAAAACAATGGGAAAACCCAAAAAGATGGGGAAAAACAAAGCAGTAATCAATGTAGTTTGAAATAAAAATAATAACAATAGAACCAGGCATGAAAGAACTGAATTTAAACTAAACAATAGAGGAAATAGTACAAAACAAGGATATACCAAAGAAATATGTAACAATAGAAATATTAGAAATAAAGAGATAGAGACGAGAACATAAGTAGCAATAGAAACAGAGACAATAAAAATAAAAATAAAAACTTTAAGAACAATTATATGAATAACCCATCCGCGAATACGGGATGGATAATTTTTCCATTTACAAAAAATATTATCATTTGGGTTATCTACTTCTTTAGTATTGTCTATTGTTACCTTATTATTTTCTGTACTAACATCTAAGTTTCCTATATCTTCCCCTATATTATTTTTCTTAATCTCGTTTGCTTTATCGTAATACTTTTGTAGTTTTTTAGCGTTGTGCGAAGTAATAATCTGCGCTAAATTCCTACAATTTGAGAATGCAATTCCTATTTTGCGTTTATTGAGAATCTCATTTATTATGTTTGGGAAAGTGTTTATCTAATGCTTCCCTAAATAGTTTAGGGATATTATTTTAAATATTTTTTGTGAATGGAAAAATTATCCATCCCGTATTCGCGGATAGGTTATTCATATAAATTGTTTGTGCCATAGTTCTTAAAGTTTTTGGTTCTATTTTTATTGTCTCTGTTTCCATTACTACTTATGTTCTCGTCTTTATCTCTTACATTTCTATTATTACATATTTCTTTGGTATGTCCTTGTTTTGTACTATTTTCTTTTTTGTTTAGTTTAAATTCAGGTCTTTCATGCCTGATTCTATTGTTATTTTTATTTCCATCTACATTCATTACTGCTTTGTTTTGCCCTATCTTTTGGGGGTTTTCCCATTGTTTTCTTCCTAGTTATTGTTTTATCGCGGTTTGTATCGTTTCGTTCCTTATGACCATATCCTGTTTTACTCTTTCTATCCTTAGCTATACGCCCACAATCATTATCCTTATGTTTATTGCTATCCCAGTTTTTGATGTATCTAAAGTTTTCTTTATATCCTGCCTTTTCAAGTGCTGAATTATAGTACTCTTCGTTATTCTTAAATATTTGTTCGTTACTTGATAGTTTAGATATTCTGGTTGTAATACTTTCAACTAGTGCTTTCTTCACAGAACTTGTGTGGTTGCTATTTTTATTTATGTATTTTATGTTTGAATTTAGTTTGTGATATAGTTTAAGTAATCCTGAATTTAAGTCTAATGTTATGTCTAAAAAGTTAACTACGTTGTGTTCTGTGCCTATTTCTATTGTTAGTCCTATGTTTTTGAAAAATTTGTGGAGATTTTTCCCTATGTTTACCTATATCTCTGTGGGGTTTGTTAAGGTCAATAGTATAGCAGTCCTATATAGACGCCCTCTTATGTTTGGGAATTCTCTTTTGAGGTTAACTAATATGTAAATCCCTACTATGTCTGTCATTTGCGCCGAGTCCGTCGACCCCATTGTTATGTCAAATAATTCCGGTCTATCCTTCCTAACACAATATTTGTTGTCGAATTGAATTATTGACTTTCTAGCTGCTAGTATTATGTCTATTTCGTCCCTAGTTATAAGCGAATTGCCTTATTTAGGATGATGGGGTTAATTGATGCGTAGTAGTTAGAAATATCTATTTGTATAAAGCAAGTACTATTTTTGCTTTGGAGGTTTACGAACCAATGCACTACTTCGTAAGAGCTGATCCATAGCTTTAAGTTAATCTTATTTTTTAGTACTGGTATGTATTTATCCATTATCTGTTTACTTATTTTACCTAAGTCTGATTTTGAGGGGCATATTAGTCTTACCGTGGGATTAGTTTCAAAATTAGCCTTATGGTCCTTTAAACTTATTCTAGGGGTCCTAGGAACATATGATTCAGTTCTGTCTTGTATTTTTTTTTCATTATTTCTTTAGCCTCCATATTTTATTTGTTTAATTTGCTTGGGTTTATGGTTTTGTAGATTTTTGTGATTTCATTGCTAATCAAATTATGGTAGTAGGAAAGATTTAAGTGATATGGGTCTCATTCTCGTTTGCTAAACCTCCTGAGGAATATGGTGGATAGCTTGCCGAATTAGGTGTTTGCCTGGCTATTTCATTGTTGGAACTAAATTAGTTGTGGAGAGAATGTATAGACTTTAGAGGGCAACTAAGACAATAGAGGGGGAAGAGGGAGCGACTCGATCAGTGAGTCTATCTCTGTTGCTTGTTAGATGGAAGAAAGAAGAGGAAGTTTTGGTGATGTAGTATTATTTTAAATGTTAATCTCTAGGGCCAACTAAACATGGCTATTCTTTACAAAACGTAAATACTGATATTTTAACTCCAAGAAAGCAGCCTTTCAAGCTGGTTAGTCAGTGCGTCCTACGCACTCGTATATTGCAAAGAGGAGGGAACTCCTGCCACAATTCGATTCAGAGACCACCATATCACGTGAATTTGATCTTATTAGATCATCATCAGAGATGGATACTCGTCACCGGTTTTGTCAGTCGACTCCACTCGTTTACAATATATATAATTTCAATGTAACATCATCCACTGAAGAGACACATCTGCACCAAGGGAAGCACCGAAACCAGTTTACAGCATCCTACCAGTGAGGAATTGTGTGTAAGTGTGTGTGAGTGTGTGTTTGTGTGTGTGTGTGTGTGTGTGTATGCGTGTGTCTGTGTGTGCATTTGCATATGTGTATGTATTTGTGTGTGAGAGTGTAACTTTGTATTGTGCGAGTATGCATTTGTATGTTTGAGAGTGTGCATTTGTGTTGAGAGAGAGAGAGAGAGTGAGAGAGTGTGTGTGTATGTGTGTGTATGAGAGAGAGAGAGAGTGAGAGAGAAAGAGAGAGTCGACTATTACTTCAGATTTGCCTTAATCACACATAAATGTCGAAGTAACACTTACCTCCATTGTTAAATAACATGATTCTACTTTCAGCAACAGGTAGTTTTTAAATTCATGGACACTTGTTAAGGTATTACTATATATATATATATATATATATAAATTCAGCAAGTGGGATCGTGAAATCTCAAAATAGAAAACACTCGTAGCGCTCAGATGATTAGAACTTAGACTGTTAGATTTCCTCCGAGGACAAAGTCAGTGGAGTACAGATTGGTTATAAGTCAAATGCAAATGCGCAGATATGGAGGCAATTACGTAAATAAACAGTAAATTCCAATAAGAAGAATATAGATATATAAGGTTACATTAAAAAAGAAGGCAGAGAAATTGAATTTTCAGATGGATTCAAGTATGAATATACAAGTAGGGCAAACTTACTCAGGTAATATAGACTTCAAAAAACAAAGCGGGTAGGTGTTGTAAATCCGACAGCTGTTTCTAGGTGCTCGGAGATTCTTCGTAATACTGAGAGATGTGGTTCACCAATATAATTTGCCATGAATTTGGTTTGATTTCGATCTTACCACCCTGATAAAAAAAAGCCAACAACTTCTAATGCGGATTTGCTCCCACAATCTCGTGGCAAATTCTGTTTGAATTAAATGTACATTCTAGATTGAGAGAGAGGGGGGATAGAGAGAGCGAATCAACTACTCTCTTCCCACAGAATGATTGATATTATGTACCCGTTAGATACATTTATTCTCTATTTTGTAAAAGAAATACAAACATCGGACTTACGTATCTGAAAAATACATGGAAAATTCAGCTCAGAGCAGTTACAAAAATTATCTTAATATATATTTTCTTCTACACGGAATGTGCATTCCACTAATTTTAACACTTTTTTTCAGGGGAGGCATTTATTAATTTTAAAATTCTAATATCCTTCCAAGTAGGATTCTCTGACTTCAATGCACTTATTGCAGTGCTCGAGCCACTTCATGAAGGCACCATAGAAGTCCTCCAAAGTGAAGGTGTCTAGGACCCTTATCACAACATCCTTCATCTTCTTATTCAGATTGAGGAACAACCGAATGCCACAGGGAGCAAGGTCTACACTGTAGTGAGGGTGAAAGATTATAATGTCTGTCAAATAGTTGGTTACCAGGAAGGAATTGTGGACTGGTGCATTGTCCTGGTGCAGTGCAAGGGATATGCTTTTGCGATGGAATCTCTTCCTGAACTCCCTTAAATCTCCACAAAGTACTCGTTGTTGACCGTCTGGTCAGAGAGAGCCCAGTAGATGTAGATGGTGCCCTTACTGTTGAAAAAGAGAATCATCATGACCTTCCCGGGGGACTTTTTTTGCCTGGCCTCTTGTGCCAGTGAAAAACAGATCCTCTGATCATACAAATTAAGCCATAAGCTGTCTGCAGTATTTTATAAGATTATGTAGCATTTATTGCCCAGTTTAACACAAAAGTGCGAGTTTCCAAATCATCTTCACATCCCTACTGCATTCTGCAAACTAGTAAGTTGTGACAAGCAATGTTTAATAGCGTGTGTTCAAAATGTTGTTACAGCAGTCTCTTTCAATTTGGAATAACAAAAGTTGGCCCTTCAGCTAATCAGATGCATAGTAATGGCATACTAAAATTACAATAATTTAGCTGCCTCTCCTTAAAAAATCTCAAAACTTCTGGAATTCACTTAGTATTTTATTGTCTTATATGTTTACCCAATTACACTTTATCTAACTATTCACATGCCTTTCTCATATTCCTCCGTCTTCTTTCAAAATCATAACTCACATCTTTTAATAACTTTCAGAATATTTTAATAACTTCATGAATATTTTATGATTACTATAATCTATATCTTTTAAACATATATGTCATGTGAATTATATGTTATGTATTTACTTACATCTAAATTCGAGAAGGATAGCCAGGGCGAATTGATTTCTCAGTTTGATGAGGCACATGTAGTTTATAGGTAACTTCTTCTTTTGGTATTCCACAGATATTTATTATTCGCTCTTTATTGTTTCCCCCCATCTAATGTTATAACGCAATAACCTACGTTCCTATCATGTTATACGCAGTGCATAAAATGTTCAGCTTCAATTTTATTACAATAAAATATCATTTCTTCATATCTTATTCCTGATGCTCCGATTTATTCAGTCCTTCACTTTAGTTTCCTTTTATCTGCTTATCACAAAACATATCCTCTTCAAAATGAAAATATTTCTTTCATCTATGATCAACATTATTTAGACGCCTTTCTTAATTTTTCTTATAAGTCACAATATCTGTCCATCACTTGATATTCTAATAAGTCACATTAATTATTTTATTTTACAGGATACATCCCATTATGATCAAATTTACATTTTATCTCTCAGACGTCAATAAAATAAAGCAATAACGAAGTACTATAGTCGAAATCCCGCAAATTTGAACCTTTATTTTACTGGTTTTTATCCTTGAAATGCGGACTTGCTCTCGAACAGTACCTTTAATATATTTTTTAAGTCGGTCTTACCGACCCCCACTACTTACCCTGACACTTATTAGATCTCACACAGAAAGAGGTAATGCACAGAATTAAACATATTGGATTGTATCTTACATATCATCAGTATGCCACATGATGACAACTTTGTGTCATGTTTTATGATATTTTAATCCAGTATTGAATAGTATTGAATGGACGTTCATTTTCATTTTACAACTGAAGCCTTAGATATGATAAATCTTAACAATTTAAATTATACTGTAGGTTAACATTGCGATCATTCCATGACGACAGACCAATTCAGAAAAGTGATGTTTCTATAGAGATTATTTTATTTACTCAGTGGATATGTTTTGATCTTCATAGCAAGGTGAGTGGATATGTTCTGATTTTCGTAGCAAGGTGAGTTGCTAGAAAACGTTTTCACCATTTTCCTTTGCACTATCGAATTTATAATGTTTGCAAAAATATAATACACTATTGTATAATAACTAAAGTCATCATACACTGCTCACTTTAACTAGAATTTTTGTTTCCTCGTTGCTTCTTATAAAATGAGAAACACAATGCATTGTGCATAAATTCGTAGCTATGGAGGACTCGTTCCAACACTTGTTGACTGCAGTTAGAGTATGGAATATATATTTTAAGGTTTAATTACAATCTATAATGTTCTTTCTCGCAAACATTGCCTGCTGTATCATTATAAAATTTAGAAAATGTTTTTCAGGTTACGAAATATCAGGTGATCCTGTCAGCAATCCCATAAAACCGAGATTTTAATCTCAAAAGTTTTCATGAAGTTATTTCTCTTGCGACTGCTCGTATAACACATTACTCAAGGTTGTTAACTTGTCGCACTTGTAAATATGCAAACATAAATATTCCTCGATAATATATCAGTAGGAAAATCACTTTTG
Source organism: Octopus rubescens (assembly GCA_027564515.1). Lineage (NCBI taxonomy): Eukaryota > Metazoa > Mollusca > Cephalopoda > Octopoda > Octopodidae > Octopus > Octopus rubescens. The sequence continues at coordinate 7,340,592 of JAOPUL010000001.1, read as the reverse complement.
AGCAAACTCTGAGTATTAATAATACAAATGATATTTGCTACAGGAAAAGGAATATTTTATGGGATACAGATATGTTATTCACATAAAATATAGATGCACCGCACATGAAGGGCATTGCTTCTATGAAAATAATCTATAACAAGAAACTCGACATACTAACTTGACATACTAACTTAGGCTCATTGAATAACATCAGAACTCAATTCTCGCGCACATATCAACTCACTGTTACATATGTAAGACTCTATTGTATGGCATTTAGCATGCAGAAAGCTTGTATTGTCTCAACTTTATTGTTAATATATGCATATTCAAGTATTGATTTCACGCGCTTATCTGTGAAGTAAATCGATAAATAATTCAATTGAAATGCAGTGGACCCAGTTTTATAAATCTTACGTAGAATAATACAAAACAAATTTTAATTGTCAAGAAAACTAATTGCCTTTCATTATATTAATTCAATAATTGCAAACACCAATGTACACTTACATTTGCAGGATTTGAGTGGAGAAGGAACCAATATTTTGGGTTGAATGTTTACAAAGTACTGACTCTGCCAAAGAAAACAGTTGCTGTTGTTAACTCTGAAGAAAACTCTGAAGAAAACAGTTGCTGTTGTTAAACTGAACGATATAATAATGCTTTTACTTTATATGCAGCTGTTCACTTTGTATACATTTGAAATTAAATAGAAGCCAGGTGTTTCTCATATTTGTAGTGTTTGAAATAGTGTATAATATATACATCTGAGTTGATTCATACTTAATTCAGAAAACTGCGTTAAGGTTTGGTTTGTTTATTTTCATCCATCTACTTCCATTTTCGGCTGCTTAATTTTAAATCATATCCTAGCATTTGTTAACATAAATTTCACGCAGCTCAGCATGTACATCTTTTATCTTTATATGTGCTCGCTTCATATAATTTACCCATCTCATTATATTGTTAATGAATTCAATACAAGTTCAAAATTGTCTTACTTTACATTTTATAAAAAATTCTTATAATACTTTCTTCAAATTTCTACATAATGTACGGCAAATGTATTTTAACTCAAGTTTATATAATTTCTATAATAATCATGGAAACATTTATCAAAAATTCTGAATAATTTGGGAAAGATCGTGAAGTTATCGTTAAGAAACAGATATTTGTAGTAAAGCTAGATATCACATCTATTTTTTTTTATTTACATGAACTTTACATGTATTTTAAACAAACAGTCAACATATACCTCAGGTGGCTGTGAAGCTTTTACAATGTTTCCTTTCCTGTTAAACAGACGCATTGTTCCAAAATTCTTAAATCCTGCTGAAATATACTTTACTTAGTATTATTATCATATGAATCATGTATAAATATGGCTGCCCATAAATTATAAACATCAAAAGAATTATGTATTTCTGTATATATTTCTACCAGCTCTCATTGCTCGGAGCGATAAACTAAAAGTATTTACTTTCAAAAACTATACAACAAGATGTATGTGAGAAGTTCTTGAATATAATAATTATTGAGTGTCGGTTGTAAGTTTATTTCTCTCTGACCAGTTGCCAACCTAAGGATAAATTGCTTTAGGCAACATAATTTTCTTTGAAGAGTCTACTGTCATTCCAGCTATTTGCACAAACGCACAAGATTCAGTGCTTCCTGTCTGGCGGCTATAATATTCAACGGTTCTTTCAGTTAAGAATCTCGATCAACCTCCGATTGCCTTGTATACTTTTTTCCCCATATATACTAGTACAAAACAAGGAAACTAATAACAATATGGAAGGAAACAACCGTAGGTGACAAATATGAAGTATAAACTTACGGTTATATTGTGTAGCATTGTTCATCGTTATATTATTCTGAAATATTCTAGGTAGGAGTTCAAAAGAACATTTCCAGAAGAATTTTATTCAAAGACTCAACGCAAACAAGGAGAAGAGTAAATAAATAAAAAAAAAAACGTTACCGCATTTCTTTTATTTATGTAAGTTTGGTTCTCTTTTCCTTTATTTCCAAGTTCAATTTTGTAATTGTTTATAGGAAGACTAATTCTAGAATATAACTAGTAGTAATTTTGCAGACAATGAAAGTCTTCCCAAATAACCAAAGCGTCGAACTCCAAAATATAAATATCCATATACGTTTGCACTATACTTCATATTTTCTTCAGGTGTCTCACAAGACCGTAGTTTCTATATCTGATAGAATTTCTAACACTATTGCACTTGGATGTTTGTATGAATAAAATAATAATAATAATAACAATAATAATAATGGGATGCCGGCGACTAAACCGTCAACCCCACTAAGCTTACTTGGTGAGGAGGGTGCAATATTGATTCTGGACACCTTGTGGGATAGGGAACAAGACCTGGCAAAGGTCATTAGATCTCAGAAGAGTCAATGATCATCCAAAAACAGGTGGACAGAACTTGATAGCCTTGGCCGGCAGTCTGTCTAGAAGGAACATCAGATTTAAAAACCGGGGTAGATAGCCTTTCCCCATGGTCAGAAAGAGCTCTTAAGTCTTGGCTGACTATATTTCTAGAGATGGTGTCTCGAAGAAAACACTGATTGGTGGCTAACCAAAAAACACACCTCATGAATGAGTTAAAATGTCGAATAATCAGTATACATATAACAACGTTAACGGGACAAGAACCAAAGGTGAAGTTGCTGCGTCCGGCGGGTGTTCTGCTGCCCGCAGGGTAGACGCGACCGTCATAAAAAGACTGCGAGGAGAGTACGAGATAAAACGGTAAATTCTATTGTCATGGAGTGCTATTACAGTAGCAACACAGTTGATGAAAATGGAACTCTAAAGAGAGGATATAGACAGACGATGTTCCGAGAGTGGTTTGAGAGAGGCCTCTTTGAAACAACGGAGCAGATACTGAGTGACCAAGCTAGAGCAATCCGCAAATACCAATGGCTAACTGAGCTAGAGCTGGGGGCCATAAGGAGAAACATTAGTGAAATCTAAATTGAGAAACCAACTGAAAATGAACATAAACTACAAATAATGGGTTATGAGGCTACAGGAGTGGAAGGTTGAAATGAAATTCGACCTGAAACTGACATAGCATCAACTCATGTAGAACAATTAAGCAACGAAGAAGAACAAATCTTAACAGAGATCATAGAGTTTGCAAAGAAGAGAGAGAGTTTGCAGAAAATAAGAACTTCAAGAAGATTGACAGAGGAAGAATGAAATCAATAGTGGATAGAGTAAATAAAATAATCGAGCATGTGGAAGTAACGAATGTTACAGATATCAATGATCTTATGAAAGCAGTCAGTACAAAAGCAGCAAAAGTGATTGGAATGAAGGATATAAAAAGTGGGAGAAATGATGAACCATGCTGCAAAAGAAGAATTCAAGACGCAATGGAATTGTCAGAAGAGACATCAACTTATTGGAGAGACAAAATATAACCAACCGACCTCAACAGGAAAGTATAGAGAACTAGATTACAAATACCAGATAAAGAAAAGGGACTAGGTAGAGTTTTGGAAGAGCTAAAACAGAGACTGGTGGCTAAAGCAGCCAAAGTCAAGAAATGCGAACAACGAGTGAAGCGGTTCAGGCAAAATAGACTGGAAGACCAAATTAAGCTATACCGGGAACTAAGTGGCGGAGAACGACAAGATGTAATCCCAAATGCAGATGAAAGTAAGAGATTTTGGAGTAATTTGTGGAGTAATGGGAAGACGCTTAAGTTGGATGCAGATTAGCTTAGGGAATTGAAACAAGAGTCAGCAGGTATGGTCCAAGAAGAAATTAGGATCACGGTAAAGATGATCAGGACGCAGTGCCTCAAAATCCCTAATTGGAAGGCTCCTGGACCCGGTGGTGTTCAAGGGTACTGGATCAAGAAACTTACAACACTACATGGAAAGATTGCAGCCGAGTTTAATAAAATCTTAAACAATACAAAGCCATTACCATCATGGATGACACTTGGACGTACAGTGCTTTGCCCGAAGGATGCGTCAAAAAGGAATGCTGTGGACAATTTTCGCCCTATTTCCTGCCTTCCAATTCTTTGGAAGTTATAAACTGGGATCTTATCAGAAACCAGATATTCTTTTTTTGGAAAATGAAAACATCTTTCCAGAAGAACAAAAAGGATGTAAACGAAGAAGTAGAGGCATGAAGGATCAACTCTTGGTTGATAAAGCCATCCTCGGAGATTGCAGAAGGAGACATACCAACCTCTCAATGGCATGGATTAACTACGGAAAGGCATATGATATCATTCCGCATTAATGGATATTAGAGTGCCTGGCCCTTTTTGGAGTAGCCAATAATATAAAAGAATCTATACAGCAGAGCATGGAAAGTTGGAAGGTTGAATTAACGTCATGTGGTAAAACGATCGGAGAGGTCACAATCAAGAGGTGGATTTTTCAGGGAGATAGCCTATCACAACTTCTGTTTGTCATGTCCATGGTTCCATTGTCTATTCTACTGAGAAAGACTGACCTTGGCTATGTGTGTGGACGACAAAGCCTTAAAACCAACCATTTGTTATTCATGGACGACTTGAATTTGTTTTGAAAATAACCAGGCGCAGGTAGACTCATTGATCCAAACAGTACACTTGTTCAGTGATGACATAGGAATGGAGCTCGGGATAAAGAAATGTGGGGCCCTAATACTTCAAAGAAGAAAGGTGGTGAAAACCGAAGGGATAGAACTGCCAGACGGAAGTGTCACGAGGGACATTGAAAAGAGTGGGTATAGGTACCTTGGAATCTTAAAGACTGGCAGAATAAAAGAAAATGGAATGAAGAATTTACACTAGAAAGAGTACATGAGACGACTGTGTTTGATTCTCAAAACAAAACTAATTGGAAAAAATAAGGTGACTGCCGTCAATATATGGGTTGTATCAGTACTACGATATGGAGCGGGCATACTTAAATGTACAAAAGAGAGATAAACTAGACGGACCGAGAAACGCGGAATAAAATGACTATGTATGAAGCCTTACACCCTAAAAGTAACGTGCATAGGATATACTTACCACGAAAAGATGGAAGCAGAGGTGTGATAAGCTGCAAAGATTGTATAAGAAGTGAAGAAAATAGTCTTGGATGCTATATCCAGAACAGCACAGAACCATTACTCATGGGAGTTAAATTGGCTGGGATCGTAGAAACGGAGTCGTGTACCAACAAAAAAGAGTTTTAAAAAATCAAGTTGAAAAGAAGACTACAGGATGGAAGGACAAAGTGATGCATGGACAGTTCCTAAGAGAAATAGACAAAGAGTCCAATGCTGGAAAGATCGACAAGCAAGAAATATGGGCCGAGATGAGGAAGGGAGATTTGAAGGAAGAATTAGAAGCTCTTATCTGTGCTGCCCAGGAGCAGGCATTAAGGACAAACTACGTAAAATTCCATATTGACAAAACGATTGAATCACCACTATGCAGAATGTGTGGGAAAGTTGGAAAAACCACAAGCCACATTGTATGTGAATGTAACTCTCTGGCACAGCGGGAGTACAAGAGACGGCATGGCAATGTTGCTCGAATTGTACATTGGTATATATGCGGGAAATACACATTAGAACGAGCGGACAAGTGGTATGAACACC
>JAOPUL010000001.1:6778570-6789485 GCA_027564515.1 Octopus rubescens | reverse complement strand
CCCAAGATGCCACGCAGTGGGATTGAACCCGGGACCATGTGGTTGGGAAGCAAGCTTCTTACCACACAGCCACGCCGTGCCTATATATATATATTTTTTTTTTCTTTACTAGTTTCAACTCGAGAGCTGTGGCCATGCTGGGGTACTGCCGTTAGCATTGCTACACTTTCACTACATGAAACCACCTGATATGTGGCTTTTGGTGAATGAGGGAGTTTGATGTTACTGCCCTCATCTGTGTTTCTTGCCGCGAGGTAGGTTTGTCCGGACTCTTGACAGGAGAGTCAATTTTGTTTTGAAGACACCTACATCCAACCCATGTAGGTCTCTGACTTTTGGGGAAGATATTGAAAAGCTGTGGGCTCTTGAAACTCAAACTGTTGCAGTATCTGGTCCTGTATCCTGATAGCAATGTTGGGATTTTTGGCACTATTCTGTGGCACCCTGTTCTGCTGTTTATGTAACTTTCAATTCCAATGTTTGGTACAAGTTTGTCTAGGGTTTTCCAGCATCTTTCCTGCCTTTGTTCTAGGGGTAGAGCCATAACCTTTTCAGTCTCTCCGTAGCTGACATGTCACATTGAGATGATCTTTGTGTAGCTTCGCTGGATTGCTTTGAGTTCCGTCATTAATTTTACACTGTGTGGTGACTATAGCTGGGAGCAGTAGTCTAAACAGCTGAGGACCATCATGGTTTCCTGTTCTCTTGTTCTACAAGTTTTAAGGATCCATCCGGCCAGCCATGCACCTGCAAAGTTGCATCACACATGTCAATACCCACGTCATGCACTAATTTTGATTCAGGGATTGCAATCTCATGAGCCAGTGTATCCTGTCTGCATTTCATTCAGTTTTGTGTGCTGGTAGTGCAGGGCTTGGAATTCTCCAGCATTAAACTGCATGTTATTGCAGAAGAGCTATTTAAAAACAGATTGACACCAAGAAATTAAGTGAATTTTTGTTGCACAACTGCAACCTGGTTATAACTTACTTCAACTGCAATAAAACTGTCAATGAAAAGTTTTTAAATGGCTAAAATAGAACTAAGGTTTGCTCTATTCAAATATTTCTGTCAGAGGAAGAAATCATTTTCACATTAACAGGAATAGGATGATTAAAACAATGACTTTCTTGGTTTAGATTTCAAATTCTGCAAGTCTTTGACTTTACCTTTTGATGTTTCAGCTTACACCTTGCAAGTTTAGAAGTTTAGAAGTTTTGCAATAGGGCCTCCATGCTATCGAGTTACATTCTGCAGTATAGCTGATTCTGAGAGAGAATAATCAACACAGTATTTGACTGTTATTTTATCAACTTTGAAAGAACGAAGGGCAAAATTGACCGTGGCACAATCTGAGCACTGATCTGGAATAAATACTGCAAGGCATTCTATTCAATACTGGTTTTGCGAAATCGCTGCCTTTCTACTTTGCCTTTTATCCTTCTCCAGTGATACCATTTTTTTTTAACGTCCACTTTTCCATACTCGGAAAAGTCACAGAATTTTCTGAGGCAGATTTTCTTCCTGTTGCAAACCCTCACCTATTTCCATGTAAGGTAATATTTCCCCATGACCAGGCATGTTTTCATGGAAAATTGGAAACTGACACAGCTTGCATGACAGTGACTTGTTTACAACTATGTGATGTCAAGGCAAGGAGACACTCACATGTGCGTGCACGCACTCACTCACACTCTGTGTGTATCTCTCTCTCTCTCTCATCCACTTACAAGGCTTTGGTTGGCCTGGAGCTATAGTAGGCACTTGCCCAAGGTGTCACACCCTAGGACTAAACCCAGAACCATGTGGTTGGGAAGCAAACTTCTTACCACTCAACCATGCCTTGCCTTGCCACACCTGAAATCTTGGTGGTGGTGGTGGGGAGTAAATGCAATCAACAATACTCTATCTTGAGCCCTGTAAAATGTTATCATTAAAAATAAATCCACTGAAGAGTTTTACAAATATCATTTAAAGGGAAAATGTCAAGCACCAAGGATGCTATTGTTACTATTTATCTTTCATTTTGGGAATTTTGGGGTGATGTAAAAATATTTTGGTGAAATTGATGCAAGTATTTTTATTTTTGAGAAACAGTGTCACCTGCACAATTCATTTTCCTATTAATGAACAGGCTGCCAACACAAATTCACTTTTTAATTCCAGGTGTTTGAAGAAGTAAAGTCTTTGATTACCTCCTGTATAGATGGCTTCAATGTATGTATTGTGGCTTATGGTCAAACTGGGTCTGGAAAGACTTACACAATGGAAGTAAGTTATGTTTCATTTCTACTTATTTTTAGTGTGAAGATCTTTGAAAAGGAATTCAGAAAGTGGGTTTTTTATAGACTTTTAGTAACATGGCTATTTTAGAGCATCGGGCATACAATCATGAGGTTGTGAGCTCAATTCTCTGACTCGGCTGTGTTGTTGTTTTTGAGCAAGACACTTTATTTCATATTGCTCCAGTTCACTCAGCTGTAGAAATGAGTTGCGACGTCACTGGTGCCTAGCTGTGTCGGCCTTTGCTTTCTCTTGGACAACATTGCTGGCATGGAAAAAGGAGACTGGTATGCATGGGCAACTGTTGGTCTTCCACAAATAACCTTGCCCAGGCTTGTGCCTCCAGATGCAATCCTATGGTCCTTTATGACCGAAGAGGGTCTTTACTCTTTATCTTGTAGGTACTAAAATGCTATGCATTGTTCAGTGTAATAAACCCTATTTGATATCATATGACACTTTTCCAGAAAGTATATCAAAATATCATCCAAAGTCTAAGTTAGGCCTCCCAATAAGCTTTAAGGCACTAAAGAATATTTTCCTGGATGTGCACTGCTGAAATTGGGGCATGTCTAATATGCCATTAAATATGGTACTTATTTTGAATGGTTATATAAAACGTTAAGTTTAAATGGCAATATTTTGCATCTCATCACATCACAAACTGATCTTTCAAGGAGACCGTTTGCCACTGGATATTTCTATTGCTCATGCTATCAGTCAATGACAACTCCTGGCAGAAGTGTTATTTTTGTTTTTCCAATAACAGCAGGTTGTATTTGAACTCAGAATGCACAAAGCTAGAACAGATGCAAAGCCTCTTGTCCAGCTCCAACAATTCTGCTAATTCTCTACCCTGGACTGGAACATTATTTATCAGGCCCCAAAAGGATGAAGGGCAAAGTTTTCCTTAGTGAGAGTTGAACTCAGACTTGGAACAAATACCACAAATATTTTATCCAATGCTCTACTGATTCTGCTAATTTGCATGTAAATAGTACTGAAAATTGTTTAACCAATGAGGGAGTCTCTTTGGTTGCCTCACAAGTTAAAAATAGTAGCCAAATTTCCCTCTAAATCACTTAAAATAAAAGGCACATTCTCCAAATATCTTAGATATACAAAAAGGTGAAGTGATCATGGCTGGAATGCCTTTGATAAGTCTGTCTAATCAAAACTGAGTTGGGCTAAATACCTGAAAACTGAAATTAATTGAATTCACCTGGCAACTCCATTGATATAAACCTTTTAAATAGTTTTTAATTAAAAAGGTACTCAAACCATTTTTATTTCTGAATGACAAAAAGACGTATTAAATAGTTGATACTAAAGAGAAAACCATCGATTTACACTTTATTAAAGTCCTTCACTTTTGAAAAATTTGAGAAAATTTACTTGCAGGATCACCTTGATTATCAAACATAAATATCTAACCAGCCGACCTAATCACTTATTTTTTAAATTTATATTTTAGGGCACCCTGACTGACCCAGGGATCAATCCAAGAACTCTCAATGAATTATTCACTGAAATTTCTGCAAAAGATGACTGGATTTATTCTGTTTATGTCAGCATGCTTGAAATTTATAATGAACAAATCAGGTAAATTCAAACCATGTCATTTACTAAACAAGTACTGAACTATATTGATGTCTGCATGAACTAATAGATCCCTTAAAATATTTAGCGCAAAATTCTCTTACACTGTTAAGGTAACAGGCAAATGTAACTTTTAAATATAACAATTTATACAGGTGATTCTCTGATTCTGGAATAGATTCTAGGAAAACTAAAATGCACAAAATTAAATTTCTAGCCAAGGACATGACGAGCAATTACCCCACCAGTTCAGTTTGTCATTTGGAAATTTTTCTTTTACTTATAGCTATAATATCTATAAAAATGATAAAATTGATATTGAATTCTGTAGTCGTAAGGTTGAAGTTATCACAGCTTCTTTGTAAAAATCCTGTCCTGATTTAATAACCTTGGCTACATTTTCTAAAGCACTGAGATAGCTAACTGTTGATTACTTAGCAACTTATGTATTGAATGCAAAATATATTGGAGACAAAAGAAAATTGTCGAAAGAGGAATACTTCTGTAGTTGAAACTGAAGTGATACACAAATAGATAATCAACTGATTTCCTTCTGTTAGAAAGATGAAAGGGCCCATTTGTTTTGAGAATTAACTGAGATTTTTGCAAAATTTTAAATAACATTCTTTTTATGTATCTAAATGAAAATAGCCTTTTCAGTGTAGAAGTAGCGATAGGGTTCGTCTCCAAAGTGTCTAGTGTTTTATTAATACTTTTCCATTAATTTGCATTTTATTCTGTACATCTTGACCTATTTGGCTGTTAATTTTTTTACCCAAGGCGGTGAGCTGGCAGAATCGTTAGCACGTCGAAAAAATACTTAGCAGCATTTCTTCCGACTTTACGTTCTGAGTCCAAATGCCGCCGGGGTCGACTTTGTCTTTCATCTTTCAGGGGTCGATAAAGTGAGTACCAGTTACGAACTGGGTCGAAAAAATAGACTACTCCCCTCACCCAAAATTTCAGGCCTTCGTGCCCAGTATAGAAAGGAATATTTTACCCACTAATATCAAGGGACACAACTTTTGTTTATATTTTAGAAATTATCGCCCTTTAACTGAAGGTGCACGTTCTAACAGAATATTTTCTTTTTACTTGTACCTACTTAAAAAATAATTTACCAATAATATACGCGTAACTGGTTTTAATCTACTATACTACAATGTTTAATTTTACCAAGTGTTTTCACTGAAATAAGCGCCTACAAAACCCAGTGGGGAGGGTCACATATTTTTGCTAGAACTGTCGAGTGGGGAGACGCTTGTTCTAAATTCTTACCACGTCAGAATTAATACACACTACTTTGTATTATTTATGCAGCCAGAAAACCTAGTATAGATATAAATATAAGAAAAAACTTTTCAGATTTAGCTTCATCATACCAACTCATTTTAGATACTATTGTTTCAGTCATTAGACTGTGGCCATGCTGGGGCATCACCTTGAAGTTCAGTCAAACGACTTGACCCCAGTACTTTTTTTTTTTTTTAAGCCTGGTACTTATTCTATTGGTTTCTTTTGCCAAACTGCTGAGTTACGGGGGACATAATCACACCAACACCGGTTGTCAAGTAGTGGTCAGATACAAATGCATGCATAGGAAGAGATTGAAATGAAAAAGCAAAACTTTCTATACCTACTCACTCAAGGAGAAACCACTTCTGGCCACCTCTGTTAGGGGAGTCTCAACATCATACTTTCAGTTGCAGTTCAAGCCAGAGTTTTAGTGGTAAACCAAACTGAGCACTCATAGTACATACCTATTACGTTACTCCAGTTGACAAAAACTCCTCCTATACACACATATGATGGGCTTCTTTCAGTTTCCATCTATGAAATCCACTCGCAAGGCTTTGGTTGGCCTGAGGCTATAGCAGAAGATACCTGTCCAAGGTGTCACACAGTGGGACTGAACCTGGAACTATGTGGTTGGGAAGCAAACTTCTTACCACACAGCGACACCAATGAAAATCCCCTTGGTTTTCAAGTCTATTGACTCCTTTATTTAACAAACATCTAAGAATAGTTTTTCTAAATTCTAATTTTTTTTTTCTTAAAAATTCCATTTGCATATAAATGTTATTTTACAAATGTATAAAACCTTTTCCATTTTGTTTAAGAGTAATCACTATTTTTATTCCATCACTCAATGTGTTGACAATGGTGTTAGACAAGTTAAGGATGCTTTGCTCAGAGACTTTCATGTAGAAAATAGCCAGGTACTGTGGTGACGGTGGGGATATCCAAAAAATCTTCTTCTTCCTTGTGCCTGATCGGGGTGTACACTGGCGATTTTCAAGTCCTGGTGAAGCGTGTTGAGCCAATACTGTTTTGGCCATCCTCTTGGCCACCGTCCTTCAACTGTCAGCTCATACGCCATCTTAGCAAGGCTGCCATCGCCTTGCAGGACATGACCATACCATCTCAGTCGAGATTCACTGAGCTTGTCTGCGATTGGTGCCACTCCATATCGCCGACAAATGTGGTTAACTAATGCATTTTTTTTTTCTTGTCTTTCTGACCCAGGGATCTCTTAAATACCGAACAAACTAAGCTTGAAGTGCGGAACATTGAAAGAGAAAATTTGACCCGTCAAAAAGTGAATTCACTGCCTGAAGTGAACGAGGTTGGTTATGATTTCTGTCTGTAAATGTTCTTGTTGAGTAGACATATTGTATATAGGAATAATTGAAGACAGTGGCTCATAGGCAAAATAACTCCAAAGTTTAATTCTTTTGTTCTGAATTCAAAACCTACTGGAGTTGGCTTCCTTTCAGTTTTTTTTTTCTCTCCAGGTAAAATAAGTGAAGTAGTTGGCATAAGGAAGGGTATCAAACTGTAGAACTCATTCCAAAGCAGACATTAGAGCTTGGCAGTCCTCTGGCTTGCCAGCTCCTGTCAAATTGTTCAACCCATGCCAGCATGGAAAATGGGCATGAGATAATAGGTTGTGCCTTATGCTGGCTAGAAATTATTGTTAGCACCCTTGTATCACCAGTAACTCACTGGTGCTGCAATACTATATATGAATTCACATACCTAAATCAATAATATATACCTTGTGTTTAGTTTACTTCAATTTTTGCTGATGATTCCTTCTGGGAATTAATAAATGATCTAATTTTACCACTCTGTCAGCCTTGCAAAAGATTTTTGCTGTGACCGTTTCCTGTTTAAAGGTCTCTAGGACTGTATTTTTAAGATTATGAGACAAGGTTTGAGGGAGATTTTGTTTCTAACAGGTCATGTCTAATCAATGCTCCAAGTACTGGTCTCAATTGAATCAATTCTTCCTACTTTAAATGTTGAAAGCTTCGTGCCTGTTAGAAATCATTATTCTAGGACAGTGAATGAACAAAATTGATAAAATGTCAAATAAGATGCTTATTTTGCAATTTGTGTGCTATAACCTCATTAGCAATGAGTTTCCAATGGGCCAGTCTCTTGTTCATTGCATGTTGATTGGCAAGAATGATACATGTGTCTGTAAGCAGTGTTAAGGATTTCATTGATGAACACTTACATTTCCTTCATAGGCAGTTGGATGACCACATCTTATTCAATTATTTGAGTTTCTACATTCAGATGCTGTTCTTATCACCAGCTACTTGCACCCAGTGTGTACTGGGTACATTATGGAACTAGCACTAAGTTATGTTCTTAACTAACAGGTCTTCTCAACACATACTCTATTTATTTGCCAACCACTTTCGAATGTGTAGTCGATGCATTTTATTGTGGCCCCAGCACTTGAGGTTGCCTTGTACCTTGTAAGATTAAAGTGTCCTCCTTACTCCATGTTTGTTTGCTTAAGGCAATGTGATCAACGTGAATAGAAGAGAGCAATGACAAGAACCAAAATGGGTGAGTTTTGAGAGCAAGAATATGAGTGAAAATAATGGCGGTAGACAATGGTGAGAATGAATGAGATAGATTTTATATATATATATATATATATATATATATTTATTTCGTGTCAGTGACACATTAAAGGTACCCGGTACACTCTCTGGAGTGGTTGGTGTTAGGAAGGGCATCCAGCCATAGAAACCATGCCAAAGCAGACTGGAGTAATTTCATTCATACCCACACAAACTTCCAGTTTGTCTAGCACATTTCAGCCAAAGCATTGGTCAACTTGAGGTTAGAGAGAACCTTTGTCCAGTGTGTCAAGTAGTGAGATCAAAGACCTGGAGCCACAAAATTGTGAAATGGACAAATAGCCATATCTGTACACTTTGTAATATTTAGTTGCATTTATTTACGTTCAAATACAGCCAAGGTGAACTTTGCCTTTTAATCATTCTGAAAGTTGATGGCAATTACCAGGGTCAATATAATTGATCATACTCCTCCTCTAAATATAGGGCCTTGTTTGTTAGAAATTATCAGCCCTGTTAGAGCAGCTGACAAAAGTGCCTTGTAGTATTCATTCCATTTCTTTATGTTCTTAGTTCAATCCCCACTGAGGTCAACTTAGCCTTTCATCCTTTTGCAGGTTAATAAAGTTAGTCATATACTGAGGTCAATTTAATCAGCTTATCTTCTTCCCCCAAATTTCTGGCCTTGTGCTTATGTTAGTAATAATTATTAATACCACTACTACTATCAGCCCTGTCCATATAATAGGTTGTAATACCCTTTCATTGAAATAATTTTTTTATAATTTCTTTTTTCTTTTACCATGAATAGTAGTATTTGTAAAACTTTTATTTACAAGTGAGGGCACATGGCCTAGTTGTTAGGGTGTTACACTCAGGATTGCAAGATCATGGTTTCTATTCCTAGAGCGGGTGGTGCATTGTGTTTTTGAGCAAAACACTTCATCTTGCGTTGCTCTTCTTCAACACTTGACACATGGTACACTGTGCACCTATTCAAGCAACGTTGACTTGGAGAGAGTGAGCTAATGCACTGAACATGAATTTTTTCACTAAACAAATCATTTGTGCAGGTCATTTGGCAAAACCTGGACACTCATACATTCTCTTCAATGGGAGAGTCCATCATTTACAAGTGAGAAGTGAAGAGGCTAGCCAGCTATAAAAGCATTTGCTTTAACCCTTTTGATACCAACCCACCTGTACCTGGCTCTGATACAAACCTATTTTAAAGTGGTCTAAATTAAAATGATCCATCAAAATGTTATGCTAGTTTATGTTCCAAACACAAGCTTAATGAGTTATTTTACTAAATTCTTTATTTTCAAATTAGTCGATTTGAACATAAAACAGGAAAAATATTTTGGCCAGACATGGCCGGTTTAGATGCTATTCTCTTAACAATATGTAACTTTGTGCCTTTGCTAGAAGAAATTATAGTTGTCATATTTACCAGTCTTTTGGATTAACCCATTAGCATTTAAACTGGCCATATCTAGCCAAAATATTCTGTTTTTATGTTCAAACTGGCCAGATCTGGCTTCTTACATCAACCTTACAATATCATTCTAAAAAAATTAAGTTACTTCATCAAAATCTCATAGCTACAAGATAATGCATCATTAATTCAAAACAATGTGAATAAAAAAAACTTCACTTTTGACAAAATAATGTGAATACTAAAGGGTTAAGTAGCATCTGGGTCGTTGCCATGTAAAGAGCACCCATGCTAGTGCCACATATAAAGCAGACAGTAAAGTGGTTGGCATTAGGAAAGGCATGCAGCCATAGAAACCATACCAAAGCAGACAATTGGAGCCTGGTGCAGCTCTCCGGTTTGCCAGCTCCTGTTAAACTGTCCAACCCAGGCCAGCATGGAAAATGAACGTTAAAGGATGCTGATGACAATGTAACTCATACATTGCTGTATTATAAGTTTTATTTATATTTCATATTAAATAAAACTGTTTCCTTATTCACTACATCCCTTTTTTTATACTTTATTTAGAGGAAAAGGCAGAACCTCCAGGACAGGCAGACAAAAGGAAGAAGAAACCAGGCTGGATATAAGTTATACTCAGACCAGAGACCTAGTCTGAATGCTTGCGAATGAGTGGACTCCACTAAAGGAATCAAAGGGCCAACTGATAGTGTTAAACAGGTTTGACAGATTACATCTACTATCTAAGAACAGGATGGGCTTCTATACAGTTTCCATCTATCTGGTTTCAGTCACAATACTTGACGTAACCTGAGGACATAGATGAAGATGCATGTTCAGAATGCTGTGCAATAGGACCAAACCAAAAATCAGTTGATTGTGAAGCAAAACCTCTTGACTACATAACCATGTCTGCTGATATACTTTGCAAAATAGAATTGTACTAGCTGTTTATTTGGATTTATCTACTATTATGTTCTCAAAGAGCCAAATGAAGGCAAAATACGATTCTCAATAGTCCCTGTCATGATTGTTCGGGAAGCGAGCTGTACAAGGCAAAATATGATTCTCAATTATCTCTGCTATGTTGTGCGGGAAGCAAGTTCCCAATCTATGTTTGTATGAAGCAAAATACGATCCTCAATTGCCTCTGTTATGTTTGTACAGGAAGCGAGTTGTACGAGGCAAATTCGATTTCAATTGTCTCTGCTATGTTGTATGGGAAGTGAGTTCCCAATCTATGTTGTACGAAGCAAAATATCATTCTCAATTATCTCTGCTATGTCGTTCAGCCTGTATGTCTTGTCTGTCCCTGGCCAGTGTGTCCGTCTGACTGACAGTTCCTAGTCGTTGTGTCCATGTCCATGTATTGCCCTCCCCCACCCTACATATGTTCGCCTGTATACCTCGGTCCTTATGTCTGTCTGTTCCAGGTCTATATGTCTCGTCCGCCTATGGTCCATATGCCCGACTACCAATCGTCGGGTGGCCGTCCGACAATGAGTCCCCGGCCCATATGTCTGCCCCACCCCCCACCCATTTGTCCCGGTCTTATGTCCATCTGTCTATCAAACGCCTGTGTGCTGCCATGTATAAAGCACTTGTGACTGTGCCACGTAAAAGTACTAGCGTCGAAAGTCCAGTGCCGGTGGCACGTTAAAAGCACCCAGCACACACTGTAATGTGGTTGGCATTAGGAAGGGCATCCAGC
>JAOPUL010000001.1:6745676-6755704 GCA_027564515.1 Octopus rubescens | reverse complement strand
TTACAGGTACAACTCATTTTTGCCAGCTGAGTGGACTGGAGCAACGTGAAATAAAGTGTCTTGCTCGAGGACACAACGCGCAGCCAGGAATCGACCTTATGATCGTGAGCCAAATACCCTTACCACTAAGCCACATACCTTCGCACAGAAGATTAAAAGATTTTTCTGTTATGATCAATCCATCTTTTTCAGGCATCATGTACCAGGGCCATATTAATCAATGTGTCAGTTTTCTTCTTGAGAGAGTAGGGTGTGATTTGAGGTTGTAGGGTTTCCTCTGGACCACATTGGTTAACTGTGGGTTGAACAAGTTGCTCTTGTAGTCAGGTAATTAATCCTGGTTATTGACACCAGGGTGGAATTTGAATTTAGAATGCAGGCATGGCTTGCTTTCCAACCACATGGTTTTGGGTTCAATCCCACTGCATGTCACCTTGGGCAAATATCTTCTACTACAGCCCCAGGCTTTGTGAGTGAATCTGATAGACGGACACTGAAAGAAGCCCATTGTATATATGTATATGCATGAGTCTCCTTGCCTTGATGTCACATGATAGTAATAAATGAGTGTCAGTTATGCAAGCAGTGTCCATCATTTCCAATCTTCTGTGTAAACATGTCTGGTCATGGGGTAATATTACCTAGCTTGGAAACAGGTAAGGGTTGGCAATGACAGGAATGGCATCTGGCCATAGAAAATCTGCCTCAATAAACTGTCTGATCCATGCAAGCATGGAAAAGTGGAAGTTAAAATGATGACAACCACTAACTACAACAATAGAAGGAAGACTTTAACTGGTTACTCTACTTGCTAGGGGTAGTAACCACAACACCCTCATAGCATACCCGACAATCTTAAAATTGATTATATGATTGATTAATATGGCTCAGGTACACAATGTTTGAAAAAGTAGGGATGATTATGGTAAGAAAGTCTTTGATATTCTGTATGCTTGACCAGAGTTGGTTTGGAGCTAAACAATAACAATCTTATTTTTGAGTCTATGAGAGAGCCCTTTATGTAAATGCTAGGCCAAATCTCCCTAAAATTACATGCTACTTCTTCAAAAAAAATTTAAAAAAGGAAGGTCATATTAGATAATGTAATCCTAGATATACAATATTTGAGAACATAAAATAGATGACATGTTCACAGGTAGAATGACTTTGAACATAGACCCATTTCATCAGGGCTCACATAGCTCAGCAACATCAATATTCTTGTTTTCCCAGTAGACTTGTATTTACTGTATAATTTGTCTCTAGTGTGAGATCTCACAAGAACTGTAATGTAGGAAGATATAAAAAATACTGTATTTACAAATAAGTAAGGTTTGTACATAATGTGAAGCTTGAAAGAGAGAGAAAAGAAGAAAAAAAAGCATCCCTTTTCTTTACCACTAAACTGTTAACGATTTAGGACGAAAAAAAAAAAAAGAAATATGTCTTTTAACCTTTTAACATTTAGATTAATTTATCCAATATAATGTTTATTTATCCACATTTTTAAAAATTAACCATGTAGTATCTTGTATCTTCAGGATTTTGAAGATATGATTGTTTATTTTTAGAATGACATTGTAGGATAGGTGTGAGAGGCTGGATCAGGCCAGTTTCAACTTAAACCAGGTAGAATATTTGGGCCGGATATGGCCAGATTAAGTAATGAACTATCTTCTCTTTTTTTTTTATGAAACTTCATAGAATATTGAATTTAGCTTAATTAATTAGTGTCTTAAGTTATGCTGCACTAAAGAAGGATGACATAGTTACTATACATGGCTACCAATGACAAAAAAAATAATTAGGAACTTGATTTTATTTTGTGTAAGTAAAAAAAAAAAACGAAATAAAAATTTTTTAAATCAAATATGCTGGTTCTTCAACTTTTTCACCACCAGAGGCAAAACACATGTATAAAATTTAATCTCACCCACTTAATCCATGTCAACAAGGAGATACAGAGGTAGTTTGTTGATTTATAATTATCAATATTTTTTTTCTTTTTAATGATGATCTGCATGGGATTTAATATAAACAATTTAGTAGATAAATAACCAATCCGATAGTAATTTCTCTTTAAAAAAATACATATGAATGAAATCTCTTATTCCAAGAAACGTAGCTGTTATTGTCATACTGGCTAAGATTACTAGCCAATGAACGAGTATATATATATATATATATGTCCTTGTCTTGACGTTGTGTAAAGTTTGTAAATGAGTGTCACTGTCATTCACTTCCAATCTTCCATGAAAAACATGTCTGTCCATGGAGATATATTACCTTCACTGGAAATGGGTGAGAGTTGGTGACAGCAAGTGCATCCTGTTGTAGAAAATCTGCCTCAACAAATTTCATCTCACCCATGAAAGCATGAAAAAGTGGACGTTAAAATGATGATTATGAAGACATATATTCATACATACATACACACACACACACATTTTTTTCCCACATACATGTATGCACGTACATTCACATACATACACACATTCCAGAAACAATGATACTGCTGAATAAAATTAAATTCCTCCATATCAATAAATAAATATATATAAATATAAAATTAAGAATTCTGTTATTGTATAGCATCAATATCTTTTCCTGGAGAGCTGTCTTTGTTTCTCTTTTGGTGTTCCAGTTTCAAATGCCTAGCTAAAGAATCTGATCTAGCAAATCGGTAATAACAGAAGTGACAGCTGTATGGTTTATACCCTGTATGTGTTCTGATATGGTGACGAAGACCAGTAACCTGGCTGAAGGCTCGTGAACAATAATCACATTCATAAGGCCTTTCACCAGTGTGTGTCCGAGTATGAATGACAAGGGCGGAAGAACTTGCAAAAGTTTTACTGCAGTACTTACAAATGTGCCTTTTGTGGCCAAGTTTAAATCTAGTACCGTCTTTGATAACTAAAAGAGAGTTGTTACTGGTTTTACTGCAAGTAATATTGTTTCGTATACCTGTTGATACCACATTGGTGTGATGGGGCAAGAAATTTGGGGAAATTATATTAGAAAGAACACTGTCTGTTGTGTTAGTGTTTTCTGTTTCTGTAACCAACTGATAATTATCAGTATTTTTGTCGATACCAAGCTGAGTTTGATCATCATCATCATCTATCAGATTCTGCAATGAAGAGGAAGCTATTTTTGGATCAGTTCTTGAATTAAATTCTTGTATTTCAGTCACATTCTTGTTTTCCATACATTTTTCTTTTGTTATATTTGAGAGCAAATCAGATTCCATAAGATCAATGTCTAATTCACTTTGTGATTTTTGTTCCAAGCTCTCATCACTAAGGTCTATAAGATAACAAGTAGGGACAGGAGTAGAGATGGTCTTATCTGGATTGGTTGCAGTTTCTTTACTAGCATTTATATGATCTTTTAGGTGCTTTATTAACAGGTGTGAATTAGAGAATTCTTTACAGCAAATATCACAGGTAAGATCGTTTTCATATTTTACTGTTGTGTATTGTTCAGGTGAATTACATTCAGAGTCACTTATATTTATCGCCATCTCCTCCAAAACAATTGTATCAGATGATTTGCCCAGTGAGTTACCAGAAGACTGTAGTAGACTAGCATTAGGAATAGAATAAGAGCTATTCTGCATCCTTTCTTCAATTTTGTCACATATACCCAAAGTCTTCCTATCAATATGATTATCATCACTCGATCTTGAGTAACTAATGTATTCTTGAAAACATTCATTCAGATTATTCTTAACATTGTTGTCTGATGGTTCCAATACAAATAAATCACCAAATGAATTTGGAGTCATCATTACATAATCTTTTTGATTAGGATTTGTACCAGAAGAATGTTTCTGTGACCCAACGAAATTGGATTCCAGTTCAATGGAATTTCCTCTATTCATATCTCTTTTTCTAGCTGCTTCTTGGTTTGCATCTGATTCTAAGGACAGAGGAGATACAAGGCTTTTCTGATAGTTACTTACAGAATTTAAATCCTTCGTTGCTTTCAAATGCTTGTGTCGTATGTGTCTACCCAAAGAATCTGACCGTGCAAACTTCTGAATGCAGTATTTACACTGATATGGCCGTTCTCCTGTATGAGTTCGGACATGATGCTGGAGTCCGACTTTCTGTGTGAATGCTCTGCCACACGTTGGACACTTATATGGACGCAGGCCAGTATGTGTACGTTGGTGCACTTTTAATGCTGACTGAGTAGGAAAACTTTTGCCACAAAACCTACAAGAATTGCTTTCGTTAGACTGTTCAGTTATTTCCCTTGCACTCATGTTGTTGCTATCTGTGCGAGGCATGTAAGATTCATAACCTTTCTGTTCAGTTATACCAAAATCTTCAGCAAAAGACTTCAAAGAATTCATCTGATAACTTGAAGGGAAATTCTCTGGCGTGATGCATATAACATCATCATCATCATCATCATCATCATTATTATTGTTGTTGTTGTCTTCAACATTACCAATATTTACATCTTTGAGATTTCTTTCTTCACTAGTGTTAATATCTTTCTTCATGATTTCATTAACACTTGTTTCTTTCAAATCAAAGTCCGTTTCTGTAATATCAATGATATTTTGAAAAGAATTTTGACTTTGGCCCATTTCTTGTCCCCCTCCATTTTGCTCTAACCTGTCTAAAGGAATAGTTTCAACATTTTCTATATATTTGAGATCAACATTGAAATTAGAGTTGCTTTCCTCTCTATTCAAAGTTGAACTATTGTCCGTCACCATACCAAGGTCATACTCTTTTAAAAGATGCAAAATGTTTTCTCTTTGCAAACAATTTTCAGTAAATGATGAAGCATTACTAGAATGAAATGTTAAAATTTCTTTGGACTCAGAAATACTAAGGGAATCTTGAAATGTATTCTTATTTTGCTCAGATCCAGATTTTGGCAAGATATCTGTTTCTTTAATATCATTTAAAATAATTTCATCGCTATGACTTTGCATTAGATGTTGCAATAAAACATCAGAATTTGTAAACAGACTCCCACAAAATTTACAATCTAAAGTTTTTATCAGCTTGGCACAAATATCTTTTGAAGAAGATAAAGGAGATAACATGTTGCTGTTGTTAATATCCTTATCAAAATCTACTTCCTTATGAATATCTTTCAAAGTAATATGACCCTCAGAATTTGAAGCAAAGTTTTCCCCTGTGTCAGGTTCCTTCACTTGAGATGAAAGAAGCAAAGGATATTCAGATAAGTTAATCAAGTTTTTATCTTGTAACAATGGTTCAATCCTTGTACAATTGTTTTGTATATCTGGGTCCATGTCTAACACATCTGTACTATATGCACTCCTTAAGTCCCTTACTAAACTTTGGTTATTGAAAAGTGTTGAAACTTTCTTAGGTTCCTCTTTTGAACCATTTTCTGTGGTATATTCAGAATGTTTTAACCTGATATGTCGAACTAATGAATCAGACCGAGCAAATCTGAAACGACAAATCTGACACTCAAATGGTCTCTCACCAGTATGTGTAAGAATATGATGTTGAACACCAGATAGCTGACTGAAACCGCGGCCACAGTGCCCACATTCATATGGTTTTTCACCAGTATGGGATCTGCGATGAATAATCAAAGCCCATTTGCTATTAAATGATTTCTTACAGAATTCACACTGGCGCTGTTTGTTTCTAGTTTGCTTAGAATCTGTGTTTAACTGAGCTGTGTTGCTGTCAGTATCTTCTGTCTTACACTGGTTCAGATCTACCAATGGTATGGATATACCAGCATGACTGCTATTATCTACAAAGTTAGAAGCCTCAGAACTAATTCCACTGCTCTGTGTTCCAAGAGGGTTAGTATTTGGTTCAATGGCATTATGAAATTCTTGCTCCTGGTTAGTTAAGCAGAAAGACTCAAAACTATTATTGTTCTGGCCAATATCTGATATTTCCTGTTCATCTTGCTCGAGTTTAATTTGCAAAATACCTTCAGAACTGTCCTTGTGGTTACTTATAGTGCCTGCACTATAATCAGATTGGCAGAAAATGTTGGCTTTAGAATCACAATCATTTGGAGAGTTTTCAGGAATTTCAAGTTTTATATTCTCTGTAGAATCCCAAATATCAGAAAGGTTTTGATTGATTTTTTCATCCATGTTCATTTCTATGGTTTGGGTGTTTTCAGAAAAATCACTAAGATAAATACGACAGACATCTCTATCATTATTATGGGTGATCACCATTTCTACAAGAGAACCAAATTCATCCTCAAAGGAAAATTGTGACAGTTCACCTTCTCGTTTACAGTTTTGTTTCAAATTATGTTGTTCACTCATATGTTCAGCAAGTAAAATGGTATTGTTAAAGTTCATATCACAAAGAAAACATTGATATTCTGTATTTACTTCACACACATGAGAAGATAATAGAGTCTTGTCGTTAAACACTTTTTTACATGAAGAACATTTCTGCTGTAAGTTTGGTTCATTGGAAGGACTGAATGCATTTGGAACTGGTTGAAAGGTTTCAATTTCAATATTACTGAAATTTCCATCATCTCTATAACTACTGTCTCTTTTCCATGTTGGGCTGAGATCATCAGCTTTCAGTTTATCAGCAGAGCCAGCATCATCTTTAGAAGAAGTATCACGGATAACAGCAGAAACAAGTTCATCATTAGAAACTTCAGATTTTATAACAACTGGTGTGAAATTTACTTGATCTATACTTGAATTATTGTCACTTATTGCCTGTATATTATTTGTTTCAGATTCAGAAAGCCTGACATCCTTTGCTGAAATGTTTAAATTTTCATCAGCGCTGCTTGAACTAACAAGGTCTTTTTTAGTTCTGTTTATCTGTTTCAAATAATTACCTACTGTGTTAGACTGTTTTAAATGCTGCTGTCTCCTGTGGCGAGCCAAGGAATCAGATCTAGAAAATTGGGCATTGCAATTCCCACAAGAGTAGGGTTTTTCTCCAGTGTGAGTACGTAGATGGTGGGTAAGGCCAGTTTGCTGAGTAAAGGAACGACCACAAAATTTACATCGATAAGGCCTAACACCAGTGTGGATTCTTCTATGAACTTTCAGCACTGAGAAACTAGAGAAAGTCTTGTGACAGAAATTACAAGGAAGATTCCTTTTTTTCCCATATTTTCCTGTGGTACTTTTAGAATTAGTGGAAGGCTTCGAGTAGGATTTAACAGCATGTACATTTTCATTTTTTTCTGGGAATGAAATGACATCAAATTCTTCTTCATCATCAGTTATATAGATAGGAGAATTTGTGCGAGTAATTTCAGGTCTCTCGATATTCAATATTACCTCAGCAGTCAAATTACTGTTGCCAAGGTCTGTAGACTGTACATGATGCCTACCATAATTGATTTCATCAGAAACTGCTATTAATGGATCGAGTAACAGGGTGGTATCAACAACTGATCCACGGTCAGAACTGGTATTATTTCTAATAGAATATTCTTGAATGTCAAGATTGTTAACATTTTTTGCAACCAGACAATCATTTTCAAATAAATTATTGTTTTCATTTTGAAGTATCACTTGTTTAAAACTATTAGATTTTCTTAAAAACTGCTCTGAATTAGGATAGCATTCCGGTGGTTTTCTTAGTTGTTTGTTATAAACAGGGGCTTTTTTCTTCAGCTTCTTGT
This sequence comes from Octopus rubescens, assembly GCA_027564515.1. Classification (NCBI taxonomy): domain Eukaryota; kingdom Metazoa; phylum Mollusca; class Cephalopoda; order Octopoda; family Octopodidae; genus Octopus; species Octopus rubescens. The sequence continues at coordinate 6,748,069 of JAOPUL010000001.1, read as the reverse complement.
GTCGAAGTTTTGTGTGTCGCAAAAGAGAATCAGATCTAGCGAATGCATAGAAGCAAATGCTACATTTGTAAGGTCTTTCTTGCGTGTGGGTCCTATAATGATGTCGCAAACCAGTTTTTTGGGTAAATGAACGACCACACATTTTGCAGACATAGGGACGAATGCCAGTATGAATTCGTTTATGAATGTTCAATGCAGACTTACTTGCAAAACACTTGAAACAGAAGAAGCATTTGTATTTACCACCATTTTTTGTATCAGGAATTTTTCTGTTGGCATATTGGTAATTATCTAGTTTATTGTGAAGTCTAGATTCTAGTTCTGAGGAAACATTTAGATCATTGATATTTTTGAAGTGCATATTGTCCAAATTATTGGCATAACTTATATTTGGGTTATAATTACATCTTTTATTCACTTTAGACTGCGGCAAAGATGTCTGCTCAGTACTTTTATAATTCTTCCGAGAATTTTCAGATATTTCGTTTTGAGGAACTGAAATTTTTTGATGTGCTACTTCAGAATACCTGAATTCAGGTAAATTACAGTTTGAAAATGGATACTTTTTCTCCATGGATTTAGTTCTCAATCTTGGAGATTGTATTCTAGAATTCATGTATCTTTTATCTCTGATGAAAGAATCAATGACTTTATTATTACGAGACTGTGTTTCATCTGGAAACTTAAGACGTGAATTTTTAGAAGTATCATCAGTAATATGTATATCTGAATTGATTCGAAAAGGTGAAGACTGAAGTTCTGTAGGTATATCAAGAAAGCCATTAAGCATTGAACTAGTGTCTGTTAGCTGAGAAGTAGAAGGATCCGAGTGGGAATTATTATGGTAGCTAAGCAGTAGCTGCTTCTTTGATATTTCTGAAGTTTTCTTTTTTCTCTTTCCCAATCCATTTTGAACACTTGAATGCCGCTTCTTTATATGTCTGGCTAAAGAATCTGAGCGAGAAAATTTAAAATGGCAGATGTTGCACACGTATGGTCTCTCTCCAGTGTGAGTGCGAATATGATGCTGGATACCAGTCATTTGAGAGAATGCTCGACTGCAAAATGGACATTTGTAAGGACGCATGCCAGTGTGCGAGCGCCTATGAATAACCAATGCAGAACTGCTCATGAATTCTTTGTTGCAGAACTCACAGCGATGCCTTTTGATGGATTTTCTTGATTTAAGAGAAGAATGCTTATCTGTAGACATTTTGTTGCTGTTACTGCCTATTAAAATGGCAGTTACAAGTTCATGGAGAGGATAAGATATAAAAAATAAATGCTTTGAATTTGGTTTATTCACAATGAAAAATATCACAAACTGAACTGATACCCTGGCACAGTAACACTTGTCTGCATTTTTCGGTAGATGAGTAATTGCTAAATTGTTCTCGAAGACAATAACAACCAAAGAGAGAGAAGTTATAGTCCAACCATTTCTTTCAGATTGAAGATTCAATTGAAATGGCAAGATAACTGTTTCTCGTAACAGTGTTTGCTGACAGGGTTTTCCAGAAGTCACCTGATGAAGGAGATGAAGTGACGGTTTGAATTTAGGTAAATATTCACTTATTTTGTACATGGTTCAATTCTTAATGATAACGTCATATTGGGAAAATTCAATGCACTTACTAATAGATGCATCTGTAGTGTTTCAATTGCACAGTAAATATGCCAAACTTTGCATAGAAGATATTTAAGCAGCAGCAAATTTGTAAGATTTTTCAATACAAAAGTATATGATTGTTATCCACAATCAGTTTTGGAAATTTTCTGGCAAAAATTTTACTTTGTGTAGATTTTTTTAAAACAAATTTCAGTGTTATAATTATCATAATCTTTTCTTTAAAAATATTTATTTAAATTATCAATGAAATTCCACGAAAGATAGATTTGTAAATCCTCAAAAACTTATATATTTTTAAAAATATTCTTTGCACATTTTTTCTTTGTGTTTTTGTTTTCTGTCTTTTTGATGATAATTCAATATCTTGTAAGCATAATTCTTTTCATTTTATATTTTCTTGAAGACACAATCTTCAATTCAAGCCATGTTTTCTAATAACGTAATTTATGCATCTGAAGAAAAATAAAACAAACATCAATATAAATATACTACAAAGGAGTTTACAGAAAATTTTAATTACATCCCCCAAAATTGACATTTAAAACATAGCATGAAAACATTTAAGTTGAACTTAGTCTATTTTATTAACAGTTTAAAACTGCCTTTTCTTGTTACACACACACACACACATTATTAATTTTTTATAACTTGCATTGTTTTGGTTTTAAAAAAATATTTAAAACATTTATATATATATATCATCATCATCATCATCATCCTTTAACGTCTCTTTTTCCATGCAGGCATGGGTTAGACGGTTTGA
>JAOPUL010000001.1:6672675-6686909 GCA_027564515.1 Octopus rubescens | reverse complement strand
ACTGGGGTCGATGTAATCGACTAACCCCCTCCCCCAAAATGGCTGGCCTTGTGCCTAAATCAGAAACCATTATTATCTTTAACCTGGGTAGTGCCGGGTACTTCTGCTAGTATATATATATATATATATATATATATATATAAACAATTGAGATGTCCGAAGATATAACAGGTGCAATATAAAATTCCGAAAGGAATGCAAATATATTAGCCACATTATGTGGAAATAGCAAATCCACTCAAAGTTTTGGTCGGTCCGGAAAAGACATTTTCCAAAGGTGTCGCACGGTGGGACTGAATCCGAGACCACATGGTTAGGAAGCTAGCTTCTTTACACCATCGCACCAACATACATACACACAAATATGCACGCGCGCAGCCTATAAAAATTAGGTTCAGTCGGTACATTGATCTAGGGCCCGGCGAGCCATGGAGCATAAATGAATATTTGATGGGGTCGCTTCCTAAAAGAAACCTTTTTACAGTCCTCTTGAACTGTGAAAGGACATCGTCCAGGGTGTAGGCGAAAGTCGTTTTTTTCTACTTTACAAAATTTATCTCGGAGGCTTTGCACACACACACACACACCACACACACTTGCGCACAGACACACTTCAAATATCTTATCACACTGACACTTTCGGATGTAAAGATCCACCAGGAACAACATGGACTAATATTCGACTGATAACTAATTTTCTCCGTTGCCGATACTCCCAGGTTAACCTCGAAATTATTATTATTATAATTGTAGAGAATGTATCTTCTGTTATCAGTTGCTGCAATACGGTACGTTGAAATAAGTTTAACTTTGCTAAATGTCATGAATTAAAACGTCATCCGATAGTATCTGCATTTAACTGTATACATATATAAATACTCACATGCGTAGTATATATATTGTGTATACAATAGATAATATCATATTAGGTATTTTCAATTGCCAAAACATAAACAACCTTTATCGTTATTGTTAATGGTGATATTTAAAAATGTTTTATTGTATTATCGTTTTCTTGTAGGTTGATAACATAAACATAAACACAGTAGTATGTTTTTTTGTTTACTTTTCTCTGCAGGTAGGTCTACATTTGTGATTCGGAAAATCATTTGATTGCATTTTAAAAAAATTCCTGATTTGTTGTTGATCTACACGTTATAAAAAATTCATTTCGATTGTCGATTATTACTGTACCGTTATCGATAACTTGAACGGAATCGAATTAAATTAATTTTCTTGAGGGATGTGAGAAGAAAAAGCAACACCCAAAGAGAAGCTTTTTGTGCAATGATTTTAACATGTTGAGTTTCTGTTTCTTGTTTGAATCGTACTGGATATAAGGCGTTGCGTCCAAGGATAAATTAGATCTTTTTCGTGACTAACTACAGTTGTTGTTGTGAGCTCAGGTCAGCCATGATCTAACGGACCTGTGGTCAAAAGCGTTCTAGCCGTGACCATCCCAGTTTATCTAGGACTACATTATCTAACGTCTTTCCTATTTTTAAGACAAAGTATGCTTCGAGAGCGATTTGACTGCTATTTCTAACAGGTCGAGTGGTCACATAGGGGCTCACTTGGCTATAGATCTATTATTTTCCAGTCCTCCATTCTACCGAATAATAGTAATTGTTTCATGAACATAGGAACGAACTCTTTACCACCCTCACCCAAACCTATTTACCTTCTTTCTGCATCCTTATGCTTCACATTAATTATTTCTGAATTCGTCTTCCCTAAAACTGTCCGACGCTGGAACTACGAACTTGAAGTAATTGAACCTTGACATTAATTTTTTCTCACCTCACTCAGTTTTTCCACTCGTCTGGAGCATAAGAAGGTTCTTCTCGGACTGCCAAACTAAAACGGATCCTTAGTTGTGATTAATTGTAGTGGATAAAATACAACTATATGCCTCGTCGTTGGTATTGGCGAAAAAGAAGAAAAAGAAATTAATGAAAATTATTTTTACGTGATAATATAGCAAGTCAACAGCAGAATTGTTAGAGCCTCGTACAAAATGTTTTGTGACAATTAGTTACTGTTTTTACGTTCTGAGTTCAAACTCCACCAAGGTTAACTTTATCTGTTATTATTTTCTGAATCATTAAAATGATTTTATTGACTGCACCTTCCCTCAAAATGTATGGCATTATGCCAATGCTGAAAATCAGTAAATAAAGTCAATGAATGGTGCTTTAACATACACTCAACCAACTCAATGGTAGCAGTGAAGTCCTCCTCTACATTCTCCCTATTGTATTTAAAATGGGTTTTCACATGAGTAAAATGCTGTGAACCATAAAGAGACTAGTCAGTTGAGTTGTCCTCCATTACATGGCTGGTGTGTATTTGGAGTCAGGGCTAAAAATCTACAAGCAGTCTTACTGTTTGTGAACTTCTCAAAAGCTTTTGACTGGGTACACTGAAGCAAAATGGACCCAATTTTTCTTATATAAATGGACCTCCTGAAGTAGCTAGCTACAGTAGTAATGATACTTTACAAGAGCTAAACTTCAATCACCTAATTGAAACACATCAACTTCTTTGCCATCAATGCAGATGCCTGGTAAGGTGATACACTTTCATTGTTCCTTATTATATACCAGGACTATGTCCTTCATATTTTAATTGACAAAATTAAAGAATTCAGCTTCACTCTAACAAAATTCACCCCCCCCCTCACTCCTTATCACTCAGCCATGATGCAGACAATGCTAATGACATTGCTCTCTTTAGACATCTCCTGCATGACCTTGAAAAAGCAGCAGATATTGGTCTGTATTTCAATTCCACAAAGACTGTATATATCAGCTACCATCAGGAGGGGCTTAATAAGCAGAATTGCACAAAACCTAAAATGTAGACTTCTTCGTATATTTAGGAAGTAACATCACATCCCTAATTCATCTCTGCAAAAGTGTGGACTGTTCTTGATGACTCTAGTGTCATTTGGAAGTCATTGTTACCTGATCTTAAAAGAAGTTTCTGGACAGCGGTGGAATCAGTGCTATTGTATGGGCCCCATTGCTTGGACATTTACCAAATGCCTGACAGCAAGGCTTGATGGTGCTTACACCTACTGTTGTAAATATCTCTTGGTAAAAACATCCAGCCAAACAAAAACTGTTTAGCACTCCTTTCACAATCATTGATGTCTTTAGGCAGAGTTGTATACAATTTGCTGGACATTGCAGGAGAGATGTATGCTAAGCAAGAACCCATTATTGATATATTCTTATAGACATCTTGATATGGATATACATGATTCAGCCACACAAAAATCTTCATCAACTAGCTCTACAAACATGAGGTGTTGTCCTATTGACCTCTCTAATGCTATGAGGGATTATAACTATTTCCATGTATTGTGTGTCTGTGTGTACATATATTTTTGTGTGTGTCCATGTACACATACACTGTCTATCTATCTATCTATCTTAAAGCTAATTTTAGTATTTTTTCTTTTATTTGCAGGACTGAATTTCTATTGATATTTTGGTTGCTGTTTCTAAATCTCATATCTTTTGGAATAATTATTGTAAATCTGCAGTTAATGGAAGAAGAAAAGAATAATGCTCAACAAATATATGTGTTCTATGATCGTACAGAAGAGTAACTAATGGTCTACATATGACCCTTGTCTTTCAAAGAATTATATACAAGTTCTAAGAATCAAGCATTAAACATGAAAACAGATAAAGTAGATACCCTTTCATCACATATCATCACTAACAGTTTGAAATCAAAGTTTTTCCAATGGCTACATTTGAAATACAATTGGTGGCAGTTTTACAGAAACATTACATCTAGTTTTATAATAATACAGTCTTTTTAATTGTGCTGCAACTGTCAAGTTTTCAGAGCGGAATTATATATTACATGTGTTAGGAAGGGCATCCAGCCGTAGAAACCAAGCCAAATCAGACTGAAACCTGGTACAGCCCTCCGGTTTGCCAGCTCTGGTCAAACCATCAAACACATGCCAGCATGGAAAATGGACGTTAAAGGATGATAATGTGTGTGCCTAATAATCTTTTACTCACTTTATGCATATGTACTCGCATAAAAACAAGCACACACATGCATAATGTTTGCTATATTTATAAATGTAGTATATTGTCATATGACTTTTATTTTATGAGATTAATGTTCATGTTTACCTTATGGTTCTCTTCGGTTTTAGTATTCACAGTATACCATTGGCAAAATGGTGAAAATATGCATAATATAAACATGAATTTTGATGAAGATTTCAGTGGTGGATCTCTTAAAAAAACTGTCAAGATATAAGCTGGAGTTCTTAAACTATTTAATATAACCATTTAGTTGTAGTGTCAAAGTTATGCAATCTAAACGAAAATATAATATATATATATTCAGCACAATAATCAAGCATTCCTAAAGCAAAATTTCTTTTCAAATGAAAACTTTATGAAAACGAAAAGATTTTTTTCCTAACATGTTTATTTTATTCAAAAGGATTTTTGTTTTCTTTTTTTCTTTTGTTATTTTGAAAATCAGTAAACGTAAATTTTCAACAATTCTAAATATCTTAGGTGTTTGAATAGTGGCCTTATCTATGAAAATGTGCTCATATACAAGTATGACTGGGAAATCTGTATTTGATTATGCACCAATATGACACATTCATATATATATATATGTGTGTTGCTATACTCTAAATAGAATATATCTATAGAGCAATTTTTTTTATCCTGCTGTATTTATCAATGATCGTAAACACCATTTCTGTATATATTCATGAACAGAAAAAGCAGAAAATGACATACAATGATTCAATTCTTGAATTAGGATTTCATCAGCAGCTATGGACTTTTTACTGTCCATGAACATTGCTTATAAACTCACTATTATTAGATGGTGTACATCATCATTTAACGTCTGTTTTTCCATGCAGGCATGTTGCTGATAAAAACTGAATTCAAAGATTGAAACTTAGCATGTCTGGATCTTTTCTGCCTTTTCTCTCTACAATATTGTATACACAAATGTGTTGTTTACAATCGTTGATAAATGATTTAAAAAAATCTATAGATACCTTCTATTGTACAACATACCAAATAGCAATGAAAGAAAACGCTGTTAATGCACCATTAATTTAATCTCTCTTTCTCTGTATGTATATATGTATGCATGTGTGCGTGTATATATATATATATATTATGCCACTGCAGTCTAAGTCATGTAAAAATGAAATTTAATTTTAATTAATGTATGCTGCAACATGTATGAAGCACTTTTTTCATATACATGTGTGTATGTATATATCTCTGCATATATGTATACACACACATATATACATACGGGTATATATATATCCTAATGTTCTAGTTTGTCAATGAAAAAGGAAGAGAGTTCTTAATACCAGTTTTATACACACACACACACACACACATATTTGATTATATGTAATATATAAATATGATATATTGACAGGAAGGACTTTAGCAACAGTAAGAGTATCCTACTGTAAAAATAATGCCTTAATAATAAGTATTTTTCTAAGCCATGTTAGCATATAAAGATAGATGTTAAATTAAGAAATGCATATACTTTTATATATGGTTGTGGGTATTGGAACCTCACAGTCACTAGTAGTTTCAGCTTTGACAGAATCTTTAGACTATGTGATTTTTTCTTGTTAAATATCAGTTTTATGATGTGTTGTGTGTATTGGTGACCTTTTAACATCTTCAACCCCATTCTATTTATATATTATTTTTGTAATTACAAAACCCAACAGATTTGCACACTACATCCACATGCCAACTCAGACCCCATCTCCTCATACAAACATGACTTCCTTCAAGTAAATATGAATATAAATATAAACAAACCCCTCCAATAGGTAGATCACATCTCACATACCTGACACTTCTGAGTTAAATAAATACAACCTCCATTTAACAAGAATCTTATAGTCTGAGGATTCCTTCCAGAGATAAAATTGCTAGTTACAGTGAAGCAAGGAATTTTCCATTATCCACAATAAACTCATTACTCTACAAATATATTTAACTTTGATGTAGTTGTATCTAGTACATAATGCTTATATAGGGTGTCATCAATGACAATCTCAATGAGTTGAAGGCCATTGCTAAGTAACTCAAAGTAGCTGAGTCCACTATCAGACATGTAGTGCACAAAACCATCAGGTGTATATCCTACATCATGAGAAGAAGGTAGTTCATGTCCAGCAGGACCTGAGAGAACTGTGTTATGATGATATACATATATAATTCCAATGTATCCTTTCCTAATTTAAGACAGTAGGGTGTGATTTTAGGAAAACTTGATTGCTATATCTAGCTGATTACAAGGTCCTTCAGCAGTCATTGGCTTCAAGTAAACTTTTGTGTTGTTGTGTAATCCAAATCCAGATCATAGTCGAAAAGCTATGGTGAAAGGCATTCCAATCGTGACAATCTGATTATTTCTTTATCAGGAACTAAATTATTTAACATAGTTTTTATTTAACCCTTTTGATACCAACCCACCTGAGACTGCCTCTGTTTCTATGATAGAAAGTTCCTGTTTTTGAAATGATCTAAATTAAAACCTTCCATCAAAATTTTATGGTAATTTATGTTCCAAATACCAGCTTAGTAATGAAAAAGTTATTTTTATTAAATTCTCTTCATTATTTTCAAAATTAATTGAAATAGAAGCAATGTATTTCAACAGAAATATTAATAACTAGTCAATATATTTCAAGAGAAATGTGGTAGCAAAAGAGTTGAGTATGAATTTGTGAGAATTTTGGCTATTATCTGCAGCAGATTGATTGATATCTACAATACGTCCATTCTATCATTTCTGTAAATATATAGATTTCAGACAAAATCTAAAATATGCAAAAGACAGTGTAAAATTGCATAAAAACACAGCAAATAATATTTTAAATTATTCTTTTTTTGTATACATAAGCAAAATATTCTCATTTCAATGACTAAATATTTATTACTACAAATTATGAAATCATTTGCAGACAGTCAAAATAGTTTAGCTGAGAGAGAGAGAGAGCATTAAACTGAAGCTTTAAAGTTCTTTGGCATGTTGATGGGATTTGTTTTGTTCTTGGAATTATTACTAGTCAAAATTTCTATAGTTTGTTTTGCTTAGCTAAGGAGGGTGGTAGAAAGAGCGGTTTCCATGACATATATACATATCAACATGTAATCATTGAAAAATATAGATATAATGTATCTGTCTCCCTTTCTCTCTCTCACACATAAACACACACACGCACACTACTACTACTACTACACATACACACCTTGACCATTCTTGTACCTTCCTATCTTAAAAAAAACATTTTTAGCTCTCCCTCTCTACATCCGTTATCTTCCACCACGTAATCACACGTGTTCCACGGATTTTTTTCCCTTCTCTCCGGATTTCTCCTCTCTCCTCTTTCCAAAAAAAGAGCCATGCTCGAAACTTAAACCTACTATTTTTCCATCCTTTTTCCATCTTATACTGAGCGTCAATCCAATACATTCCATATATATGTCCTCTTGACTGTTGTTGTTTTCATTTTAATTGTTAATTACCTATATATATATAATGTGTGTATGCACACTTATTTATTTGGATGTACAAGTAGAAAGTAAAATGTACTCAATACATGTAAGATTGTTTATTCATTTATTCAAAGGTGAGGCTTCACACCCTCATGAGTGTTAATGTATACCTATTATATCATCATCATCATCATTTTATGTCTGCTTTCCATGCTGGCATGGGTTAGAGTGTATATGTATGTGCGTGTGTGTGTATATAATATATATATATATATACATACACATACACATAATATATTGTGTCTTGGTACATGCTTGTTTGCATTTTAATAAGTAGTCTTATGAAGAAAAGCTTAGAGGACCTGATGACTTGTTAAGTGATTACGAAACCACCTACTCTTATCCCTTCCTAAGCTGCCACATAAACTCTCGGTGAGATTAAATACATATTGATATGATTCTGTATATCTATATTTATATATAGTATACATGTACTTGCTTTTTCTGTGTAAATCACTGCCTATGAATTTTTACTTAGTCTCGTTCTCTTGACAATAATCTTCATTAGAGTAAACTCCAATACTATTCAGTTTATTTAATATTTTAAAAGGAAAAGGTTGTTTTATAGATTGATTCTATGTGTATTTTATCCCAATTTTAATAGTTTAACGTTTTTTAGTTCTATTAATTATTATCTAAATAAGTAAGTCTGTTGTCTTATACATACACTCACAAACGGATGTGATGATTTCTATGTATGTATATATAAGTATGTTTATGATTGAAGTACTTGAATAGACAGTAAATATGCATATATTGTATTCAAACTGAGCCTTCTGTTTTTTAACTGGATTTCAGTTTTAAAATAATGACGCAGAAAAATTTCTCTTTCTGCTTTACCTACGTTTAGGCTGTTCTGAATACTATATTTTTCCAGGCCTATATTTTAAATGTGATGTAATATGCTTTGCCGTTTTTTTTTTCTTTTCTCTTCCCTTTACATCATCTTCCAAAATATATATATTTAGTATATCATTTAACTTGCAATTACTTACATCTTTAAATCTTTCTTTTCTTGTTTTACTTAAAAAAAAATACAAAGAAAAATGCAATTTGAATATAAAGGTAATATATATAACTTTTACAAAACCTGGTGAATAAACTCATCAGAAGGTTTAACAATATTGTCAACTCATGAGACTAAATACAGCTTAATGTTGAAAATTTCAGTGTGATTATCAAAAGTAAAAAAATAAAAAATCTGTATATGATATTTTTATGTACATATGTAATAATAATACTACTACTACAATAAAAAAAACAAACTATTCTGTAAATAAACTGTTTAAATGATAATGCAATGCTAAGATGGAAAGTTTTAGCATACAAATATGGTTGTGGATTCAATATTTTTTATCCAATCAGATTTGATGTCTTTCAATATTCTTGCATTTTTATTATTATCTTTATTCTATTTTAAAAGAAGTAACTATATTTGCTTTATCTAATAGACGTCAGGATGAAAATTTATAAATAAAATAAACTAAAATAGTTTTCTTCTGTAAATTTTTAATTAATATTGTAATAATCTGGCATTGATATGTGTATGTGTGCGTGTGTGCAAAAGAGAAGACTGTACTGGTACAGTCATGTGATGTGCATATGGAGGATGTTAGTTATATAAAGAAGTGCTGCATGTTCAAAATGGACAAACTTGTGGTAGAGGGTAACTTACGAAAACATATGACAAAGTGGAGAAAACTCATCTCAAGAAGCTGAACCTAATGAAAGATTTGACAAACATCTACAATGAGTGCCAATACATAGTAATGCTGGTGACACTTTAAAAACACTAATGCTGGTGACACATTAAAAACATCCATGCTGGTGACACGTTAAAGGTGCCCTGTACACTCTCTGGAGTGGTTGGTGTTAGGAAGGGCATCCAGCCATAGAAACCAAGCCAAAATGGACTGGAGTCTGGCACAGCTCCCCGGCCTGCCAGTCTTCAGTCAAACCATCTAACCTATGTCAGCATGGAAAACAGATGCCAAAGGATAATGAGGAAGACTTGCTTACCTGTACAAGCAGAAGAAAACAGACATCAAAATGGAGTGATAATGGAAGTCTTGGTGTACAATATGTCTACATTTAGGTCTCTCAGCCATTATGTTTCTGCTAAGTCTACATCTGCTGCACTTCCTTTTTCATTACCCTCTCATCTATAACTCACCTTGTCTCCTTATCAGTCCCTCTTACCCCTGTTACACTGCTCATACTGTTTTCTATTCAATCGCCTTACTCACATGTTGCTGTCTATCACTGTCTCTTTTCCATTACACCCACTCAAACCGTTCTCTCACTTCTGTCCCTGTTTTTTTCCATCCTAATACAAGGTCGGCTGAAAAGTTCATAGGCTGCCCAAGATACTCTCATGGAATGTGACCAAATGAGGTTTATTTTTCAACATAGTCCCCCTTGCAATCCATACACTTCTTCCATTGGTGTTGCAGTGCTTGAATCCCATTGGTGAACAAGCTTTCATCCTGTTGGTCAAAAAATAGTCATCAACAACAGATATGTCATCATCACTGTGATACTGGTTCCCAACCAAGTGTTTTTCATGCTGGAGAACAGATGATAGTCAGATAGGACCAAATCAGGAGAATAGGGAGGCTGATCAACCACTTTTAAAGCCACAGTCACATACACCAGCCATTGAAACCAACGACTTGTGTGCTAGGGCACTGCCCTAATGAAATAAGACCCCTTTCGTCAGTTTTCCTGGGTGTTTGGTCTTGATAGCCTTTTGCAACTGCCTCAGAAAATTGGCATAGTACTCTCCATTGATGGTATGGCCCTTTTGAAGATAGTCAATAAACATGATGCTTTTGTGTCCCAAAAAACTGAGACCATCACCTTCCCTGCAAATGAAATGACTTTGACCTTTGGAGCAGGCAAGGAGGGGTTTTCCACAGCATGTTTCTTTGTCTCTGGCTCAAAGTGATGAAGCCAAGACTCATCCTGGGTTAGGAAACGTTCAAGGAAACCAGGTGGATCTACTACAAACAATGTTAGATTTTCCTATGATGTGATCAGATGTTAGAAGATGTGGCACCCACCAAGCAGAAACCATCATGCCAAGTTCATTGTGCAGAATATTCTAAACTCTTTCATGGGATATGCTAATAGCATTGGCTATTTGATTTATTGTCAATTGCTTGTTACCATCACCATGTGGTGAATAGATCAATGTTTTCCTCAGTAGAGGCAGTTGCAGGATGTCCAGACCTTGGGTCATCTTCAAGACTTTTCCTTCTTCCCCTAAATTCTGCTGCCCACTTTTGCACTGTTGATAGAGCTGGAGTGTCATCTAATGTAGCAACCATCTGAGAATGAATGTCCTTGGAGTCTAAACCATTTTTCTGCAGGTACTTGATAACACCACAATGCCAAATTTTGTCCATGTTCAAGAGAAGTCACTACTAGTTACTTTTGAAGTGTTCTTTGAACAGTCAGATGTTAGTTTACCTGGAAAGAGACAATGCAGTTAATAGTAAGAAGATTTGAAATTAATGCATGCAAGATTTCACAGCTCTAGCATCACTCCTTCATAATCAGCCTATAAACTTCAGCCCACCCATGTAACCTTCACTTCTTTCATCTACTTCCTTTAGTTTTCTCTTTGTCTTCTATTCACTCTCAGTCCATTTGCTTTGAGCAAACAAAACATAGGCTAAAGAGGACTCTTTAATCTTGCAGGGGACAAGGCAATATTTCTAGATCTGGTGGTCTGATAAAATGCATCCAGTACTCTATGTAAAGTGGTTAGCAAACAAAGACAACATTGAATGAAGAGGACTCTTTAGTCTTGCTGAGGACTATAGATGTTATTTAGCATTACTACCCTCCTAGACAAGTTGAGACGACATGCTGTTCATGTTCCATATTGGCATGTTTTCTACAGCTAGATGTCTTAATAACACCAACTACTTTACAGCATCAGTATGACAGAGGTTACTTTAAAAGTAACTAGTAGTGACTTCTCTTGAAAATGGATAAAATTTGGCATTGTGGTGTTATCAAGTACCTGCAGAAAAATGGTTTAGACACCAAGGACATTCATTCTCAGATGGTTGCTACATTAGGAGATGACTCCAGCTCTATCAACAGTGCAAACCTCTGTCATGCTGATGCAGTAAAGTAGTTGGTGTTATTAAGGCATCTAGCTGTAGAAAACATGCCAATATGGAACATGAACAGCATGTGGTCCCAACTTGTCTAAGAGGGCAGTAATGCTAAATAACTTATTTGACTGACCCATCCAACCAATGTCAGCATGGAAAGTCGATGTAAAATTATGATATATATATATATGCTGTTCACCCCCAAGTGGATGGAACTCGTGGAAGAGATAGACCCAGGAAGTCATGGGATGAAGTACTGAGGGACAACCTCAATACGTTGAAGCTTTCGGACGAGATGACAAAGGACCGAGATACTTGGCGCCTTGCAGTATTCAGGAAGATGCACCCGCATCAAGAGTCAGTCTTGTTGCTAGAAGTGGCCACGTTGAGAGTCTTGTGTTAAGAAGCGGCCGCACTGAGGGTCTTGTTTTAAAAAGTGGCCACTTGGAGAGTCTTGTGGCTAAGACGCTGTCTCATTAAAAGTCCTGTGGCTAAGAAGCAGTCACGTTAAAAGTCCTGTTGCTAAGACAGTCGCGTTGAGTCCTGTTGCTAAGAAGTGGCTGGGTTATGAGTCTTGTGGCAAGCAGGGTTGAGAGTCCTATGGCTAAGAAGCGGCTGCATCAAGAGTCTCGTGTTAAGAAGCATCCGCATCTAGAGTCCTGTGGCTAAGAAGCAGCTGCATCTAGAGTCCTGTGGCTAAGAAAAGAGACTGAGTTTGAGAGACCTGTTGCTAAGAAGCAGCCGCATCGTGAGTCCAATTGCTAAGAAGCAGCCACATCGAGAGTCCGGTTGCTAAGAAGCGGCTGCATCGAGAGTCCGGTTGCTAAAAAGCAGCCCCATCGAGAGTCCGGTTGCTGAGAAGCAGCCACATCAGGAGTCCAGTTGCTAAGAAGCGGCCACATCGAGAGTCCAGTTGCTAAGAAACGGCCACAATGAGAGTTCAGTGGCTAAGAAGCGGCTATGTTGAGAGTCCTGTTGCTAAGAAGCTGCTGTGAGAGCTTTGTGTTAAATAGCAGCCGGATTGTGAGGTCGAAGCCTTTTCTGGCAATACAAGGTGCCAAAGAGATGCAAAGTACGATTCTCAATTTGGGATAGGTCTGTGTTTGAGCCTAAGCTTGTCTTCATCTCTGTTGTGTTGTGCGGGAACCTTGCTGTATGTGTCCTCAGATGTGAGTTCCCACTCTACCTCGCTGTATGTGTCCTCCGATGCGAGTTCTCACTCTGCCTCGCTATATGGAGGTTTCCCCACCACCGCTCTACGAAGAGGGTTTGGGCGCTTGTGCACAGGCCACAGGGCAATGTATGTACTCTGTATTTGTCTGTCTGTTCCCGGTCCCTATGTCCATCTGTCCCCGGTGTATATGTCCGCCTGCCGCCGGTCTATATGTCTCATCCGTCCCTGGCCTACATGTCTGTCTGACTAACTGTTCCTGGTCCTTATGTCTGCCTGTCCCCGGTCTATATGTATCGTCCATCTGACTATGAGTTCCTGGTCCTTATGTCTGTCTGTCCCCCACCCCCCAGTCTATATGTTCCCCCGTCAATCTATAGGTCTCGTCTATGTCTCATCCATCCCTGCTCTATATGTCCGTCTGACTACCAATCTCCTGTGTGGTACCACCATCTGACTAAGAGTTCCCGGTTCTTATATGTCTGCCTGCCTCCGATTTATAGGTCTCGTCTATATATCATTTGTCCCTGCTCTATATGTCCATCTGACTACCAATCGCCTGTGTGGTGCCACATAAAAAACACTCGTGGCGGTGCCATGTAAAAGCACTAGCGTAGAGAGTCCAGTGCTGGTGTCACGTTAAAAGCACCCAGCATACACTGTAATGTAGTTAGCATTTGGAAGGGCATCCAGCCGTAGAAACCAAGTCAAATCAGACTGGAACATGGTGTAGTCCCCCCAGCCACCACCAGCTTGCCAGCTCTGGTCAAACCATCCAACCCATGCTAGCATGGAAAACGGGCGTTAAAGGAAAATGATGATGATGATGATGATGATGATATATGTATTGTTTTTAACATCCACTTTTCCATATTTGCATGGGGCAGATAAAATTGTCGTGACAGATTTTTTGTTGCCAACTGTGACCTATTTCCAAACAAGTAATATTTTCCCTAATCCTTTGAACATGAACAATACATTGACCAGACATGCTTTCATGGAAGATTACACCCAAACATCAAGACATGAACACACACTCATGCACATACACATGCATATAAGTACACACACACACACACACACACACACACGAGCTTCTTTCAGTTTCAGTCTACCAAATCTACTCACAAGGCTTTGGTCAACCAAGGGCTACAGTAGAAGACATCCAAGATGTTACACAGTGGGACTGAACCCAAAACCATGTGATTGTGATGCAAACTTTTTAACCACATACCCATGCTTGCATGTATATATGTATATATATAATTTATAATTGAGATGTCCTAAGACATAACAGGTGCAATAAAAATTCCGAAAGGAATACAAATATAT
>JAOPUL010000001.1:6503906-6521968 GCA_027564515.1 Octopus rubescens | reverse complement strand
ACACTGGTTGTCAAGCGGTGGTGGGGGGACAAACACAGGCACAAGGAACACACACACACACATATATATATATATATATATATATGACGGGCTTCTTTCAGTTTCCATCTACCAAATCCACTCACAAGTCTTTGGTCGGCTTGAGGCTATAGTAGAAGACCCTTGCCCAAGGTGCCACACAGTGGAACTGAACCTGGATCCATGTGGTTGTGGTTGAGAAGCAAGCTTCTTACCATACAGCCATGCCTGTGCTTATATGTATCATTATTTTTCTTTTACTTGTTTCAGTTTAGACCCACTGCAACCATGTTGTGGTACTACTTTGAAGGGTTTAGTTGAACAAATCTACCCCAGTACTCTTTCTTTTTTTAAGTCTGGTACTTATTCCATCAGTCTTTTTTGCTGAACCACTAAGTTAAGGGATGTAAATATCAATTGCCAAGTGGTGGTGGTGGGGGGCACACATGTGCGCACACACACACACACACACTGGGCTTCCACATAGTTTCCATCTACCAAATTGACTAACACAGCATTGGTTGGCTCAGGGCTTTAGTAGAAGACATTTGCCTAAGTAGGATTGAACTCGAATCCATGTGGTTGAAAAGTGAGCTTCTTAACCATGCCTGCACCTATGTATGAATGCATAAGTGTATTTATGCAAGAATATATATGTATGCATAAATGATGATGAGGATGATGATGTACATCTATGCATGAAAATATATATATATATGTATACATAGGTATATCTATTTAGCACAGTCATAGCCAAATGATTACAAAGTTCTTTGTGCTCATGAGGTTCATTTGATCCCACGGCATTTGATCTCACGGCATTTGATCCCCCGGCATGAAATCTGAAGCAAAAGTTTTTTTCTTAAGCGTTCAGTTGACTCAAGCCTTGTAAGTGAAATTAGGTAGACAGGAACTGTGCAGGATCCTGTCAGATGGACTGCATGGAAGTGGTGGTGGAAATATTATACTTGTAATTCAAACTGTATTTCTCAGGATTACATAATGACCACAAGTATCTGTGCTCTATAATACAATGAATACGTTGTTCATGCTTAAATAACTGGAACACTCAATGTAAAAGGTGATGCAATACCTATTATATGTGTGTGTGTGTGTGTGTGTGCATGTCTACATATATTGAATATTTTCACATACTTTAAATGTCTGGAACAAAAATTGAAGCTAGTTTCTGAATTGTTAATTAGATTAAATACCTATTCAGATATTTTAGCTATATACAACAGTCAGGTGAACTAAGCCATTTAGAATAAAGTAATGTCTTGATGCATATTATATTCTTTAGCTTGTTGCAATCATCACAGTTAAAGCTATGTATGGCATATATTTTTGCAATAGATTGGGTGGGTTTTTACAAAAATCATGCATCTGTTAACAAGTTTATCTTCATATTATATGTGATGGTGAAGTAGTAGAGTTGTTATAGCTATAGATAAAATAGTATATCTTGCAGTATTTGTTTTGGCTCTCTGCAGTCTGAGTTCAAAAATTACTGAGGCCAAATTTGCCTTTTGTACTTTTGATGTCAATAAAGTTCCAGAATTGTTTGAACAGCGACATCAAATAGGATATTTTATTATTTTGTCATATCTATTTTAGCTCTTTGTGTTCCCACAGCAACTCCTACAATGACATTAGTGCCAAATCTGTATCAGCTGTAGACTGATACAGATTTGGCACTAATGGCACATCAGTGTCAGTATTGCTGGTAATGTGGCTAACTTCTTTATGATATGGTGGGATAGGAGACTCAAAGAACTTGGTATTATCCACAATTGATTACTGTGGACAACATCAATAACATGGAGAAGGGAGAGTTGCATGCATGGGCAACTGTTAGTTCACCCATGCCCAGATCTGCACCTTGGAGAGAAACTTTCCAGAGGCAAACCTATAGACATGTGGGACACACAAAGATCCTGGGTATTGTATCTGGTAATGTTTGAATGTGATTTTTATCACAACTATAATAAGTAGATATGAAATACTGTTTGACTGTTTTTGTTTAATAATCAAATGCTACATTTAACAGCCATGATAACATATAACTAAATTGTCAATGATGTTTTTGTATGTCTTGTTCTCACAACTAGCTATCCTGATGTTATGATGCCTGCTTATAATGAATCACGTTTTTATGTTGCATTCTTTATAATCTACCTCAGTCTTGAATTATTTTTTCTCATGAACTTGGTAAGTGTATTTTAATATGTATTACTATTTGTTAGAAGATAAATAAAACAATATTATAATCTGGCTACAATTTTTAGTAACATTGCTGCAAATAGGATAATAAGCAATGAAATTGAAATAAGCATGACATGAATTAGTGACACCAATAACACGAATGATGAAATGCTTGGCTTAATATTGAGTACAAAACAATTACTATAATACATGAATTCAGCTTGAGGATTAGCAGTCACTTTTTTAGTTCATGGTGATGATCATTATCATCACCTGAAATGAAATGGTGACAGATAATTAAGTCTGCCTTGGTAGGTCAGTTATTACATTAACTTTGTGTCTTGATAAATATAATTGCACTATGTAAATTTACATGAGAAGAAAAAAATGTTCATAACTGAATACTCTTTGTAAATAGTGATTTCTTTTTACTTGTTATGAAGCTAATTTTTGTTGTGGTGGATTATATATTACTGAATAACTCCTTCATTAGTATATAACAATGACTATTTATTTTTTTCATTCAGTTATAAAAGGAAAGAATGATAAATGGACCATGGTGGAATTTCATGTTTAATTCTAATCATTTAAAAAAATTTATTGATTATTCAGTGCTGGTTGGTTTCATGTGCATTGGAGCATGTACATCTAGCTAGCAGTAACTGCAAAGGGATCATTACTGTACAGAAAGAAGAGTGTGAGAGATACTTAAAGTATACCAGAGTTAATAGATTGTGGGGCAGAAAATATCTGATCTAAGAGATAAGAAAGATGATTGTAATAGGTTGTCAAATTAGCTGGGCTTTTATGCAACAACATTGCTTTTGTTGAACTCAAAATGATGAAGGCAGTTGTTGTTTATGATTATCTCCACCACCTTTATTGG
The DNA here is from genome assembly GCA_027564515.1 of Octopus rubescens. Taxonomy (NCBI): domain Eukaryota; kingdom Metazoa; phylum Mollusca; class Cephalopoda; order Octopoda; family Octopodidae; genus Octopus; species Octopus rubescens. The sequence goes on along the minus strand of JAOPUL010000001.1, from coordinate 6,518,859 downwards.
AGATGTTGGCAATAGGTTGGTAGCACCAGGGGGGAGGGTTCCTTTCTTAGGAATGGGACAAACTGTTGTATGCTTCAATGGATTGGTATAGATCTCTGAAGATGAAGAGTGGTTGGAGAATTCAGTAAAACTATAATTTATCTCTGGAGTACTCAGTTTGGGGATACTGGAAATGACACCATCAGAAGTGGTTGCAGAAGAATATAAAATAGCTTTAAAAAACATAAATGAAGTTTAGTATTTCTAGTTTATCTAATAAGCACCATAGAATAATAGTGAGGTCATGGTATGCTGAGCCTGCAATTTGAGTTCAGTTCTTGATTAGAAATATTTCCCTACTTTGAAAAAGACATGTTCTTCATGGAATCTCATTTCTATTTACAATAAATTTGTAGTCTGTTTCTGTATAAGAAATAATTGGTGTTTAGTTAATATTTTATAGACTTACATGTGACAAAGAGTACCTAGACAAACACGACCTTAGCTGTTTCTGCCGCAGTAGACCAATAAGAGGTAGACCTCCTATTATCACCTCAATGGTCAAGAAGAGTCCTATGGAAAAATGGAATGGGTAGACCAGAGCCATACGGACCCACGAAAACTATGATCAGGTGAAAAACATTGTTGCACATGCAGTAGGTGCAAGTACCAAAGTTACACTAAAGGGCCACATGTTTAAGTTCAATAACAAAATATATGCCCAGGAAGAGGGGCAGCCATCAATGTCAGTATTGTTGGTGATGTGGCCAACCTCTTTATGATATGGTGGTATAGGAGACTCAAATAGCGCTTAGCAGAGAACTTCATAGCTCTAACCATGTACTCTCACATAGTAGCAAAAGCACCCCCGACAAGACATTATCTATGAACCTGAACTAGAAGCTAGCACCATGGAGAGCATCCAGCAAATAGCTAACTCTATCCACCAGAGTATTAAGGTAACAATAGATTACCCTAGTAAGCACCTCAACTACAGACTATCTGTTTCAGACATTGGATTCTGGCTAGAGACTAGGAATAACAAGGTCCAAAGTCTCCATTTGCACTATGCCAAACACAGCAATTGTGGATAATACTAATTTCAATATCCTAACAGTGGACTTGATAAGGGTAATGAGAAACGTGTCCTGCATGTGTGACCCAACGGAATTAGAGAGACACATACAGCACTTCATCCACCGCATGCTGTTCTCTGGGTACAGCCAAAGAGACAGGATCAGGGTGTACAAAGGAGCCATGACAAAATTGAAGACCAGCCTAGAGAATGATGCTAATGAGATCTGCCTGCTATACAGGAGTAAATCATGTAATAGAACAGAAAGAACTAAGAGGAAGATAGGTAAGGCCCACTCATGGTATGACAGCCAAAAATACCAGAGCGTCATGTTCGTCGGTGCTACCCCTGGAGGTAAACTAGCATATCATTTTCGAAAACTCTTAGGTAAACTGAATTTATGGATTAAAGTAGTAGAAAGGCCAGGAACTCCCATAAAATCCCTGATCTGCAAAACATACCCATTTAAAAAAAAACTTGTACTGATAGGAACTGTATAGTGTGTAGAGTAATCCCATAGATATACTGCAAAACTAGGAATGCAGTCTATAGTATAAAGTATACAGAGGAACGATGCAGAAACAGGATGATGATGTATAATGGAGAGACAGCCCATAGCATAGGAGAGAGGATAAGTGAATACTGGCGGGAACTCAAGGAGAAGAAAAGCTTGTCAGTGCTATACCAATGTACTAAACTAGAACATAAGGGCTCGATAGATAGCATAGATGTTAGGATCTTATCGACACATAGAAGAGACACAACACTCAAACAGATTATGGAGGTCACACACATAATAGAAAATAGACTGAGCCTCAACAGAAAATGTGAATGGAGTAATAGCATCCCCTACACAACCCCAGACTGCAACCTGACAACTGAAGACAGAATAAGAAAAAAAAAGACATGGGAACAAACAGTGTAATATACATGCACACAAGACACACATACACATACCAAACACATAGATACACACACATACACATATACCGACGCAACTGGATGCACAGATAGGGATACATACCACAGAAAGACAGGATGGAGTAGACAGGATAAGATCAGAGAGAAGAGGAGACATGAATAACAGATAGTCATTGAATTGGTCACAGAATGTGTGATGAAAGAACTCTAACAAATAAACAAATAATAATAATAATAAAGCTAAAGTGAAGATCAAATAAATAGTGCATGTGTTTATTGGCAAAATGACCATCTCCAAATATAACAATATTTTATAGAATGTTTTCCCTGTTTATATAATTATTAATGATTGTTGTTTTTCTCTTTTGTGAAGCTTCTTGCTGTCGTGTATGATAAATTTTCTTCATTAGAGAAAGAAAAACTGAGAAAGTTATTCTTTCACAAAAGACTTGGCTGTCGTTATGCCTTCCAGTTGCTTGTCAGTAGGCAGGTAGGTAATAGAATTTTACTTCTCATTAATTCCGTCTCTGGCAAATATAAATAATACAGATTATGATAAACTACAATATTGTCTTAAAAGCTCCATGGGTCACCATGAAATATAATGTCTTCATGTAGTGCATTGACCATATTTTAGCTTGGCAGTATGACTATTTTTGTCTCTAAGTTTGGCTGCAGATGGAAAGGGAAATTGGACCAGCAGGAACCAAAACCATGTTGTAGACTTTACTAATTGGAATCTTGGCACAGCTAAACAGTGCATACATACTATATAGCAATACAGTAATTAGGGTTTGTAAGTGAGCAAAATTTATTATTACCATCTATTTAAATTTTATAGGAGTAGATATAGTTGAGAGAATCAATCTTAGCATATTGCTTGTACTTACTGGGATAACTTCTGTTAATCTCAGCAAAGTTTCAACTGAAAGCTATAAGCCAGAAAAGCGAGTAATGTAAAACCTGTCTGTTCCTATCAACAGAGCTACCTTCACTATCTTATAACTCACAATAATTGCTTCTTAGAATGAAGAAACTTCACATTCACAGAACACTTATACCCTTTTTAAGTAATATACATGAAATGGTATAGTTCTAACAGGGAAAGCATAGCTATGTGTTAAAGAAGTTTGCTTTGTAATTATTTGATTGTGGATTCAATCCCACTTGGTGGCACCTTTGGAAAATGTTGTTATGTGGCAGACTTAATCTGTTGTCTACTTCAACACTGCTGTATGACTCTTGGGTGCCTTTAGTCAAGTTCAATCTACTGAAAATTTTCAGACAAATCTGACTATAACTCAGTATCCTGGTGTGCTGTTTCCTATCACAGCAACCCAAAGGTTGTAGTTTCTTCCTCTCTTTCTGCCATCAATGTTTGAGGTCTGGCAAAAGGTCATCAGACTGCATTTCCTCATCTAACTTAGTCATGAAGAAAGATCCTTGTTGAGGCTTTCTTGGATAAAGTTCCTTGAGAATATTGGTTAAAGTACCTTTAGAATAACAGGTGAAATATCTTGAGTCTGTTGGATAATATAAATGCCTATGTAAAAATTAGCATTAGGAATTATACTTTATCTATAAAAAAAAAAGACTGAAATAATATATGCCAAAGTAGATTGAATATATACATCTCATTGTTATACACTTGTATCAGCATAATAAAGGAAATCTGATTGCTTTTTTCAGCATCCAACAGCAATTCAGCTGAAACACTTTCAAGGAATGATGCAGTACTTAAAACCTAAAATGAGTATGTATTTGTGCTATCATTGTAATTCTATATAATATATTTCTGTTTTTAGCATATAAAATATAACTGAAAGTTCTTTAATTAATTTGTCCTGTGACTATTTTGTCTTGTACATCAGGAACAATGTGTTCTGCTTTATTCTAGTAGGATTGGTGATTTGGTTACTATTTCTGGCAGTTTGAGTGACCATGTAGAGGCTCTCTCATTCGTTGTTTGTATTTTATGTACTGGATTTACATATAACCTATTCATATTCTCATGTCAAATTTGCTTAATATATTTTGACTACATATGCTTGTAAATTTGTCTTGAAATTTTATATTGAAATGAAAAAAAAAGATGTATGTGATAATGTACACCAAATTTTTTCTAGGCCGGAAAGATATCTACCTAACATTTAAGAGTATGAATGTATTATCAACTGGTTCATTGTCACTCACTGAGTTTTTGACAGTGTATGGATGCAGCAAGTTAAAATGGAAGGTGTGTAACTTTTTATATAAATCTGTTTACAAATTCAGTGACAGATAAATAAGTCTGATGACATCGTCAACATGGCAAGTTGTGACCAGATACTTTTTTATATAACATTTAATTTATAACCTATTTCCCCCCGCAATAGAGCATCAGAACTATCAAATTTGACAGTATGCAACATTATTCTGCTAAATGACTTCTCTGTTCCAATCTGAGTATGAAATTATTTGTAAATTTGTGGTATTGAATATGGTTACTTGTTAGAAATGCTCGCATACCTTTACTGTATTTCTGATACATTTCCTCATTAAACTCAAATTCATTTCACTATTGCATTCTTGATATTTTTTCTTTGTTTTACATTTTATTAAATTTAAAGCATTTATTCATTCAATTTGTTTCAGTTTTTATGCTGATTATAATAACTTCTCATAATTGCAAAGCTGTCGTCATTGTCATCATCATCATCATCATCATCATCATTATCAATGTCATTGTCATTTTATGTCCACTTTGCATGCTGGCATGGGCAGGATGGTTTGAGAAGATTAAATAGGTCAGAGGGCCATTAATTCCTCCAATGTCTCATTTTTTATTGCCTAACAATAATCACTTTACAAAGTGTACTGAGTGCATTTTTCATGGCAACAGCCCTATAGAGGTTTGTGTTACCATCAGCAAAATGATAGAGTTCTCTCAAGCTCTGTATTGTCATTGTTTGGGTTGATTTCCAAACACAGTATAGTGGATGCTTCATGTGGCACTGGCACCGTTAGGGTTGTCTTGTAACTTGCAAAGTGAAAGAGGAGCACCCCACGAGAGAAAGGAACAGATTTATTTTGAAAGGATGGTAATTGAGAGAATATCAAAAAGAAATTGTATTAGAACAGAAATAGAGGATAACAGAGGAAGGGGATGGGAAGAGTAATGTTGGGGCTTTGTATGAAGAAGAGGGAGGACAGTGTGGTAATGGTAATAGAATAGGTTGAGTAGATGGATTCAGTGATGGGATGGTCAGTCAGTCTGCCATTCTAGCATGGGTTGCACGGTTCGTTTGGATCCAAGTCAGTTCTTATTGGAGTTGAACAGGTTTATTGTTGAGAAAGGGTAGGAACACTGTTAAGGAAGGAGGTAATGGGAGGAAAGTGAGGAGTAGCATTAGGGGTTAGTGAATGAGAGAATGATAAGTTGGTAGGGTTGAGTGGGAAGGGGTGTTGTAATACCTCACATTATACATGGGTGGGTAAAATTGTGCGTGAAAGAAAGATAAGATGAAAGTGGGTAATGGGAGGAGGAAAGGAAATTAGAGAGAGAGAGAGAGGGGCAGAGTGATAGGGAGGGTGGATAAAGACTGCTAGAGTGCAATACCTCACCCCTCAAGCATCATCACTTATGATTTGGAAAGAAGGAGGGGTAACAGGAAGATCGGAGGATAGTGGTGGAAGAATGGGGAAGAGGAAAGATACTAAATATGTAAAAATCGAGCATTTTCCTCTCAGTTATGGGTGGCATGGCATGGTGAGTAGAGGGGATGAGAGGGTTCAGAATAAGCACAACAAAGCAGGCATATACATTAAGCTTGTGTGGGAAAGCAAGTCTTCTACAGCATTGCATATCACCAGTCAACATGGTCTTCAGTCATCTCCTTTGTCAGATGTAACATCATAAGATTATTTTTCATAATATCATCATAAGTCTTCTTTGGTCCCCATCCCTCATCCCCAAAATATCAATCACTTCAGGTGCCCAGCATTTTCTTATACAGCTGTCATCATTCATTTGCATAACATGCCTGTAACAATGCAGTCCCCTCTCTTGCACACTACAACTGATTCCTCTTATACCCAGTTTGTCTTTCAGTTCATTTACACTTTATCATTCATGCATATTAACATGGTGCAATCAGTGAAGCACGTTTGTCTCATTTCTTTCAAACCTTTGTATGTCTTTCACCCTCAAGACCTATGTCTCGCTACCATGCTGCACACACTTCATATAGAAGCATCATATAATCTGCCTTTGATCTTGAAGGATAATCCTTTTGTTGCCAGCAAAGGTAATAGTTCTCTGAACTTTTCCCAACAGGTTCTTATTCTAGCTATCACACTTTTGGAACATCCACCCACATTGCTAATTTGGTCACCTTAGTAGCAAAAGTTATCAACCACTTATGGGCAATTCAAAAGAATCTATTTCTCAAGCATTCTTAGTGCTTGCTGCCCTTTTGGGCCTGCTGCATCTGAAATATACCTTTTCCATTAACCTACTTTTAATCCTATTAGACCTTTTGTGTATCCATTTATTACACTGGGCACACTTTATAGAGTTTCTACTGACTCCGTTTCTGCAGGTGAAGCACTTTTGTAAATTACCTAATTTAAGATTTCTTATTCTAAATATTCAAGATACAGCTTTACTGTTTTGGTCCTCTGTGTACTTTTTATGTGTCCTTTTTTAGCATACTTGTTTTGGTGTTGTCTACTTTTAATGGTTTTATTAATACATGCCATGTTAATTTACTCATAGTTTACTTGACCCAATGTGCAAAGTCTCGGTTAGCTGTTTGGATTGAATTTATTTTCTGATCTGAAGTTTCCAGTTCTTATTCAATGTGGTCCCTTTCATCTAATTGCATTGTGAGCCAATTTTCTTTAGATTCTTATAGCTAGTTTATGATATGATAGTATTCATTCTGTATAATTTCCCTTATTTTCCAACTATTATAATATTTTAAATTTAGAAAGAATGTATTAACATCCCTTGCATTATTAAAACATTTCAAGCAAACATTTGTATTGTTTCAAGTCACTCGAATTATTCTAGTCACTATTTATAAAAAGATGATGTTAATTTAATTGACAGCATGGTTATGAGTTCAGATTTGTTGTTGCTTTCCTCAGTCTATCTCGCTGATTCTAGCATCCCACTTCACAGAAAATCAGTTATTGCAAAGGAAGGGTATAAAGCTGTAATAGGATATACTCTAACAATATGCAAATTTGTAAAGCAAAATAACATATTAATTTGTAAACAACAAAAACAAAAAAAAACAACAGCAATAAAAATAATAAATGGATAAAATAAACCTTTAGTTCAGTTTGAGCTGTATGGCATAAAACAATGCACATTCAGTTTCCAGTTTATTGAACAAGTATTTGACTGAGTGAGCTCATTGAAACTCATCAACAACATGAATCTGTGATGAAACATTAATAAAAGTAAATTTGCTTTTTATATATATTTCAGCCTAAAAATGTATCAGCTATTTGGTCCCAAGATTTCAGATATCCTTTTAATTTGATTTTTCGAGGTAAATAATTTTTTCAGATTTCATAAAGTTCTTAAAAGTCAGATTTGCTTTTAAATCTTTTTCTTTCTTTTTTTTTTGTTTGTTTTAGTGTTGAGTATTTCATATTTCTGCATTATGGTTTTAATAATGGTTATTTTGACAATAGATACAGTAATATAATCCTTACTACAATAGGCATAAAGCCTAAAATTTTAGGAGAAAGAGCTTGTCAATTACATTGACCCTCTAGTGCACAATATTTTATCAACCCCAAAACGATGAAAGGCAAAACCAACCTTGGTGGAATTTGAACTTAGAACAATACAAAGCCAGAAGATGTGCTGCTAAGCATTTTGTCTGGCATGCTAATGATTCTGCCAGCCCACCACCTTGATACAGTAACTTGATAGAGAAATCACTTAAATTTCAAATTTAGGCTTTTAATATAATTCTATTCACATCTAGGGTGTTTTATAGGAATATCACTTCCAATACTTATCTGGTACTTTATTTTGTTAACCTCAGAAAGATAAAAGGCACTGTTGCACTTGGTAGGATTTGAACTCGGAATATAAAAGGTTGTAACTAAATACTGCAAGATATTTTTCTAACACCAGCAATTCTGCCAAACTATCAGCCTAAAGTTATGAAAGTTATATTTATTATTGAGTTACTGGGGCATAATCCTGACTTGTAAAGTTTAGTTGACACCTAAACTATTAGGGGAAAAGGTTGTGGTGTCATTCATTTGATATTTCAAAACATTGTCTCTTCCTGATTTATGTGCGACAAGAATGTTTTAAAACATTATTATTCTTACTAAAAGTCTTTCATTTTCTTGAAAACAACGAAGTTTCTATTTTCCTATACATAGTTCTGTACTTTGAGAACAGAAAAACAAAGAAGGAAAAAATAAATAGAAAAATGAAATTTTGATTGGAGCTTATAATACTAATCAAAATATGTAGTCTTTTTTTTTAGGGGGGGGGGGGTTTTAGTCTTGCAGTAAGTTTTGTTCTGGCACAAAAAAAATCAAGTCAGAATAATTTGAAAGGTTGTTTATCATAGGATGGAGCATACATTTGTGTATTTCTGTATCTTGGATTGCTAACAATGAATATCTTATAGCTAACAATGAAAGAGTACAGAAATTAAGGAAAAAAGACAGGCAAAGAGGTAAAAGGGAAAAAACTTTACTTTGAGTTTATATATAGCTGCATTTTGAGTTTATATGGCTGTATGGTAAGAAGTTTGCTTCCCAACCACATGGTTCTGGATTCAGTCCCTCTGCATGGCACCTTGAGCAATTGTCTTCTGCTATAGTCCCAGGCCAACCAAAGAATTGTGAGTAGAATTGGTAGACAGAAACTAAATGAAGCCTGTATATATATATATGCTGGTGACATGTTAAAGACACCCGGTACACTTTCTGGAGTGGTTGGTATTAGGAAGGGCATCCAGGCATAGAAACTATGCCAAGACGGACTGGAGTCTGGTGCAGCTCCCCAGCTTGCCAGTCTCCAGTCAAACTGTCTAACCCATGCCAGCATGGAAAATGGACGCTAGATGCTTTTCCATCAGTTTGAGACACCAATGTCCATCGTTTCTGCTCTGGTGTCTTGTGTTTTGTCCAGTGGACTTGTCTATCAGTTTGAGACACCAATGTCCATCTGGTGTCTCTTGTTCCCTCAAGTGAGTTTTACCTTGTTGTTTCAAACTGAAGTTTTACTTCTCGTTGCTCTTGTGTCTCCACAGCATTTTGTTGTCTCTGAGACTGGAGCCTGTCCTGCCCTTTTTCTTGTGTTTCCTTAGCCCTTCGACTTCTGGGGCGTTGGCCTTCAGATGATTGAAAAGTGTTATGTTGTCTTCTACGCATCATATTGAATGTTCTAAAATAAAATATCTAAAAAATCAAAAATAAATCCCATATCATTCAATTCATTTTTTTGTTGTTTCTAAATCCAATTATGTGGCTTTATTTCATTCAACTGTACAGCAAGGTGCCAGGTATCCCAGTCCTTTGTCATCTCGTCTGAAAGGTTCACCATCCTGAGATCATCCTTCAGTACTTCATCCCATGTCATATATATATATATATATATATAAGAAAATAAGATGACAAAGGAAAAACAAAAGAATTGTTATGAACTTCATTAGCTTTCAGCTGTTTCTGCTATAAGATGTAGTACACTCATAGTTGAGTGCCTGAATAACATCTTATAGCTTCATAGGAGCCTCGAATATGAAGTGCAATTAATTTAGGAAAAAGAATTACATCAGGCATTATCAGTAATAAAGTTAGTACTGATGTATATATAAAAAGTGTATATCCAAAAAGGTAATTAGATTTAATAAAAAAATATATACAAGAAGGGGAGGAGAAAAAGTTGTTGAGAGAGAAATAGAGTGTGTGTGTGTGTGTGTGTGTGTGTGAAAGATAAATAGTGAGATAGATAGATAGATAGACTTAACTAAGAAGTTTTCAAAGATATATAGATATTTTGGGGGATTGTTTGTATGTCTGTGTGTGTATATATATATATCTCTGTGTGTTTGTGTGTGCATGCATGTATTTTTACGTGTGTGTGTATGTGTGTGTGTGTGTGTTTCTGTGTCTTTCAACATATGGAAAACACAATACAGACTTTAAAAAAGACTTTCACTTTGAATAAAGGAAGGGGAGGGGAAAATGTTGTTTTTGAGAGAGAGAGAGAGAGAGAGAGAGTCCACTGAGAGACAATGGAATGGCCATCATACGCTGATAGAAATAGGTGAGGATCTAACGGACGACTTACTTTTACAACCAACTGAGGGGGCGCATGTATAATGATGATTACGCATCACCTTACCAATGTACTAAAGTTGTAAACATGTGTCGAAAGAATTCTGGTGATTTTAAATAAAGAATCTTGTTCATTCCATTCTCTACCACCTGTATTGTTTCTTCTATGAATATCATGAAGATTATCTCATCCCCCTCCCCTCACACACACATTTCTCATTACACAATTATGGTATTTAAAACTACTTTAATCTAACAAAGTAGCTGACTTTGCTACTTACTAGTAATAATGGACTTAGATTTAGGCACAATGCCTGCCATTTTGGGGGAGAGATTTTAGTCGATTACATCGACCCTAGTATTTTAAACTGGTACTCATTTTATCGATCCCGGAAGGATGAAAGGCAAAATCGACACCACTACTTATTAGTAATAATGACCAAATCTACATTAAATCAAATGCTCTCTTCATATGCATGTATAATCTTCATAATACTCACCGCAGGAAACTATTCGTGGATAAATACAGTGTTGCCATGTTTGAAATCGCTATCGTTTGTAGGCATATCAGTAACTTGTGTCCTGGGGTTTAACAACATTGTTATCAACCACATGTAAGTTTGACTTTTATATATATATATATATTTATATAACTAATAGTGTTATTATTTTCGAAATCGTGTACATATGATGATTAAAGAGTGTCTGCAACAGAAATGCTAAGAAACAGGAGTAGTAAATGACACCTGCACCGTTGGTCCATTGTATCAGATTTCCCCTTCGGACGTACATTTAACATGTTTGCATATGCCGAACAATAGTGCTTTTATACCACATTAGTATGAATTTTACATACATCGATGGTGATCAGCTTATACATAGCAGTATATAACTGATTGATATAGATTTGTGTTTTGAATGTTATGTCGGTGAATTATAGATGTACAGTATATGAAACTCTGCAAAGGTTTTGAATTATAACGAAACATCATATATGTTAGGGTGAGAGAGAGCAAGCGCATTATGCGTATCAGATGTAAATATGCGTGTGTATGTGTGTGTGTGTGTGTTTGTGTTTGTGTGCGTGTCTATGCGTGTGTGCAAATGTGTATCTGTGTAAAGAGAGAGAGAGAGAGAGAAATGGGGAGAAATAATGGAAAAATTATTATATGAGAACATATACAACGCAGCCTTTACATTTCTTGGTCATTTATGGAAGTCGAAGTCGAAAACGGAGCTCAGTCCACGAGAGTAGGGTGACAAAGCGGTCCTAAAACCTTCTTCAATTACATAAAATCCAGAGAACATTAGCTGATACATGTCTTGATAAAACGTGTTCTCTACATTGCGGGAACCCATTTGATAGGATTATCCGTTGACTAAATTAATCACCAATATATTGAAAATCTCGCAGAATTACATTTTTAGCGGTCTGCCTGAAGTCAAAAATGATGAAAATAACAAATGCAAACTGAAATCTCATCTATGATCTCTATTATACTTTGCCAAAACCTATCTAAATCACTCCGAACTCGATGTCAGAACAATATGAATGCATTCATATAGACTTGATGGAGATTGCCAAATTCTGTTCATGTATTGATAATGTTGATATCCGTACTGTAAATGACCAATAAATCAATCCAGGGGTGGTGGAGGATAAAAGGATATAATGGCACACTCGGAAAGAAAACGAATTAGAACAGATTGCGTTTCACTCCTTTAATTCTGGAGCAATATCGGAATAACTAAATTCGCATTACCATATATTCAAGTAACTCCGATGCCCAGCATCTGACTTAATCAACTCATCCTCTTCAATTATAGATGTTCTTAGTGTCTTTTACTGATAAATTAAATTAGGTGCCATTTTATTTCATTTATATATATATATATATATATATATTTAGGGATACTTTTTAAATATCCAAGCGAATAGCGTATTTTCTTTGTTAATAATGTACGAAGTATTTGAAGCAATAAGGTTTGTATTCTGATTACTTCGCAGTAGATTTTCATCAGAGTTGAAGTTTACAACAAAGTGTGAAAAAAATGTTTTTTTATGTAATTTATGAGAGGGGAATGATGAGAAAGAAATTCAGTCTACATACACAATATAGAATCTGTTTATTCATTCCGATACGTATTTCGTTGATACTGAAACATTCTTCCCTATTGCGTTGGAAATTTAAAATTTTTCCGGATAAACATCTCAAGGAAAAAAGTTTTAATTTAGATGAAAGTGTGTCGAAAACCCACTTAGTGAGACATCCATCATTGTTCTGGTATTCCTCGTGTCTGTCAATTGTAGTAAACATTTGCTGACACAGACTGAACAATCAATAAAATACAGTGTTTTGAAGTGAAACCATTATTAGAATTTTCATGACTAAAACTTCATCCTATTGAACATTTCTTTGGGGTAGGGGTAACGGAAGGGAGAAGGAAGGAAAGAAAAAGGACTGTTACTATCCTACATATTTTAGTATTTCACCTGTATATTGATAACAATATGGGTAACGTTTTTTTCTGGTAAGTTCGAAGGGGTATTTTCAAATGGATGGGGATAGCAGGTAATTGTTCTTATAGAGTGTTTTTGTGCTTATCTAAAGGGAGGGATAATCGAATTGCCTACAATTAATATTTTAGTTATTCAATTATTGGGTTATTTTCCGAACGTATGTATAATCCAAAGACTATAATATTATCTACTCCCTGAAACGATTGGTAAATATGTAATGTTATATATTATAGACATAATTAATTTTTGGTGCAACATCAGACATCTAATTGGATAGGTTTTAATATATTCAGATATAATGCTATACATGTCCGTTGTTTATTATTAAGATTTAAAGTTTTAAATAAGTTTATGTTGAATTTTATGATGTGCTGTAATAATGGTGAAAAAAGTGGGCATAATTCTAGTATTTGTTTTTGTAAGTGTTATGTGTTATACATTGTTAAGAATATTTTAATAGTAACTATTTATTGTGAGAATAATAATTTCCCAGGGTAGTTAAGTTACCTTCATTACTAACTTCATTTGTATTTATTGAAAGTAAGTTTCTGTTAATGCAAGCAATTAATCCCCGTTTCATTTCAAGTATGTATTAGGTCATGCTTAGACCAAATTATATTCAATAATTCTTCGGTACACCGTTCACATTTAAGATCTCCGATTCTGTATGGCCTAGCTCTACCTTTAATTTGTCATTCTATTATGTAATTGAAAGTAGATTCCTAAAGGGACCAAACAAACTTACTTAAACTTGTAGATAATATTTTATCAGTATTCCTAAATGTGTATTCGTGGTTAACTGTTCTCATCAAGTAACAAGCTGTTGAACCAATATAATGGTATTTATCCATGCTGGTTATCACGATGCAACGGTAAATAGCGCATCTTTAAATTTATATTTTATTTGAGCTAGCAATTTTCCTTATTAATGCAGTTACAGTTCAAGTTAATTGTGCTGTGGTTATTATTATCTCTCCTCTCGTTTCTGGTTATATAGTCCATAGATTTGTTTCTATTTCTATCGATATTATTCATTGCGTTATTTATGTTGTGGTTTTCCCTACCGTTACCTAGTCTACTGTTGCGGATTCGTTTATGAGATTGGTGATCAATTGAAAGTATTTCTAAAGGGTGGTTCAGTTGTGGTTCCTTATTAATTATGGCTCTATTATGGATTGCGATTATCTGGGCTATATTTCTGGATACCGAGTATCCTACCCTAATTTGTTTCTTATTGAAAATATAATATTTATTAGAAGGTAGGATATGATTTACTAGTGCTTTATCGAATAATTTAATTATATTAGTTTTAATCTGTTTACCGTATAGTATTATGGAGCATGATATATCTTTGTGAGTCGCATGTACTGCTGCTACCTACGACCGGTAGGGATTCAATTCTATATCCGATATTTTTACATATTGTTTAAAAGCTTTTATATATTCTTTAATATGTATTATTAGTAGTTGAATTTTCCGTTCGGGTGCAATTAGAATGTTCATCTGCCTTATTGTTTCCATTGGTATTGCTTATATATCTATATATATATATATATATATATATATATATGTATAAGGAAAAACAACAACAACAGTCAAATGGACGCACATATAGAATATATTGGATTCACGCTCGGATGGAAAAAAGTACATCTTACGTTTCAAGCGTAGCTCTTCGTCGGAAAGAGGAGAGGGAAGATTCCGCTGGAAATAGAAAAAGGTCCAGGAACACACGTGTGTATCATATGGTGAAAGATGGTGAGTAAAGGAACATATGTATGTATTGAAATATGTGACAAAATATGGCCTAGTCGCCAGGGGTTTTGTCTCACGATCGCACGGGCGTGGTTTGAATTCCTAGACCCGGTTGTACGTTGTGTCATTGAGAAAAACACTTCATCTCACGTTGATTTGTGACTACATCTTCACTTAACGTGTGGCACACCGTGGATCTTCTCAGGCAACGTCGATTTGATGGAACGAGTGAGATAATGTACATCACTTTCATTTGATCACTACAGATAAATCACTCGTAATGTTGCTCAGCAAGAAATCCTTGAAACGTGACTGCCATCCAAGTATCTATCTATCTACCTATCTATCTATCTATCTATCTATCTATCTATCTATCTATCTATCTATCTATCTATCTATCT
>JAOPUL010000001.1:6474792-6487976 GCA_027564515.1 Octopus rubescens | reverse complement strand
ACTGGAGTCTGGTGCAGCTCCCCAGCTTGCCAGTTTCCAGTCAAAACCATCTAACCCATGCCAGCATGGAAAACAGACGTTAAACAATGATGATGATGATGATGATGATCTCAGGATTTGATAAATAGAATATTCAGATTTTACACTTATATAGGAATCAACCCTCAGTGACAGAAATAAAAAAAGATTAAAATGTTATTTATATACTGCACTTCTTAATATATAAATGTACTGGTATTGTTAAATCTTACTTCATGTACTCTATTCTAATTTTATTTTTTAGTATCTCCAGTTATAAATATTTTCTGTATTTTTTTCTTCAGCATTGCTTTAACTATTATGATGTTATATTACTTCTTTGCTATCATTGGTATGGAAATTATTGGTGATGTCAACCTCACCAATTGTTGTAAGTAAGTCAATTTTTTAATATTACCATTTTACTATTTTTCTTTATTTACTTACATAATTTACATGTTCATAAATACTTGTATTTTTCCTTCCCTAAAATGTAAAACAAAACTATATTTTTTAATGTTATTGTACATTTATTTAGATTTTGTTTAATTATGACAGTCCAGAATGCTTTAATCATCATTAAGAGTGCATTGGAACTTTCTATTAATCTGAAAACCGTCATTTTAGGTTCAATCCTATTATGTGCCATGTTGGACAAGTGTCTTCTGCTATAGACCTGAGCAGACCAATGCCTTGTGAGTGGAATTGGTACATGGAAACCCTGAGGAAGCCCATTGTGTGTGTGTGTTTGCATGAATGTTTACATTCTGTGATATCTTTGCATGAAATTGCTTGAGTAAAAGTGGTTAACAAGCTGCTCTGTAGCTCAGCATTTTTGAAGACAAACAAAATAAAAATCCCTTACTTGAAAAACAGTTAAGGGTTAGCAACAGGAAGAGCATTGGTTCCAAAACATCCTTCAGTAATGACTTCATTCAACTTATGCTAACTTGGAAAAAAACAAAACAAAACCAATGTTAAACAAATGAATGATTAAAACAATGAAACTGAATAAATTTTGTTAAAGCCAATATCTGTGTGTTTTCAAATTAAAGCTGTTACTAAATTCTGTCTAATATATTAACTAAATTGATTTTAATTAAGGTGTTCACTATCATTATTATATAAGAAAAATAATCTTTGAAATTTTATATTCTTATACATGCATAAAAGTGGGATGATAGAGACTTGACATTCATATCTTTACTCCTTCATTTCTTTTTGATACAGAATACTGTATTGACAACAGAATACTGTAGCTAACAGATTAGAATATGATGAAATATTAATTTAATGTTGATCTCAATTTCCATTTTGCTTTTTTTCAACTATCAATAGTTCTTTTAATTGATAAGTGTTTTTTCATAGTTGTTACATAATAAGAATTTGTCTAAAATATCACATCAGCTATAATAATGCAAGAAACAACATACAAATACAAAGTTGAAAGATGTTAAATTTGAAAATCTGAAATTTTTTTATTAGGAATGAGGACCTTACAAATATTGAGCTACCATAACCATATCAACTCCAACTTAAACTAGGGCCAGCTTAAACTAGTTGCATATTAACTAGCTATTTGTCCTCAACATATTTTATGTGGTTTTAAAATAGCTAAAGATATTTCTGATTTTGTTGTCATTTGAAGGAACACCAGTGTTGAAGACTTTTACCGAGATGATAATAGCACCAATATTCAAGGCTTATATTATTTAAATAATTTTAAAAATGTTGTTTACAGTGGAGGTAAGGAACTTCATTTATGCTTTAGTCAAACATCAACTGACTTGTTTTTATTCTTGCACCCTGAAATTTAAATAACTTTTTAGTTTCATTTTCTTTCACTTGCTAGAATACTATAAATATACAATTCTATTTGGTCTTGTTTACAAAAGTATTATATTTTCAATGCAAACCCTCTTCTAAATTGCAAATAATTGCAAAAATATAGAAACTATCAAATCTTATTGTTCAAATTACCAGCTGTTTTATTACTGTTATATAAACTTTTATTTTAGTGACACTGTTTGAGCTGACCGTTGTTAATAACTGGTTTATTATCATGGTGAGAATAAATTATTCTAATATATTTTTACCTTTGATATTTAATATTATTTAGTACTTTTGAATTAGCCAAAAACCCATAAACTGATGCAATAAATGTCAGCCCTAACAAATATTTGGTAGTTGTTTAATTTTCTGATTTTTAATGACCTACTAAAGAAATCTAATGGTTGTGGATTAATAGGAAGTTTAGTAACTGCAATCATGTCACTGTCTATAAACAACTGGTATAGTTTTTCATTTTACAATATGAAAAAAGAAATGTTTTACTTGAAAATTATCTACCCATGTGTTTGGGCATACATGTATCATACCAGTATTTTAGTATTATAAACTATTATTACATTTAACCCTTTAGCATTTAAACCAGCCATATTCAGCCCAAATATTCTACCTATTTTATGTTCAAATTGGCAGGATCTGGCCTCTCACACCTAACCTACAATGTCATTCTAGAAATAAACAGTCACATCATTGAAATCTCAAAGCTACAAGATAATGCATAATTAATTCAAAACAATGTGAATAAATAAGCATTACATTTGACAGAGTAAAATGGTTAATATATTTTCCGCAAATTCGGGCAATATGTTACTAGTGCAGAAATAGTAAGACTAATGATTGATTGCATTTATTTTTTACACTGCGTAAGGCTAATAGGGGAGGTATATAGTTGATTGAATCTATCCCAATACATGACTGATACTTATTTTGTTCTGACTAGGACAAAAGACCAGTTAAATGATTTGAACACAGAGTGATAATTTAATGATTGATCCCCCCCCCCCCATAAATGTATAAATGTCTGAAAGGAATTGGCTTCATTAATTTGTCACATATAATTCATTAAAAAAACAGGTTCTTAAATACTCCTTTATTTTTCTTCTAACCTTTGAATGGACCTAATTGTTCAGATCACAGACAGTAAATATTGTTTTGTTTTGTACCTATTATTTTGGTAATTTAAAACCTGTAAACTTTTTTCTTTTAATAGTATACAATATCATCATCCTCATCACCACTACCATCATCATCATCATCACCACCATCATCAACACCACCACCACCACTATCATCATCATCATCATCATCATCCCCATCACCATCATACATCATACTTGTTTTCCCAGGCTTGCATGGGTTGTACTGGTCTTCTCTAGTACATTGTCTCACCCACTTAATGCAGTTCCTTGTCGTCTATTTCAAGATGTTCAGCCCTACCCAATATTAGATTTTACTTCTTTTTCCCATACTTCATTTTTTCCAGATGGATCACATGGCACTTTTTTTACCCAACTGTCATCATCCTCCATCTGCATCACATGTCTGTACTAGCTTAGTCTTTCTCTTACAAACTACAACTGATTCCCCTTATGTCCTTGTTTCTTAGCTCATCTATGCTCACTAACAATTATACATCTAGCAGAGTATACTTTCTTCATTTCTTTCCAGCCTTTATATATCTCCATTTCAGTATCCATGATTCAGTATCATGCAACATAGCATTTCATACACAGGCATTATACAATCTGCCCTTCACTCAGAGTCCATTTGCTTTCAGTAGAAATAACAACTCCCTATTATGTATATTTTCTAAAATGGTGTTTGTCTATTATTTGTGTAGGAAGGTTATGCTAATGCTGTCAGTGAATGGCTCCGACTCTACTTCATGTTGTTTTATATCGTCTCTATGGTTTGTCATTTTCTTTTACCTTTACCTTAACCTTACTTAGTTGTTCTTTTTCTATCTGATTAAAATAATACTAATTATAATGATAGAGATATTGTTTAATTTTACTATAAAACTTGAGAAAATAATTGTCAATAATGACTTTAAATTTCTCAGATCTATTATGTTACAATATATTTTTCCTTCTGTAATGTGATTACAATTATATACTAGACAAATTGCATTATGTATATGTTTGTGTGTGTATATAAATACATACATATTTGAGATTTAAAAACTGGAACATATACAAAAGATATTTATTGCAAATCTCACTGTAGGAAGAAATAAAAAATTTAAAAAATATGATTATTGATGGAATTCTATTTGGAAATTTGGAAAAGAGTTTTATTTTTGTTTTGCTTATTTTTTTAAATTTTCACATTTATTATTCTATATGTACACAAACACACAGACACACAGCTATGTGGTGTGTCCAGAACAAAACTGGACTTCTAAAACAGTATATCAAACAGCTGGTGCACTGTGCTTGTGACCTCACTGCTGTGACTTTGACCTTCAGTCTAAAAATAGTCATATGACACATCATTTCATCATTGATCTACATGTGCTAGAGTGAACATATTTTTAGTGCATCTGGTGATTTATCTAAAGTTGAACAGCGAAAAATTCAGAAGAGAACTGTGTTTGTAGGAAATTCTGTTTCAAATTGGGAAAAACAACTTTTTCCAATGTTACAACAGACTTATAGATTTAAGCCATATGCAATGTCACAACTAGCACTAGTATTTCGAATTGGGAAGAAAATCTACTAAAGAGGATCCCAAAATCTAGACAATTTTCCATGACAACATACAATGATTACATTGTGAAAATGTAAGCAGTGATCTAAGAAAATTGTCACCTGATTATCCATGAGGTTTCCGAAGAAATTAAGCATCTATAAAAGTTCTTGCGACATGATTTTAAAAAGAAAATTGAAGATGCATTGTTGCTGGAAGAAAAACTACTGGCAGAAGAGCAAACACAGAACCATGTTAATCAGAAGCTATTTCATTCTTGAATACTGATGAAAACTTTCTGAAAAGTGTTACGACAGGTACATGGCTACAATGCCAAACTAAAGGATAATCATTTCAAGGGGTTAGCAGCCATGCTGGCACCACGTTAAAAGCACCCAGTACACTCTGTAAAGTGGCTGGCATTAGGAAGGGCATCTAGCCAGAGAAACCATGCCAAAACGGATGAATGGAGCCTAGTGCAGCCTTCCAGTTTACCAGCTCCTATCAAACCATCCAACCCATGCCAGCATGGAAAACGAACGTTAAATGATGAGGATAATGATGATAGCTATTTGCAACACCAGTGCCTGAATAGATACTGTGATTTTATATATATCACTAATGGAGGAACCACTGCTATCTCAAGCTGTAGACGTCTATCATTGACAAGGCTAAGGAAGGTCGAACAAACGTGATCTGGTAGTTTCGGCAGCGGTAGTGAATGATTATTTCCTGCTAGCAATATAAATGTGAGTGCTTATAGGCACCACAAGTCCATATGAGAAGTTCTCTCATGGTAAATAATGCAATATTCTGTGTTCTGACACACCATCCACTGTTAAATGTGTATAAATATTACCTTTTGGTATTAATATTGCTTCTGTTGCTATTAAATATTTTATATATATATTCAGTCCTGTTGCTAGAAGCAGCCGTGTCAAGAGGCTTGTGTTAAGAAGTGACCACCCCGAGAGCCTTGGGTTAAAAGTGACTGCGTGGAGAGTCCTGTAGCTGAGAAGCGGCCAGGTCGAGAGTCCTGTGGCTAAGAAGCGGCCACATCGAGAGTCTTGTGTTAAGAGGCGGCTGCACCAACAGTCCTGTGGATAAGAAAGGAGGCTAAGTCGAGAGTCCTGTTGTTAAGAAGCAGCTGCGTCCTGTTGCTGGGAAGCTGCCGAGTCAAGATTCTTGTGTTAAGAAGTGGCTGCATTGAGCTTTGTTGCTAAGGAGAGGTCACGTTGAAAGTCCTGTTGCTAAGAAGTGGCCACGTCGAGAGACCTGTGGCTTAGGAGGAAGGCCAAGACAAAAGGCTCCTATCACTAAGAGGCGGCCACGAGGTCGATAGACTGGCAGATAAGAGGAGGCCTAGGTTGAGAGTACTGCAGCCACAAGACCGAGGCTGAGAGTACAATACATAAGAGGCAGCCGTGAGGCCGAGACTGAGTGATGCACACTCGGCCGAGTCGAATACCTCGCAAAGGTGGTCGCATCAAGTGTCCTGTTGCTAAGCGGCGGCCGTATTGAGAGTCCTGTTGCTAAGAGGTGGCCGCATCGTGAGTCCTGTTGCTAAGAGGCAGCCGCATCGTGAGTCCTGTTGCTAAGAGGCAGCCGCATCGTGAGTCCTGTTGCTAAGAGGCGGCCGCATCAAGAGTCCTGTTGCTAAGAGGCGGCCGCATCGAGAGTCCTGTTGCTAAGAGGCGGCCGCATCGAGAATCCTGTTGCTAAGAGGTGGACGCATCGAGAGTCCTTTTGCTAAGAGGCGGACGCATTGAGAGTCCTGTTGCTAAGAGGCTGCCGCATCAAGAGTCCGGTCGCTAGGAGATGGCCGCATCGAGAGTCTCGTTGTTAAGAGGCGGCTGTTAGGAAGGGCATCCAGCTGTAGAAACCAAGCCAAAACCAGTTCTCCGGCTTGCCAGCTCTGGTCAAACTGTCCAACCCATGCCAGCATGGAAAATGGACGTTAAAGGATGATGATGATGATATATATATATATAGATATATCTCATAGTTGCTCAAATATCAAATGTTAAATTGTCTTTTTTGATTGGAAGGGCATCATTCACCATGAATTTGTGCTACATGGTCAGGCGATCAATAAAGAACGTTGTTTGGGGGTAGTTTGAGAGAGGTAGATGTGAAGGAAGAAGCAATATGGAAAAAAAAGCCAGAAGGCATGGACAAACAAAACCTGGATGCTACACCATGACAACAGGCCTTCGTATGCATCACTCCTTATTCATATCTTTTTAGCAAAGCATGAGATGTCTCTTTTCTTTAACCACCTACTTTCCAAATTTGGCTTCTGCAAATTTTCTTTTGTTCCAAAGTAGAAATCCACCCTGAAAGGTCAATGGTTTCAATTGATAAAAAGGATGGAAGAAAATTTGCTACATGGATTGTGAACTATTCCTGAAAATGCATTCTAGAATGCATCCCAAACTGTGAAAAACATTGGGCGTGGTGTATTAAGAATAGGGAAACTCCTTTGAAGGAAACAAATCTGATTAAATTGTAAGAAAAGTAATAATGTTTTTCTAAACATTTGGATTTTTTTTTGACTGACCTTGTATGTGTATATGTGTGTGTACACACACATACATGCACACACACGTGCACATACATACATTCAAATATACATATATATTTGAAATGAAAATAGGAAGATTTACGTAGGAACTAAAGCCAGTTGATAACTGTTAAACTCCCAATTCTTCACTAATTCTTCTTGTTATTGTGATGGACAACAAATGTTAGATATGCCAGGTGGAATCCACAGGTTGATTATTTAACACAGTGGGAAAGTAAAAGGGACTGCTCTGACTTCATCTTTATAAACTTGATCGTAATTAAGTTGAAAACTTTCCAATTCATATTATTTATTGACCTTCTTTAAAGATACTACATAAGTAGATAAAGATATTTTGAACATACAAATTTCAGATTAGATTTATAGGTATTGTGGAAATAACATGTTGCTTTATGTGCTACTAAAGTTTGTTACAGAAAAATGTCAAGAATGTAATAAGTTAATTATAATTTTGTATTTCTCTAATTAATATAAAACTAAAATATTAAAATTTCTGTTATTTTTGTTTTAGGTTGTGATGAATATTGTTGTGGCATTTGTTTTAGATGCCTTTCTTTTTCGTATTCAGTACAAGAGGACGATGAACTGTACAGACATTGAAGGTATGAAGTATATCTCTTAGTAGATAAACATCCCTTATATCAAATTCTACAATCTTAAAAAAGGAACAACACATTGGATATTGTGCTTGAAAGATAGAATGAGGGTAATCATGGTTAGAATGCTTTTAATTATAGGTTTGCTTTATTGAGACTGACCCAGGGTTAAACCTCAACAATCACAATCACTGCCATTAACAGAAGTTAGCAATGGTTTTCTATATAGTAATTGAGAAGGTAGAAGGTTACTCATGAACTTTTCAGTTCCTCATAAACTGGAGAGGTGGATGTAATTCATGTTTTTTCAAAAGGCCATGGTCTGGTTAGGAAAAAATGGATAAATAGTTTAATGTATATTTTAAATATTAAAGATGAGACAAAGTATAGATGATGAGTGGACCTATTTATATTGCAGCTCAGTATCTTTTTGGTATGGGTGTCACGGCTGGGTGCCCTTCTTGTTGCCAACCACTCCACTGTATGAACTAGATATACTTTGTCATATTACTGGTACTTGAGAGGTTGTCCACAAAAATTTTATATATATATATATATGTGTGTGTATGTGTGCGTTTATATATAAGTGAGAGTAGGGAAATTGATTGATGTTTAAACATTTCAAAAACAATAAAAGATATATACAGAGGGCTGCAAAAGTAGGTATACAGTCAGGATTACACAAGTATTATAATAGTGATGCTAGGAGTCATTTAACCTTCAGCACCTTATGTCATTGTAGAGTTTTGTCCCCTGTATCTGCAAGCGTATTGTGTTGCCAAGAGAAGGGAGAAAACTCATAACAATATGAAGTTTTCTCCAGCGTGCTAAAGGTTAATACTAGAATTCATTTAATTCATTAAAATCATTATAACAATGAATCTTAGCTCCCCTATTATAATACTAGTATAATCCTTACTGTATGCCTACTTTTACAACCCTCTGTATATATACTAATATATTCCAAATACAGCAGTGAATTCAAACAGGTGAATATCTTCCTCCAATTATTAGCCTATTGTCAGATAATCTTTATTCATTTTTATTAATGAAATATTATTCTTTACAAGTTAATAACATTTGAAAGAGATATTTGTCTCTCTGTACTTGATACATGCAATTATTTAATCTTGTTTCGTTTAAAATTTATTTTCATTTACAAATAAAATACATTTTCTTATTTTACAGTTTTAAAATCAACTGTATGGTTTGTATTTTTATCAACTTTTTGCAGATGAAAGCATTCAGCAAATTGACGTATCTTTATCAGCTGAAGAATTACAAATGTGTGAGCAAGAATCTACTCCTCTAACTCCTTTATATTTAGGTGACCAGTCAAACACTTATGTAAGTACTTTGAAAGGAATATTAATAATAATCTAGGCACACTGCCAGAAATTTTGTTGCGAGGGGGTTAGTTAATTACACCAATTCCAGTACTTGTACTTTATTTTATAGACCTTAAGTAGCGGAGTTGTAAGGCAAAGTTAACCTTGGCAAGATTTGAACTCAAGATGTAAAGAACTGGAAGAAATGTGGCAAGCCTTTTAGTCTGCCATTGTCACATGTCAGCCAGCTCAATAACTGTTTCTAATAAGCACAAGGTCTGTGATTTTGGCAAGTGGGTTACTTGATTCCATTAACTGCAGAACTTGACTTGAGAAAAGGATGAAAGCAAAGCTGACACTGTCAGGATTTGAACTTGGATTGTAAAAGACTAGAAGAAATACTGCAAAGCATTTTGTCCAATAGCGGAGACACATGGCTTAGTGGTTAGGATGTTGGACTCATAATTGAAAGATTGTGGTTTTGATTCCTGGACCAGGCGACAAGTCATGTTCTTGAGCAAAACACTTCATTTCATGTTATTCCGGTCTACTCAGATGGTAAAAGTAAGTAATCCTGCGACAGACCGGTATCCTGTCCAGGGAGGAATATACACTGGTCCTATGCTTGTTACAGAGTAATGTGGACTAACCATTTTGTCCAATACTCTACAGCTTCTGCCAATTCATCACTCTTAATAATTGTTTCTAGCATTAGTAAAAGACCAGCATTTTTGTGGGGAAGAGAATAGTTGATTATATCAATCCCAGTGATTGACTGGTACTTAAATTTATTGACCCTAATAGGATGAAAGGTAAACTTAACTGTGGCAGGATTTAAACTTAGAACATAAAAAAACTAGAAGAAATACAAGGCAATTTGATGCGCTAACAATTTCTAATTTAGGTACAGGGCCAGCAATTTTGAGAGGAGGAGGTTAGTTGACTACATTGACCTTCTCCAGTACTTAACTGGTGGTATTTCATCAACCCTGGGAAGATGAAAGGCAACGTTGATCTTGGAACTCAGAACTTAAATGCCAAGACACATATGACAAGTTATTTTGTCCAATACTCCAATGATTCTGTTAATCCACTGTCCACAAAAAATAAAATTGCAGGCTTTTGCATTAAATAATTAATAAGTCAAAGTTTATTGGCTAAACTTTAGTTTAGAACATGAATTAAGAACAGTTATGCTTCTTTTAAAATTAGGTTTGAAGGTCTAAAGTAAATGAAGGGATATAATAAGTTTTGACAGATAGAAACTGCTGCTATTCAGCTCTGATCAAACAGACCTATGATCAAAGGTATTCCAGTCATAACAATCCTGTGTTTTCTCTAGGCATAGTGTACCCATGACTACATTACCTAATGTGTCCTCTTCTAAGATGGCAGAGTGTGGTTTGATTTGAGGAAGAATTTGACTGTTATTTGTAAAAAGTGAAGTCGCTGCTCACAGGCTCCCTTGTTAGCTTGACATTCAAGAGATTTTTTTTTTTTTATTGAATTTAGTGAATTAAAGAGGTTTCTTAGAAATAGTGCAGACATGGCTATGTGGTTAGGAAATTTGCTTTACGATCACATGGTTCTGAGTTCAATCCCACTGAGCAAGTATTTTCTATCATAAACTTGGGTTGACCAATATCTTGTAAGTCTAATTTAATATAGCAAAAGTATGCAGAAGTTCATTGTGTGTGTGTGTGTGTTTGTTTGTTTGTGTGCATGTGTATAATTATTGTCAAAGGATGTAAATATTGGTAAAGGCACGGTGGTCTTTGAATGAAGTACTTTGTGAGGACAAAATCCTTTGCACTGAGTTATAGACACTCTCTTGTCACAATTGCCTTTAGAAATGCAGTCAATCAGTGCTAACCTGTAATCAACAATATTACTGTTCACTCACAGTAATATAAAATCAAATATAAGTCAAATATAAAATTATTAAAAGCAGATTATTAAATCTAGTCTAGGAGATGTAAGAGAGAAGTTTAAAAATATCATTGAGTTAACCCTTTAGCATTTAAACTGACCATATCCAGCCAAAATAATCTACCTGTTTTATCTTCAAACTAGTCAGATCCAACCTCTCACACTTACCTTACAATATTATTCAAAAAAATAAACAACCATGTCATTGAAATCTCAAAGCAACGAGGTAATGCATGACTAATTGAAATCAATGTGAATAAATAAGCATTACATTTGACAGAGAAATCTGAATGCTAAAGGGTTAAAAAAAAGTTTGGTTAATGAGGAGGATGGAGCTGCATCTAATATGAAACCTAGATATGAGCTGAGTTTGAAACAGATTCTTAGCACTGATTGCCTGCTTTGGCATAGAAAATAACTTGTTAAAACAATAATAATGGAACATTATTTTGGTGTCTTTTTGTTGTTTAGTCTGTTTATTATTTATTCTGTTTGCCTGTGTACATATATTTTCTACAATCGTATATCTCTGTGATTTAGGTGTCTGCAAATGTATGTGTATCATCATCATCATCAACAACATCATCATCATCATCATCATCTTCATCATCATCATCATCATCATCATCATCATCATCATCCTTTAACGCCCGTTTTCCATGCAAGCATGTATATATATATATTTGTTGATGATGATGATGATGATAATGATATATAACAATTGCTTGTTACTATTTAGATACTTTTCTTTTTTTCCTAGATCAAAGTAATTTATCAAGGTGAACGGCATAAAAATCGAGAAGATTTCAGTCTGCAAATGTACCAAGATGAAGTCAAGGTAAATGAAGAATTTGCATTTGTTATATAAAGTAATTGCCTGCTTTCTATACTTTCTTTGTAAGATATCAGTATTAATTTGTATATTGACTCAAATAATTCATCATCATTATTATTATTATTATTATGAGGGTGCATGGCCTAGTGGTTAAGGTGTTGCAGTCACAATTGCGAGATCGTAGTTTCAATTCCTAGTCAGAGTGGTGCGTTGTTTTCTTGAGCAAAACACTTCATCTCACGTTGCTCTGTGATCACTTTGACACCTTACGCGTGGTACACTGTGCACCTGTTCAGGCAACGGCGATTTGATGAAGGGGAAGGGCTAGTGTACAGCACATACATTTGATCACTATAAACAAATAATTTGTGCTGGTCGTTTGGCAAAAGCTGAACATTCATATGTTGTCTTCAACGGGAGAGTCCATCATTATTATTAAAGGCAGTGAGCCAGCAGAATCGTTAGCATGCCAGGCAAAATGCTTAGCAGAATTCCATTCATCTTTACGTTCTGAGTTCAAATTCTGTTGAGGTCGACTTTGTCTTTCATCCTTTCGAGGTCAATAAAATAAGTACCAGTTAAACACTGGGGTTGATGTAATCAACTTTCCCCATCCCCTAAAATTGCTGTCCTTGTGCCAAAATTTGAAATTATTATTATTAAAGGCAGCAAGCTAGCAGAATCATTAGCATGCCGGGCAAAATGCTTAGCGGAATTTCATCCGTCTTTACGTTCTGAGTTCAAAATCTACCATGGTCAACTTTACCTTTCATCCTTTTGAGGTCGATAAAAGAAGTATCAGGTGAACAATGGGGTCGATTTAATCAAATAAGTTCCTCCCCCAAACTTGCTGGCCTTGTGCCAAAATTTGAAACCATTATTATTATGATGATGATGTACCCAGTGCAAGCTATGAACACATAAGAAGTGTAGCGGTATCGCAGAAAGGTTAACAGAGAAAATAGTTTTTGTGTGTGGCAAATGTGCGGGTACAGTAAACACTAAGAATGCACAGAGAATAGACTACCTCAAATGCCCGTAGGGATCCTTCGAAGTAGTAGATAGCTACTGTTACCTTGGCGACCAAGTTGGCAGTGGAGGAGGAAGTTCTGGAAGCATAGTTGCTAGAATATGAACTGGCTGGGCAAAGTAGTGTAGTACCTTTGCTACTCCACAATCAAAATTAAGCTTTTCTGACTCACTACAACTCCTATCTGTGACAAAGAATGAAACATTAACTTCTTCTTCTTCTTCCAAAGTTTAAAATCCGGTTTTGTCCCCGTGAACGGGGGTGGCCGGATTCACCTCAAACTCGCAGCAATCGCCCTTACCCCCTCCCTCCACTTTGCCCGATTCAG
>JAOPUL010000001.1:6445107-6458176 GCA_027564515.1 Octopus rubescens | reverse complement strand
CCCGTTCGTCAGCGCAAATTTTTTTTTTCATATTCGTTAACTACACGTTATTTTACACCTATTAGACTATTTTTTTTCCAATTTTGGCTCCGGGTCCTAAACTGGATATTAACCAACATTTCTAATAGTGATGATGAAAATTGGACATGTATTTTTCTGAAGGTATTAGTGATGTGAATTGATTGCAGGTAAGGTTCGCCCAGGATCCATACCTTTAATCTAAGGTACTCGTAATTACTGTGGTGGCGTAATAATAAATCCTATAACGTTTTGGTTCGCGCGAATATTCTAAAGTGCAGATTATATAATGTAATCTATCTATCTATCTACACACATAGATATATAATATACGTAAAGTACACTAGTTAGTATGAATATTAATATTAAAATAGATATTCTAATAGCTTCGTCAGAAGAGTGTAGTTTTTAAAGCTACAGTGACTGGTGGGAGGAAAGGAGACAGTTACCTAAAGCAGTTTACTTCACCAAAGGCCAGGTGGTGGTGTTAAACCGGGCAATAGATTAAGTCTGCTACATAGGAACAAGAACAGTCCTTCCTACAGACCTCAATATAGATTCTGTCTATCAAATTTAATTCCCTAAGATTTAGTTGATTCAAGGTCATAGTAAAAGGCATTTTCTGAAAGTGCCATGCTGTAGGATCAAATCTAAAGTCATGTGTCTGTGAATTAAACTTCTTAACTACAGTCTAGAGTAATGTTTCTCATAAGAGTGGTGCTGTGAAGAGTGAAAATTGGGAGGGCAAATTGCCATTTTTAATAAATTTAAGCTGGCTTCCAATCAACTTTTTAAATAGCCCAATGACATGACGAAGAAAGAAAAATTATATGGAAGCAAATTATTTTGTCTTTTGAAGA
The DNA here is from genome assembly GCA_027564515.1 of Octopus rubescens. NCBI lineage: Eukaryota > Metazoa > Mollusca > Cephalopoda > Octopoda > Octopodidae > Octopus > Octopus rubescens. The sequence goes on along the minus strand of JAOPUL010000001.1, from coordinate 6,457,298 downwards.
AGTATGTGCCAAAGAATTTCCAGAGGTGGGCTGATATTTTTCAGTTTGAGAACTGCTGGTTCAGGGTAAATAAACTTGGTTGTGCCTGCCCATCTCCCTCTAAAGTGTACCCATAAAAAGGATTAGACTCAGCACAACAGCTAATGTAACAATTCTCAATATTATAATGCTGCAACTGTAAATAGTAGCATATAGTATTGATCATGGTACACTTATTTACAGCTAATTGGACTGAACAATTTCACATTTTGGTTACAAAGCACTATTGCTTACATGATGCCAACTATCTGCTCAGCTATGTTATCTACTGAACACTAGTAGTATGATAATGTTATTATTATTTATAGAAATGACTTTGTACTTGTGTTTTTACTCATGTCTTGATTGGATGTACATAGTAGGAGAGTAGAGGTTTAGCTGATACCGCAGGCTTTATTGAAGGCAATAGCAACCATTTAATAAGAGTAGCTGTATTTAAGAAAGAAGAGCATTTTATAATTTGGGGACGAAATTTACTCAAGATAGATTTCCTATTAATTTGGGCACTCATTAAAGTAGGGTGTATCAATCTAAAGTAGAGTTTCAGTACTTCAATGAAGATATAACCAGAAAGGACTACTGCTAAACTTAAGCAATAGAGGCATCCCCTAAACAAGATTACCAGTGTTTTGCAGATTTTGTTCATATGAGGATTCAAAAACAGTATTTCAAAATGAACAAATTTTGCTACCTACAACAATAAACTATACATTCAGTATCTATTTGAAATTGGTGAGCTTCTTTCCTTATGTGAGTCTCTCTGGAATGCTATGTGATTTGAGAATTTATTTTGCAATCATATGGTTCTGGTTTCGATCCCAATGTGGACTTTTGGGTGAGAGGCTCGAATCATAGCCTTAGATTGACCCAAGCTTTGCGAGTGAAATTGGATAAACAGAAACTGATGGACTGTATGTGTTATTGGATGGTAGACTTAAGCTATGACTCTACTTAATAGCACCACCTGGCACTTGGATGCCTTTAGCAAAGTATATTATGTTGCAAGACCAAGATAAAGAATTCTGCCACCCTTTCCTCTGCTAGTTTACACACATACATATATAAAGACTAAGAGTACTGCTCTTCCTAAACCAAATTGATTCATCATCATCCTTTAATAAACTTTAAAACTAAAACATATCCATAGTTGTCAGTTTATCAAAGATGAGACTCACTGCCTACTGCAGATCTCCATGCTATATTTATGATTATAATGTTCATAGCTGTGAAGTATGATTTTTAAAAGTACATTTGGTTGTGTAGTTCTGGAAAAAAAAAAATCAATATTTCTATGAAATTCTATTGTATTCGTCCAATTTTTTTTGGATGGGTACTTGTCTGAGGCAATAGTAAACATTTGTACTGATGGACTAAACCTAAAATTACATGACTGCAACGCAAGCTTCTTAACCATAAAACCATGTGTGCATATGCATTTATCTTACTTTTCCATCCAAAGCTGAGTATTTTATACCAGACAAAGAATAAAAAAGACAAGTCTATAGCACTATGTTGTTTAGCAGATTTATAATCAGTCATTCCAGGCATGACCATCTTTTATTTTTTAGAGATATGTAGGACTACATTATCTAAAGTATCCTTTTCTTATTTAAAATGGCAGAGGAGTAGGACTTAAGGGGAAATGTGACTGCTATTTCTACCATGCAAGTGACTATGTGGAGGCTAACTCCTTGGCAATATGTTGCTTTGAAATGTATTTAGGCCACATAACTAAACATCAAAAAAATTGTGCTACACATATTCATTCCACTTGAATCGTCAATTCTGACAAAACAATAAAATAATTTAACAATCCTATCTTTGACCCACTTCTTTCTACATCTGTAAAAGCATTACTAGAAACGTTAGTTCACCTCCCTGCCCGTTTAATTATTTGTAATATCTTTAAGCAACATTTCTCGCACACACACACACATATATATATAATTTTTAGATAGAATTATCCTTTTATTTTTCACACAGCCTCGCAAATATTTAATTATTTATGCTATTTAGAGAAATAATTTCTGCTTGCCAAATACCATTTTATCTCTTAAAATGCTTCAGGAAGAATAACTCTTCCCCTGTATTTTTCAGTACAGACACTTAAGTAATCCATATTCTAATGTTTTTTTTCCCTACTAGTGATGTCATCTAGTCTAGTCATAGTGAACCGATTAAAAAAAAATGAATTCAGATATGTAATATATAGAAAATGGAAATATACAGATTATAAAAAGCAAAAATTTAGTTTATCATAGTTACAAATCAATTTGCAAGCTAACTTGACAAATAGAAAAGGTAACCAATTTATAAATTTGTACTTTTAACATTTGTTTTCCCTGCTAACCTGGGTTTGCACAGGAAAGGATTTTTTAATCCCAAAAGTCATCGAAAACTCAAAGCAATCAGTCATGTCAACAAGGACTATCATCATCATCACAATTTTCCAAACTAGTGATAAGCATGGAATATCAACATTCATGCATACACACACCAAAGCCATGCCTGCACTTACCTATATTGTCTATATATTTTCAAGTTTGTATATATTGATTTTAAATGATTCTGATATGCATAGGCAGAGGTGTGGGTGTATGATTGAAAAATTTGCTTCCCAACCACATGGTTTTGGGTTCAGTCTCACTGTGTGATACCTTCTATTATAGCCATGGGCCAACCAAAGCCTTGTGAGTGGATTTGGTAGGTGGAAACTGAAAGCAACCCATTGTGTATACATGTGTGTGTGTGTGCTTGTGTCTTGGTATCACAAGATGATTGTCATAGTGTCTATTGTTTCCAATCTTCTGTGAAAACATGTCCGGTCATGGGGAAATATTACCTCACTTAGAAACAGGTTAGGGTTGGTGGCATCTCACTACAGAAAATATGACTCCATGGGAAAGTGTACATTAAATGATGATGATGACAGTACAACACAGTTTATCTGTACAACTTCTTGAATACTATTAACACAGGGTTACTTTTCACTGTTGCTATGAATTGAGAAATAAATTTCATTATGCTTTACACGTTTGAGAATACTACAGAAATAAGCTTTAATGTGAAAGCTTGTGTGTGCACACGTGACCAAGACAGTTTGACTCTAAAATGGACCAGTTCATCAAACTGTAAACAGTACGGCTTCATAAAATTGATCAGCATTATTTAGCTCTATGTTAGCCCTGACCATTCAATATTCAGCGTATCTAAGACTACATTAATCAAAGAATTCTTTTTCCAATAGGTTACCATAATATGAGAAATTAGTTGTAATTCATGAATTGCATAAAGGGATGAAATACAAATATAATGGAAGAAATTATGTAATTAAAATCAGTTTTGTTTCGTAATTCATTACAATTATTAACTAAAATAAAATACTGATTTCCTTGTACTTTAAATAGTGTTCTAAAATGTTAGTGGCTATATCAAATAACTATGACCCATCACTTAAATACAAAATAGTTATAATGTAGATCAATATCATCGTTAGTAGTAAATGCAAGTAATGTTTCAAATTCAGCATCCATAGATGTAGTCTAAATATACATCTATATTGTAATGACCATATTTTAAAGCAGTTAATTTAAAAATTAAATTAACATTTTAAAGTTAGGTTAATGGACAACCATATATCTTTCCAATTAATAAAACCTCAATTCTCAATAAGCTAAACTTGTCTACAAATATTTCCAATTAAGTTCTGATTGTATTGGAAGAGGTCCTATTTCTTAGTCCACCCATTAAATTAATTTAGCAAATCTAATGTGGTGACAAACAATAACACCCCTGTAAGATTGATAGTAGACTGTCCAGACGCTTATAAAGTGTGACATACTTCGTCAAGCTTTAGCCATTAAAAAAATTCCATAAATTTATACATGGAAGAAAATTCTGTTTAGTCAGACCATCGCCCATTATTGTCGATCTATGGATCGAAAAAGGGTATTCCCACACATACAGCCAACAGATTGCAGCACTGGGGAATGATTCTACTGAACTATGATTTCAGTAGAATGGAGTATTTGCCATTTAAAAAATTGGGTCATGCAGATGGTTTGTCAAGATTAATTCCAAAGTACTGTGAACCACTAGAAGACAGTGATAAGAGCTGAAAATGAAATAATAGATATATTGTGTAACGTTGTCCATGAATTGTCTGTCACTTTGGAGGAAATAATAGTTAAGGCAAAGACAGGAATTTATCGCAAAAATAGTGTAAAATCTGAAGGAACAAATAAGAAAATACATACATCTGGTAGTAACAGTTTCAAATTTGTATTCGATTTGTGATGATGTGCTTATGTATGCACAGAGAGTTGTAATACCCCTTTCACTACAAAAGCGAATGTTAAAAGAATTCCATATTGGACATCCAGGAATTTCTAGAATGAAATCGCTTATGAGGAGTTATGTTTACTGGCCGAAAATGGATCTGGATATTGAGAAGTTGGTAAAATTCTGCAGAGGTTGTGCTCTTGCAGCAAAGTCACCACCTATAAAATTTCAACCGTGGCCCAAGACCGGGTTACATATAGATTCCATGGACCAGGTTACACATAGATTTTGCTGGACCATTGAACGGATCATATTATCTAATAGTGGTAGATAGTTTTACCAAATGGCCAGAAATGTGCAAATGTAGGAAACCGACCTCCACGGTAACAGTAGATTTTCTACATTTTGCAAGATATGGTGTCCCGGACACCATAATCTCCGATAACGGCACACAGTTTACGTCAAATGAATTAAAAAACATTTTGTAAGATGTTCTCAATTGAACATATTACTACTCCTTCGTATCACCCACGATCGAACGGACAAGATGAACGCTTTGTAGACACGTTCAAAAGAGCGCTAAAAAAAAAAATCTAGAAATGAGTTAGTGAGTGATACAGCATTAACACAATTCCTTAGTGTACCGTGTATCGCCGAACCTAATTGCCCCTTCAGGCATGCCGCCTGCTGAATTGATGTCCGCCAAGAAAGTGTTGTCAGTTTTCGACAATCTATTACCTGGAAGAAAAACAGAAACTAGGAAAAACACGAAAAATACGACCAATGATTTAAAAACTGGTGATAGTGTTTTTTCAGAGTATATAGAAATGGGGGGAAAAAAGATTGGGAAAACGGCGAAATAATAAAACAGATCTATAAAATGATGTACATGGTGAAAGGATCAAAACGGTAACACAAAAGACACACAAATCAACTGAAAAGGTTTGTGGAAGAAAGGGTTAGAAGAAAGGAAGTCCCCATTGACATACGATATCTACGATATGTTTGATGTGCCGACTCCACAAGAAATCGTCGAACCTAGGCACACCAGTACACGGAAAAGACTGAATTGCTAGTAGTGCCAAAACGGTAAAAAAATATGAAGCTTCCCGAGGGAAGTAAAATCTCTAAAAAGGGAGATGTTGTGGTGACGAAGAATAACACCCCTGTGCGATTGACAGTTGACTGTCCGGACGCTTATAAAGTGTGACGTACCTCGTCAAGGGACGGAAAGTGTTAGGTGTTGGAAAGCGTTTGAAGTCTCACAGTTTGAAGTAGTAATTTTGTGTGTCGTGCGAATATATTTCTCCCCCCCTTTCTCCGCTTCGTTCATTATGTATCTTAATATACAGGATAGAAAAGCTATGTCTCTTCATATCCCTCATACACTCAAAACCCATAATCCCAAATCACCAGAGCCGGTTACACATAGCTACTCTACTGAATATAGACGAGGAACACAGCCTATAATGTTTGGTAAAAAAATAAAACACTCTAAATTATCAAGTGGATCTCTTTTATCCACTATCCTAACTCCTGAAAAATTATATCCAAAAGGCACAAGATCCAAACCTTAGCTCCCAAATTTCTGTCGCTACTTTTAGTCCTCAGTTAAAACGATCTCTACTAATTTTGCAGAATTTTTCTATCCATCACTTCTCAGCTATCACAGCTCTGAAAGTACTGCTTATACGAAAGAAGCGTCTATATATGGCACCCTCTTTGCCTTCAGCTATATATTGAATACATTAAAAACAGAAACTTCACGAAAACTTTCCTTTTCCACTCAACCAGTTTCATTACAACGCACACATATATGACAAATGCGAAATTACCTATAATAATTACAAAGCAACTGACCTCGATAATGTTTTTCCCAAGCTGTGTGCTCTAGATCTAACCGCTATCTTCACCGAATTCTTCAATCCTTCTCTCTCCCCAAATAGCTATCCCAATGTTTGGAAATGTGCTATAGTGTGTCTCATTCCCAAGACCGGCAACATCTCTGTCTTTACCAACACCCGACCTATCGCCTACACCAGTACGTCTCTACGGAATCAGATCCATTTTTCATTCACCTCCGCCCTTGATAAATTTATCGGAAGCACAACGTAGCATTTAATATCAGCAAAATGTTTAACCATGTCTGGAATCAGATTCTCCAAGCTAAATTACCTAAGTCTTGTCGTTTGGAATGGAAGCTTCATGTTAGATCGTAATATTGTAGTGTGCAATGTTGGGGCTCGTTCAGACCAACTTTCTATTAACTATAGTGTATCCAAGTGTTCGGTTACGCCGCCCATGCTCTTGTTCAAGTATATTAATGACCTAATTGCTGTCACCTCTAGCAATGCTCACTCCAATACAGATGATACCATTCTACATTCTTTCTTAACCTTCCGCACACAAGTCTAATCGACATGCCACCTATCCATTTTACAACCACGCAATGCCTTCAGAACAGAATCCTCGAAAATAATCTCCAATAAAGACATGACAATCTTGTCTTCTTTAGCAGCACTGTGTATATAATAGAAATATTTTTTTCATCTCGGCTTCCTTTTTCTTCGATAACATGCAATTAAAAGTGCTACAAATATTATTCCTCAAAATCACCGATGTTCTCTCATTGCGATTTCGTGTTTATAATATAGTAATAACTGCATTCTAAAGACGAGCTTTTCTTTTCATGACAAAAAAAAAAATACTTCAGACCCGAACAGTTTCTCAAGTGGGATCTACTATAGGATATTATTGTTCCTGCACCTGAGACGGTGCTGCTACTACTCACACAAACATCCTAGAACTCTTAAAAAAACCCCAAAAAACTCCACGGCTGATTGGCAGGAAACTCACCAACACATTATAATCACACTACAATAAGGAGACATGCTGTCTTCTTATTCTGCTTTTTCTTTTTACCGCTGTTACAATAAATAGCCTTTGCTCTTCAGATCTAGCCAATTGCCTATCACCACCCAAACGCATCTAATACATCCGTCAGTCACCATCTTGTCATCCGTACTATATCCACTGTCCAAGTATCGTTCAGGTCATATATCCAATCCTTTTTATTCAGATAGTCAATCTTGTGGATTGACTATATGGATACAACTCTCGATTGAGTTTTTCTAGCAGTCATTGTATTGCACATGTTCAAGTCATACACCAACCAAACCAATATCACCCGTTTCGGAAGGGCACCGTGCTTCATTCCTGTTCCTGATTATACAATAAAAAGTAAAAAGTATAAAGTATTGAACAAAGGTATACAACACATCTAGGATGCTTCTTATTCAACCTGGCATTATTAAGTCAAATGGAATTTACTCACGTTTATCAATAATAGTTTGTAACCTAAAATGCCTTGGACAATTTAAGCTTCTAATTAATGATATATCGCATGCTGACCTTTATGTTCGTTTAGATGTTACTCTGATGGGAATATGAAACGAAATGATTCAGCGAATCACTGATAATTCGTTATCAATTTATTGATATGAATATATAGAAAGTCACTGAGATTTGAGTGACAGACTTTGGAAACATCAAAATGTCATCTGAAAAGAACTGTCAGTTTTTCAAATGCCAAATATTCCAAGAAGTTCGATGATGTATTGGTTACATTCTTACTCACATGTAATCTATATGGACACAGTGATATACAGTTGTTTCGAGGTTACAATTTTAAATTCGACTGTTACATCAAATGTTGAAACTAGATATATTTTACCGAGCAAATGAATTGTTTTTCTGTTTAGTTATTTAAAACTCAAGTGAGATCCATGATTTAATATTGCTGCCACACTTGGAGAGTTGCTATTTCTACATATGCAGACATCCTATACAACTACCAAAAAAGGTCACCTGGCTAATTGGTATGAAGCCTCTCACCGACCCATTCCAATCAATGGCCTTTAGACGCGATATCTCCTCACTATCTACATCTACCACTACCGCTGTACATTCTGCACATCGACGTTGTCTAGTTTCATATCACATCTTCTCAGAACCACCGACTCACTCATCTATCGTCCATATTGTGTCCTTCCTCCCAAGTTCCGCATTAATTACTATGCCATGTATTTCATCTCCAGGAAAGTAATCCCGCTGGATTCCCTCTCTACCCATGTGTTTTCTGTAACCTAAATGCTTGCAACAGGATGGAATCTGTTAAAGGTACCCAGGAGATAGATGGTGGTGTTAAACAAGAATACCATCCAAAATAGGGACAATCCCCTACGAAATATAATCGGTGGAAACTTCCCTGCAGTTTCCATCTATTATATTTCAATCACAAGACTTTGGTCGACATGAATCTATAGCAGAAGACACTTACCCAAAGTGCCGCGCCGTGGGATTGAACCCGAAACCACGTGGTTGCTAAACAAAGCTCTTAACTATACAGGTATGTCTGCGCCCTAAATATACGATGTTTTGAATATAAGACAGGAGGATTATAGTTGGAACACTTTGTCATACGTCTGCTCCATCAGGATAAATCTGTAGCTAAACACCACCAACAAAAATAGCAGCAGCAGTTGCCGCTACCTCCACCTCCACACTACTGCTGCCACGACCACAACAACTACCACGACAGCGACCACCAATACCACCGCTGCTTTCACCGTCCTTCAACTAGTAGGATATTTCTCTATTGTTTCAAGAATACAGATCTTTTCACACTCGTTGCAAATAATTTGTTTCGGGGAGAAGCTACCTGATATATTCTGTATTTTCAAAATGAAGCGAAACTACTAATAAGTGATTTATTTGGAATCATACAGAAGTAACTATGAAAGTTACTTTCAGTGGATTATGGAAGTAATTGAACTAAAATGACGAAGCTTTGTTTGGCACAGGCATTGTGCGTAAAAGAAACGGTAGTCTACATTCGCATATATGCAAATGTAAGAGGTTATTTCAGACGTGACAAATCAGCAAAATATCGGTTTCGAATGTTGGCACAAGGCCAGCAATTTCGGGGAGGGTGTAAGTCGATTACATCGACCCCAGTACTCAACCGGTACTTATTTTATCGACCCCGAAAGGATGAAAGGCAAAGTCAGTCAACCTCGGTGGAATTTGAACTCAGAACATAAAGACGAACGAAATGCTGCTAAGCATTTTGCCCAGCGTGTTAACGATTCTGCCAGCTACCTACCTTAAAATCAACAAAATATCAGCACATATCTCACACATAGAAAGAAACATCTAAATATAATTAAGAAAAGAAACAAACAAACGAAAAACAAAGCAAAACCCTAAAGCAAAAAATGTCCATATTGAAGAAATATTTTGTTATAATGGGAATCTTGTTTATCACCTATTGAATAGCTAAATCAATGGTTCCCTAACTTTTTCACGCTGCCGCCCCTTTGGCACCCGGGCCACCCTCCCCACTCACTACCACAAACATAGACCTCTTTCTGCATCAAATTCGAAACAACTGTATTTCACAAATATAACTTAACCTAATTAATCCATTATTTGGTTGTTTTTACATCCATCGCGCTCTTTTGGCGACCCCATTATCGCCCCTCTGGATCTTTCCACCGCCCCCAAAAGGGCGGTACCACCCACTTTGTGAACCACTGAGCCGAATCATCTCTATTAATTCCCTCAAGGTGAATGAATGCTACTGAATTGCCAGTTGTAGTTAGTGATTCGCAATAAGATTCTCCTCCTTCCCACTAGACTCGCCAGGTACTTAATTATTACCTTTCCTATTTTCAAAGATAAGTTTTGAGGGTATCTTAATGAGAGTGGGCCTGATGTCCAGTGGTACTCTTTTCAAAACCAATATGCACTAAATTAAATATTATCATAAGGAAAAGATCTCTCTCTCTCTCTCTCTCTCTCTCTCTCTCCTGGACAGACTCTAGCACATTTGTCCCTCATCAACAGATGGGTTTGTAACGAGACCTTGGATTTGAACCCCATTTTCTAAGTTATCAGGCCAGTGCCACGAATGGACCACGCGATTATCACATGTATGTTCTATTTATCAACCAATTGAATTGCAGGAGATCACGCCACAAAGTCAGAACAAAAGTGAATGCCCTTGAGATTCGCGCGCTTTTCTCTAGTTATAAACAGTCTGGCGCGAAGAATCTTAGTAGAGGTTGAGAACAACCAGGGAACATACATCTCGCCTCTCGCCTCTCGCCACCATCAAATTCAGCGGACTAACTTGTCACTCACTCCAAGAAAACCAATGGCTGAGTAAAGACAGTTAAAGACGCGTTATTTCACTCTTGCTCAAAGCAAACCAGAGATTTGAGTTGATTCAGATAAACTCACATCTCGATTCTCATTCAAGACCTATCATTTCCTGTCTCTAGAGTAAGCCATTAATAACTGTAGTATTTAGACACTATGAAGGTCGAGCCCTATCTCTTAAGTCTCTCTCTACAGTGAATATCTGAAAATCCATGTACGTATTATATATATATGCAGCTTTTCCTTAAATAAATATATTATAAAATGTCCGCGAGTTTCGTTCCTGTTTACAACATACGCAGTCCAGACTGATCCATAATAAGCTTACACCAAAACCACGCCGACAATAGTGACTAACGAACTTTGCAACAAGTTCAAATTTAAATATTACTGTGTAACACCAATTTTGTATTTCTAAATTTGCTCAATATTTCTTGGTGTTTTTCTTCCCCTGATTTAAAACAATACCCTTAGATTTTGCCTACCATCGATATTTTAAGAAATAATCATGGTTTTATATAGGAAGAAAAAAATACTTTGTTGCGGTAGTGCTTTATTGACCTTATTTACATTGTGCGACAATATCAATCAAGTAATTTTTTGTAATCATTTTTTGCATCTCACTTTAAGCTAAACAGAAAATGTAAGTAGGCATATGATGAGATTACACTAGAAATGCATTAAAGATCGTGTTTTCCTACTGTGAGCTCCTTTGTGACCATATATAATCTCCCATCATGGGAATGTGCCATCTTCCTTGGTATCTCTTCTCCATTGCAACAATGTCCTGATGGAATCTCTCACCATGCTCCTCATTGACCTCGCCTAAGTTTTCAGGAAAAAAGTCTTAAATGTGAATGCAAAAAGTGCACCTTTAAGGACATTCGACAGTTTAAGTTCTTAAAACTATCAATAAGTTTTGCCACCAGTAGTTGCGATCTTTGTTGTTACCTAGGAAACCATGAACCATGCCTATCTTTCGACATCACTCATTGCCTTTTCAAATTTCTCTGACTTTAACATTGTCCTTATTTGCGGTCCAGTAAAAATGTCACCTTAACCTTTGCCTCAGATAGCTTTGGAAAGAGTAAACGAATTTCTTGAAAGGCTTCTCTGCCATTATCTAAGGCCTTTACAAACTGTTTGACCAAACCCAGAGGTCTAATAACATTTTGCTTTCTCGGCTGCATATCATATCGTAGTACCACTCAACTTTCCGGTAATGTTCATGATCAGCTCTGCTGTCCCATAGGCAAAGAAAGCACGAATATTTTGTGTATCCACCCTGCAATCCAAACAAGAAGGCAAGCATCTTAAACTCACCACAAATATCCCACTTATAGCCCGCATAGTTTACTTTCTGAAGAAGCTTATTGACATTTTCATAGTCTTCCTTCATTTGTACAGAGTTTGCGATAGGCAGAAATGGATACTGATTTCCATTGTGCAGTAAAACCACTTTGTGGCTTCTTGCTGAGCTGTCTATGAAAAGTTGCTATTCTTTTGGGTCATGATCAATTCCAATAGCTGCAAACAAGCCGTTCATATCTTTGCAGAAACAGAGATCTTCACAAATATCCTTTCTATACTGGGCACGAAGGCCCGAAATTTTGGGGGAGGGGAGTAGTCGATTACATCGACCCCAGTTC
>JAOPUL010000001.1:6398368-6411252 GCA_027564515.1 Octopus rubescens | reverse complement strand
TAGAATTGTGCTTAAAATAAATTTAATTCATAGAAAGAAAAAAATAATAATACTGTTCAAGTTGATTTAGTGCTAACTAATGTAATTGCGAATGTAAGTGTGAAACTCATTCCACTCTTACACTTCTAGTTGCAATTGGTCATTATTATTATTATCATTTTAAGGCGGTGAGCTGGCAGAATCGTTAGCATGCCAGGCAAAATGCTTAGAGGCATTTAGTCCATCTCTACGTTCTGAGTTCAAATTCCGCTGGGGTCGACTTTGCCTTTCATCTTTCTGGGGTCAATAAAATAAGAACCAGTTTAACACTGGGGTTGATGTAATCGACTAAACTCCTCCCCCGAAATGGCTGGCCTTGTGCCAAAATTTGAAACCATTATTATTATTATCATTATCATCATTTAACGTCCATGTTCCATACTGGCATGGGTTGGACATTTTGACAGGATCTGACAGGTTTGAAGACTGCATCATGCTCCAATGTGTCCTTTGGTATGGTTTCTACATCTGGATGCCTTTTACAGCATGTACAAGGTACTTTTTTTTATGGCACCAGCACTAGTGAAATCCCCACTAGTAAGACTCCTTTTGACTGAGTAGGGTTGTAGTAGAGAGTGGGGTGACCTTATGCTAGAGGATGAGGGTATGTGAGAGGAGGGGCCACAGCTGAACAAGTTTCTTGCTGTAGAGGACCTACATATCTACTAACATTATAGAAGAGAGAATGGGAGTGGCTGGGGTGGAACTGAAAAGATAAAAGTGGAAGTGAGGAGGGGTAGGAGAACAGAAAATGTGGGTGGGTGGGTAGAGATTGGAAGAGTGTCTGAAAGAATAAGAGATGGTTAGAGATAGAGAAGTGAGAGGGAGAACATAATGAAAAATGTGTGTAGAGAGATGATAAGTAGAGAGGGTAGGGAAGAAGGAAGAGTAGGTAACAGCTGTAGAAATTGGGAAGAGCTGATGGGTGATCAATGACATATATGGGTTGGAGGAGATAGGAGAAAGGAGGTACTCACAGTGTGGAAAAGGTGTGTGTGTGTGTGAAGAGCAACAGAATAGTAATAATGACACAGTAGACAGGAGAAGAAAGAGAGACGATAGGAAGAAGAAGAAGAAGAAGAGAGAGAGAGAGATGACATGTGGTGTGGGGTAGGCATAGTAAATGAGGATAAAATCTGAGAAAGGAAAAGAAGAAAATATAATGAAGAAACAACACAGGAGAAAATTATAGAATTTAGAATTTTACCTTCATTAAATCAAACTGTTGCTTTGTAGGTATTTTGTCTAATAATGTGATAACATCTTCAGCTTTGTTACTTTTAATGAAAGTCTCTATGATTTGATAATTGTGTTTATGGGTTTCAACAGCAAAAACCTGATATAAATAGAAATTAAAACACAAATTAAAAAGACATGACATTATAAACATTTAGTGAGAGAGAAAAAGGAAACAGACCCACAGACAGGTCTTGAACTGTATTACTACTGATACTCTGGAGTGCCTATTATGTGCTTAAATCTAACTTTTCTCACCAAGATAATTTGCTCAATTATCAGTACGCACCACGTATGCATGCATGCATGTATGTTCTAATAGCTAACATAATGACATAATGAAATTAGACGTTATTATTACCAATATATTTTATGAATTCATTTATAGAACATGAATTCATTTATAAAACATGAATTCATTTATAAAACATGAATTATTATATTAAAATGATCAGGATGTATTTGCTCAATCAGTTATGATACTTGATAAGATGGCTACCTATTTGTTGTGCAATTGTTAAAAAAACTGAAACAAACAACTTAAAAAAAGGAATCAGGAAAGAAATAGTCACAAAAACCTTAGGTGCAATTACATGAGGTCTCATTACCTCATCTCTGTAAAACTGATACAATGTTGTGTAACTACAGCTCGTGTGAGCATAGAAAGGAAAGAAGAAGGTATTATATGAAATAATGCCAACTGTTATTAATAATGCTATATGGCAGCAACAATGATAAAGATCTATTTTCAAAAATTAAAGGAAAACAACAAACATCTTGTTAATTTCTGAAATATCTACAACCCAATTAAAACAATGCATAAATAAAACTTTATAGGTTTAGAAAAACTCAGTTGTAAGCAGCTACCTTTTTGGCTCCTAACTTAGCAGCAATAAGAGGAATTAAAGAACCATCTCCAATAGATAGGCAAACAGTATCCTTATTGATAACCTGCAAAAGATAGATAAAAAAATAAATAATTTGTCATTAAACTAATAATAGCATCAACAACAGTAAAAATTAGAGGATGTGAAAATTGAAATCTTTATCCCTTTAGCATTTAAACCGGCCATACCAGGCCATAATAGTCTACCAGTTTTATGTTCAAACTGCCCAGATCTGACCTCTCACACCTACCCTACAATGTCATTCTAAAAATACCCTACAATGTCATTCTAAAAATAAACAATCCTATCATTTAAATCTCATGATTAATTCAAAACAATGTGAATAAATAAGCAATACATTTGACAGAGTAATCTGAATGCTAAAGGGTTAATCAAATACTTTTGAATTAATAGTTTTATGCCTATGAATGGCCTTTTTATTCCTACTGTATTTTAAGTGAATTTCTATAATAAAAGAAATTAAATATGTACTGTAACTATAACCTTAATTCACATTGTGACCAGGGAGTATAACACACACACAACCCAATGATGGAGACCCTATTCAGTTTACTCAACTTGTTAGGAATAGGAGTCAAATCTCTCCCAAAGCACACCATACCATTCTAAAACAGGAAGAGCACATTGAATAATGTGGTCCTAAATGATAAAAAAAAGAAAGATTGAAAAAACAAAAGCAAAAAACAAACTAAGATGCTCACAGTTTAAATGCCTTTGACCGTACATCTTGCTTGATCAGGCTTGACTTGAGGTTAAACAGCAATATACACATGCAAACATGAAGACACACATGAATACATACACACACACACACACCAGGAAAATTATCAAGAAGAAACAAAGTTTGTTCACACTTTTAGATATTTCAAAATGTTGTAAAATTTAATGAAATTTATTAAGCTCGATTAAAAAAAAAGTTCTTTGGTAGAAATTTACCTTCTTTAGTTCATTGACGTAAACTTGGTTCCGAACAGAGTCATTCAACATACCTAAACGGTTTCGGCCATAGGTCGAATGTATGCCACAACTACACATGGGCAAGACATCACTGATGGATTCTTGAGGCCTGATTTTAAAATAAAGATATCAAATGATGAAATTAACAAAAATAAGAGTTCATATTAAAAAAGAGAATTATATTTGTACAAAGAAAGCTTCAATAAATGATGCGAATATCTAGATTTACAAAGCTGCATAAATGTTATTGCTGTTGTTTAAACCCAGATCAGCTCTGTTAGAGACAACCTTGTCAAAGGCATTCTAGCCATCTCAACAATCTCAGTTTTTCCCCAGATAGTGTATCTAGGGCTGCATAATATAACATGTCCTTCTGTTTTTTTAAATAAGATATAATTTGAGGGATATCTGGCTGCAATTTCTAACAAATTGAGCTACCATGTAGAGGCATCCTTGGTGGCTCATTACAGAAAAGTAGAAAACAGGTGTAAATTCATTAAATAAAGAAAATTTCCAAAAAGGAAAACATATTTTAAATTGATTTAGAATCTTCTTAGAATGTAAGTTTTGTTAATAAGGAAGCAGCCAAGATTTTCCATTCTATTGGGATCATCATCATCATTTTAACATCCACTTTTCCATGCTTGTATGTGTTGGATAGAGTTTGTTGAGGCAGATTTTGTATGGTTGAGTGACCTTCCCATCGCCAACTCTTAACTGTTTTCAAGCAAAGTAATATTTCCCCATGACCAGACATGTTTTTGCAGAAGATTGAAAACAAATGACACTGCTTGTATGACAGTGACACTCCTTTACAACTAGCATGCAATGTCAAGACAAGGAGACACAAACATACATGTACTCATATATACATATCATACGACAAACTTCTTACTGTTCCTGTTTACCAAATCCACTCTCAAGGCTTTAGTCAGCCTGGAGCTATAGTAGAGGACACTTGCCCAAGGTGTCATACAGTGGAACTGAACCCGAAACCATGTAGTTGGGAAGCAAAGTTTTTAACTACATAGCTATGCCTGCACCTATCATAGCTACACCTATGACTATAGCGAAAACAAAAGAAAAACGAATAAAAAAAACCTTAGATCATCAGTGATATTTGCAAAGAAACTATGCCTGATTGTTATTTCTCATGTTAATTAGTATTGATATCACCTCTTTACAAAAATTAGTTATCAGGAATTATTATAAGACAAAGCAATTTAAAAGAACAAGTTTAGTTTTTCAAAGCAAGGTTAACATTTAAATAAACTTACTGCTTTTTAGTAGACAAATCAAACCACCAGCTGTACTCGTCATGGCAACTAATTAGGGAAACTTCTTCTCCAGCTTTAACTGTTGTGTATTGTGAGGGGTAGTATATGGCTTGCATCCAATGATCTCTCCACTTGTATGAAAACAGAATAATTAAATTAAAATAAATGCTAAACAAAATATAAAAATACAATGTTTTAAAAGAATAACTATGAAAGTATGTCAAAAATATAATTCCTAATTCTTACTAAGATGAAAAAAATACTGTTAAAGTCCTTGGGCCTATTGTTGTCGTGGAAACTGATATCTGATAGTGAAGATGGTGATGATGATGATGATTGATAAGGATATCAATTGATAAATAACAATTTTACATTCCTATGTATTCTCTCAAATAGAATTTAAAGATTTGCATGAATGTTAATTGTAAGCTAACTATTTTAATTACAGAGTTATTATTCAGGGTAGCAAACAAAGAACATTGACCAGAGAGCATCTAAGTGGTTGCTCAACCTGCTAAAAGTGGTAACAATCCCACTCAAATTATCTCCTACTATCTAAAGTAAGATGAGGATACAATGGAAAATGTAGTCCTACACATTCCTAAGAAGATAGGTTGGAACCAGTTGGAATACTTTTGATCATAGGGTTGATGAATTAGGAATAACCTAGAATTATACATCAACAGCAACAACACTGACCATTTCAAGTCCAAGATTAAGCTTCTATGTTGCTAGCCATGCTAGAAATAGCAGCCAACTCTTCCTCAAATTCTACTATATCCTCGTAAAATTGAAAAGACACATTAGATAATATAGTCCTAGATACACTAGGAATAGTCATGGATAGATTGCCTTTGATCATAGGTCTGTTTGATAAGAGCTAAACAACATTGGCTGACTATGAACTGAAGAAAAGCTTCAAGAATAGTTAGTATAATTTGTTGTTGATTAGCTTCTGCTAATGCTGATCAAGTAGATGGATGATCAAAGATGTTCCAGCCTTGACTATCCCTATGTTTCTTTCAGACTATGTTATTCAATGTATCCTTCTATTTTTTTTTAAGCTGGTAAAGTGTGATTTAGGGGAGATGTATCTGCTGTTCTTATCAGATCAAGCAACTGTGGAGAGCAGTGGTTCTCAAGTGATATACTATAATGCACTGGTGCACTGCAAGGGTTATCTGGATGTGCCATAGATTTTCCAAAATATAACTTGAGGCTTTAGAAAATCAATACTAACAATACTAATGGTTGAGCATCTTGAAAAACATGATATTCATAATTTTGTTGTTCACAAGTATGATTTATGAAACAGGGTAATAAGTTTTATTATTATTTTTAAGCAGTTTTTAAATAAAAACTTTCTATGTGTAGTGAGCTAGTAATGATTTTGGTTGCCTGCCAGTGTGCCTTGAAGTTAAAATGATTGATAACCACTGGTGTAAGAAAGTGAAGTAAACAGATCTGTGTTGGTTTTGAGGATTAGAATTCATTTGTTTGGTCAATCAGATTATCTGCTCGTTGAATTAGTGTGTAATTAGCTAAGCATTCCACAGACACATGTAGCATTAATGTAATCTTCAGGTAGAATCAGAGTGACATTGTGTGTGATAAGGCTAAACTTTTGAATTACAGGTACAATCTATCCAACAGGAGTTTCTGCCTGCCCATGTCTTGGGTTGACTTGAGGAAAAAATAAAAGACACTTGCTCAGGGTGCTACAGTGGGATCAAACCCAGGACTTCATGATTGTGAAGCAAGCTTCTTAACCAGCCAGGCTGCACGTCTAGTGTAGTAGCTCCTTCACTGGTTCAAAATGTAATTTGTTTTAGTCTAAGATGATAAAATGAAGAGTGAAATATCTAATAATATAATTAGTTACTTTAAAAATATAAAGAACAATATTAAAACCAAGAATTTCATACCTGAACTTCTTTTTTCTCTGGATGGGCCCAGTAGGGAGCACAACTCAATAGAATCTCTCCCTCTTTGTCCATATCTAGATCCCACCACATAAATAAAGTATCTATAGTACCACTGGAGTTTGCTGTGACATGTGCCAATGACTTTGCATTAAAAGGTTCTTCAGAATTTAGATTTTTGTTGGTGACTAATTTTTCTTTGTCACTAAAATCAAAGCTGGAAAAATAATACAAATACATATATAAAGTATCATTTTAAGATGTTGTATCTGGAATTACCGCTGTTACAAGTGAACATACAAAACAAAAACAATGGTCAAGGCCAGTTGGGTTAGTCTTATATAGTTCAAAGTAAGCACCTAATCCATTGTGGAGTAAGTGCTAATCTACAGCGGACTTTTCTAGAGAGTAATGATTTGAAATCAATTTTTTTTACCTATCAAACAACTATGTCAAACATCCAATCAATTTAATATCAAACACCACGATTTGCTCCTCTCATGCACTTTATTAATCTCTTGAAAGCTGAATCACCAACCCAACCTAACTTTTGTGGGATTTGAAGATTTGAGTCACAAAATTGTAAACTGTAACTTGGGGACCAGCAAAATATATTTCTAAGACTTTAACTTCATTGACAACTGAACTGACTGCTGAAGATATATTAAGAGAAAATAAAACTATAAAACAAAATATCATACATACCGAAATACTGTGATTGGGTCTGTTATAAGCTGGAATCTCGACTTGTGTAATTGGTTTAGCTGCAGATCATGCAAATATAAAGCTCCACTGCAATTATGCATTTCTTTTGGTACAGAAATAGACTTGGTTTCATCAATGGTGATAGGCTGAAACTCATTCCAGTTTCTTCCCAAAGGACACTGAGCCATTTGAACATACACTCTTGCAGAATGAGGCACCACAGAGCAGTTAGGCTAGCAAAACAGAGAATCAAATCAGTAACAATGACAACAACTTTAGTGATGATGGAGACAGTGATTTTTTGATTTCTGTTATGGTTCTACTTCTGATAATTTCTAATGGCTAAAAGAAAAAAAGGTAATCCTTTCATGAATTTCAAGGGTTATTAGGACCAGCACTTAGCAATGGATTAAGCTATTATTATATTGGTATTCAATAATTTATATTGGACTTGTAAAAATGCCAGAACTTTTTAACCCTTATGTTTGTGAAAGAAGTACAGTCAGTTATCACTTGCAAGCAAGTATAGCTTGATAACATATATGATACTTTCTCTGATTGTTTTAGGTGCCAGACATGGAGTCCTCTTAGCCCTCCCATCCTAGACTCAGCAAAATATCGAGAATGTAACAACTGGAGAGAGAGATAGCTGCACCAGTATGTGGCTGGGACACATTTCTGCTGAGTAAGATGAGAGTGAAACAAAGTGCTTTGCTCATTAGCACAAGTCACTGCTTGTTACAAGAACTGAACCCACAACTGTACATTCATAAGCCAAGCATCTAAGCCTACATACCAACACTATTAAAGACAGCTGTTTTAGAAATCGATATATAAACTTGTTAACAAAATAATTCCTTTTAAATAATGAATTTAGCATATTTCTACTCTTGGTAGAAATATATTAAGAAAGACAGTGGCTAATGAAATAGTTGAGAGCAATCAACATATCCAACATATTCAGATAAGTGAAGCCTCAGTCTTATTTCTTATAGCATTACACATCCAGCTTGCTATTTCTATCAGGTCAAGCAATCATACAGAGGTACTCTCATTGGCTTGTTTTCCAGTTGTAAATTCCTTTGTAGCATGGTAGTATCAATTCTTTGAAATGTATCATGATTGATTTTCAACCCATCACAAAATTTAGGGAAAATGAATCTTTCCAGTAATTTTCGTGTGGGTATGTTCACTTGTAACAAAAGTAAATTGTTTTGAATTTCAACTGAATTACAAAAATGAATATTTTGGAAGAGTTTGGAAAAACATTTGTAACATTTGTTCTTCAGATAATAAATAAATTTTTTTATTACAATGTTAAAGGATGATGATGATGATGATGATTTAAAGGATTAAAGTTTGACTGAAAATGTTATTCAATGTTTTTACAATATTAAGTTAACTGTCTATGGAAAATCCTGTGACTCTACATCTTTAGGTTATGTATTTAAAATTACTTATGATTCTTGATTTAAATCTATGGAACTAAAAGAAATATTGGTAGCTAAACTGATACTTACCTCAAGAAGATACTGAAGTGCATGGTAATAGGTACCAAGTGCACCTTCTCCAATAAGTTCGGTATCAAAAACTTCAGTAACAAGGATGTTAGCTTTTTGGAGCATGTCTTTACCTATAATAAATTGTATCATATGAAAATAAATCATAACAAGGAAAATAAAAAATAAAAAAATAAAACAAAAACAAAACAAAATAAACTGCCTGTTAAATAAAAGGCATCTAGATGTAGAATCCATGCCAAGCAGACACTGGAGCATGACTGTCCTTTGACTCATCAGATCCTTGTCAAACCATCCAACTCATGCCAGTATGGAACATGGACATATGATGATGATGATGATGATGATTGGCAATAGGAAGAGCATACAGCCAAATGGCATGTATGAACACAGTTTATAAGAGAAGTGGCTGCCAATAAGAAATTATCCAGATCATAGCAATCTATCCAACTCATGCAAGCATGGAAAGCAGAATTAAATGATGACGACTGTTAACAACAATAACTGTGCAAGAATACTAATTAAATGGTTATGAAGACACGGGATGAAGTGGTGAAAAAGGATCTTTAGATGCTGGGCCTCACAGAGGGGATGACAAGGGACCAAGACCTCTGGTGGTTTGCTATGCTTGAGAAGATACATCAAGCTAAGCAAAATTGTGGTTGTCCTTGCATACAGGCATGTCCCCTACATCCCTCTTCAGCTGAGCGATTCTAATGTTGCAGGCTCATGAGTGCTGGTGCCACATAAAAGCACCCAGTATACTCTGTAAAGTGGTTGGCATTAGGAAGGGCATCCAGCTGTAGAAACCATGCCAAAACAGAATGGAGCCCTGTTAAATCGTCCAACCCATGCCAGTATGGAAAACGGATGTTAAATGATGATGATGATGATGATGAAGACCTTACTACAAACGCCATATTGTGTTTTGGGCAGGATATATATTGTAGCTTGCCAGTCTGCCTAACGGACATATTACACTTGGATGTCACATGTTAGTGGTTGGTAGTAAGAATAACATCTAACTGTAATTGTTCTGGCAGTAATTGAATGTCTACATTTGTGAAAATCATCACCCATGCTAGAATGTAAAATGAGTGTTTACACTATTAAAAAAATTATTCTCAAAACATAAGATTGAATCTTAACAGTATAAACCACCTAACTATTGATATTCTAGTCAAGGAGAGAGCCTTTATATTGTCACTAGATCTGCTATGAATAGCAGCAAATTTCTCTTTAAAAAGAACACTTTAGATAAGGTAGTTCAGTGTACATTATGTTTTTAAAAAAACATGCAGAGCTGTTGTGGCTTGAATGCTTTCGACCATAGGTTGGCTTCATTAGGTCTGACTTGGAGCAGCAATATTTTGGTTTGTTAGTACTTGTTATCAGTTCTTCTGTCTCAGATGAGCCAAAAAACTTTTAAGTTTCATGTGCATTAACAGGACATCAAATCACAATTGTTTAATAAAAGGTTAAGACATATTCCCTTAGTCAATGCAAATTCACAATAATTAATATAAAAAGCATCTTATAAAAAAAAAACCCCAATCTAAAACAAAAGGTGGCAGACTGGTCAAGAATCATTTGAGTGTAGAACAAAATGCCTTGTGGTATTTATTCCAGCTCTAAGTGTTCTGAGTTCAAATCCTGCTGAAATCAACTTGCATTTCTTCCTTTTGGGGTTGATACGATAAAGTACCTAAACAGGTATTGGATTCACAAAATTGTTAGAGTGTCAGATAGGATATCTTGTGGTATTTGTTCCAGCTTCTGGCATTCCAACTTCCTGGGTGTCAGACTTAATCCTTTATTTCATTTCACATCACCATTTGGAATTTACTCTGCTGCAAGCATTCATGTGAGATCCCCAGCTTGAGAATAATGTCTTTCTTTCTTCCAATCAACCTTGGAGATTTTGAAAACAGAAAAAAAAAAGATCAAAGGGTATTGCTCTTCCCTCCCTGAGGAAGTGGAGAAAGGGAAAGAAAAGATTGCAAACCTCATATTTGTTTGTTGGGTTTTCATTGCAGATATTTTTGACAGGACAAACCAATGATTAAAGGAATTCCAACCATGACCATCTGGTCTTTTTAAAGGTTATTAGGACTATTTTATCCTGTGTATCTTTTCTTTTTAAAGATAATGGGTTGTGATTTGAGAGATTTAGCTGCTGTTTTTAATGGGTCATAAAAACTCCATGTTGGCTTTGTTGAGTTTTCATTTATGATGGTAGAATTTATCATGAATATAGAACATGAGATATAGGTGATTGTGTGTAGTTCTGGGATGCCTAAACCAAAATCAAACAGTCAAAAAGAATTGTAGAATTTATGTTAAATAATTTCCTAGAAAATGCATTCCAATTCAAATATAGATTTTTTGGGGTAAAGTTGGAATATTTCCATAAATTACAGGTGATTGCTTTCCTAATACTACTCATTCAACCATGCAGTGAATGAGCTTAATTTCAGTGACAAATATGATGCCCTGTCTTAAGATACAACACTTTCAGGCAAGAATCAAGTTACATATTCCGCTTTTATGACAGAAAATGATAAAAACAAAATAGAATAATAATGATAAAATAAAATAAAATAAAATAAATGAAAGCATTCATAGCTTACTACAAACCTTCACCAACAGTTAATTCTGTTGATCTTTTAGGAATTAATTTAATTTTATCTTGAAAACCATTTCTTTTTATTAC
The DNA here is from genome assembly GCA_027564515.1 of Octopus rubescens. Lineage (NCBI taxonomy): Eukaryota > Metazoa > Mollusca > Cephalopoda > Octopoda > Octopodidae > Octopus > Octopus rubescens. The sequence goes on along the minus strand of JAOPUL010000001.1, from coordinate 6,399,975 downwards.
TTTCTTTGCACATTCTGCCATAGGTGTGAATGCCTAGAAGATTAAGCATAAATATTTATGCAGTTTGAGAAAAAAAAGAAAGAAATGATTATAATATGTTAATTCTTATAAACATGTAACATTATTCACTCTTTGTAAGGAGAAAGCACACCTAGTTTATCATTTAAAGTATTCTTCTTTCACTTTCCTCACAAATGTACATAGTTATAACAGTGTTACAATATTTATCAGTATTTCATTTTCAGCAATCCTACAGTAAGTTTTTAGTGAGCCAAGCCAGCCATCTGGTTTTGATTTTCAGTTAAAATCAATTTATTTCATTTGCGTTGTTAATGATTTCGGCATGGACATTGCAATTTAGCTTTCACTGCTACTTTTAAAAAATCTCTATGTTAAAAATAACCATTATCATTTGTGAGACAGTTACATAACTTCATTTCATATTTGGAAGCACTCAATTAGTTTGTATTACTAATGTTCATTAGGAAACATATAAGTAGTATAAAAACCCTCTCTCCTCCTTTAAAGCATCAACAGATATAATACAAATGTCAATTCTTAATTATTTCTTCATCATAGCATTTAAAATAACAATATTTTCATCAAAATATGATTTAATAAAAAAGAAACCACAAGCTTAACAAACAAAGGAGATATTTTAAATTAATTCTGAGTGTTTTCCTAAAATTACAAACATTTGTGACTGAACAACAAACCTCACATGCTGTAACAGAATCTGCCCCACATTTAGCAGCCATCATAGAGAGCAACCCAGTACCAGTACCAATATCAAGAACATTAACTGGTTCATTCATTGTTCGGCGTTGTTCAATAGCCTTTTTAAGGGCTTTGAAATATTTCTGGTTCTGTAAATGAAGAAAATAAAGAGTGACTTAATTCAACACAATTCAACTTTTAAAATAACATTTTCTCATCAGAAAAAAATAGCATGGCTTAGCTGCAGATCATACCTATGTAATACAATTAATATATTCTTTTGGTACAGAAATGAATTTTATTTCATCAATGTAATCTTATTCCAGGTTTTTTATTTTCCAAAGAACATTAAGTAAATTATGTGGTTATTTAAACTCAGATACTTGTATTTATTGTCAGAGTTAATGTTTAAAGCTTGTTGTGGTACATATTATAGATGACAAAACACTGATGTGAGGTGCAATTTAATTTATCACTGAAATAAGTTTTGTTTTGTTTTGTTTAAAGTTATAGCACAATAAAATATATGTAAAGTTATAATTTAAGGATCAGTATTAAACCATATTAATCCTTATATTTTACGAATTCAATAGTTCCCACTGTATATATATATATATAGCGTTGAGAGTCCGGTGCTGGTGGCATGTTAAAAGCACCCAGTACACACTGTAATGTGGTTGGCGTTAGGAAGGGCATCCAGCCATAGAAACCAAGCTAAATCAGACTGGAACATGGTCTAGACCCCCCCCCCATCCTGGTTCACCAGCTCCAGTCAAGCCGTCCAACCCATGCCAGCATGGAAAACGGATATTAAAGGATGATGATGATGATGATGATGATGATATATATATATATATATCATCATTTAATGTTCGTTTTCCATGCTGTCA
>JAOPUL010000001.1:6382069-6398268 GCA_027564515.1 Octopus rubescens | reverse complement strand
GTGTAATATATAGTATAATCTGATGTCCTTACGTTATGTATATTTTTACTGCCTCCGTTGCTCTCTCTATCTTATATATATATATATATAATGAATTAATAAGGTGAGATCGATATAATATTCCCTCTTGACTCTTCGTACAAATATTTAGCCATTTACTTTCTAAAAGTAGAAGAGAAAAGGCGCTAGAGCCTTTAATCGGCTTAGCTCTATGAAACTTCTCCACTGTCCAAATATAAGCTATTTGATGTGAAAAAATATGACAAAAGATTTCTATGTAAATCCATTCATTTACACTTTAGTACAATGCTATTGTCAATATAACATTGCTCGCGAAAATGGCAGTATTATGATCAAACTGTGTATTTCGTTCCATTTTAAATCTCGTGACGTGTTGGCATATTTTAATGACAGGAATTTTCATCTTGATGAACATATTCATGAAAAAGGCCTCCTGACAGTGTTTCTAACTAAATACGTCTATACTGTATAAGAAACTTTCAACACAATTGTAGGAATATAAACGAATGGTGTTCATTAATAATACTGACAAAATAAATAATGAGAGGAAGCAGAACAAACATATGATATTCTGAGATGCATTCATAATTCTTTTGAACCTAAACGTCAGTGTATCATCAGCATAGCGTCTTACTTAACGTACTAGCCTTTTCAACCTGACAGCTTGTCACGAAGCTGACCTATCACCTGGCTGCTATTCAGTTTTGAAATGATCTAGATTTGTGTAGTTAGTTTCGTATTTTCTGAATCCGTGTCGCAGTGAAATTTCATTAAATAACACAATCATATATTCCATGTGTTTCTCAAATATTTTTCCAAATACAATTTATTCTCGGAATTGATTGTATTCTTTGTAACATCGTTTAATTGTCATGTGTTGTCTTAACATACTCAGCTCTACAAATATTGGATGATTTGTCTACGTAACCCCAGCTCTCTAGACTTTTGTGATGATTTAGATTAATAAAATCAGCATTGTTAAATTTCAGATCACTTAAAATAGGGCAAGAAAGACCATATAGGATTCATTATTAAATCGTCTACGACGCCAGCAGAGTCTTTGAGTTAGTTGCCGTAAACACTTTAATTCATATTCATTTTAAAATTACATTTTAAAACGAAACCTACTGTTGCATATTGATAAATCTCCTTATAATAACTAATAGTGTCAATTAGAATCAGAATCAGCATATTATTGCTCCATCACATCAGAAACACAACTTTCCGGGCCGGTTCTTTTCGTTCTTGCAATCAGTATTCTTCCTTAGTTAGAAAACAAATATTTATGCTGCAGTTCTTTCAATATAAGTGCTTTGAATAGTGGCCAGTCCTTATTTTTAGTTGCAGGCATTTGATGTAAACACAAACTCTGGAATTAGGGGACTTGAATGCACTTGGCATTCAATATGGCTTCTGTCCGATTTGTTCTTTATTGTGTGATCTATGTGATAGCAGGAGCAAACCTATAAAGAACATAAATGTATTACGGAAAATTTTTTTGGAATAAGATGGGAGTGAGAGAAAAGTGAAGAGGTGTGCGCTAGTAAATAGGGTGTGGCATTCATGATCGCCAGATCGTGGGTTCAATTCCTCCCGTGCGGTGTGTAACGTTATTAATCTAAACTACATTATTTCATGTTGCTCTAGTGCAGTGTGGGGACCGGTAGTGTTGAAGAATAGACCTAACGTTTCCTCTGCGTGTCGTAAACGGCAGCTAAAAGAGATTGAAGCAAGAATTTCACTCGGAGCTCGTAAAACCCTCAACAACAACGTCTACCCTAACAGACCCATGGGTTGGAAGCTTGTCACCTGAGCGGTGCAATGTGTCATCCACCAGTAGAACAGAATCATCAACAAATGGTGGATGCGGCGAAGCGACGCGCTATTACAGCGCATGCCCCCATACTACTACTACTTCTACTGCTACTACTACTACTACTACTAATAATAATAATAATAATAATGATAATAATAATAATAATAATAATAAAGATGGCCGTCAGCTTGGTAAGCCTCGCTTGACCTCGCTCCGTAGATTTTATAAAGAAAATCACTGATAACTTTTTGTGTACACTTCGCAAATTGGTATCATCTTAGACAACATGTTATTTGCTGTCAACTGATGAGTTTCTTTCCCTTTTTTGACCCTCAATTTTGTAGGAGACTTCGATTTAAGTTTGTTTTCATTCAAAAATATATTTCGTCTTCTCTCCAACGTGGATAAAGTATGCTTGAATTCAATGAACGTTATGGTCAGTCCCATAATCGGACGTGTGTAATTATTTCTCATATGAAAGCAACATACCAAATACTGGAAAAGCTGAGCGATAAAGTGCGTTATAATTTCAAGCGAATATTTCTACATAAGTGTTTTACACATTACATATATTGCAGCAGATCTATACAAATGATACATAGATCTTTACACATTTATGTAAACATAGCGCTATAACGTTACACACATAAATAAATAGGTCAATGTTTCAAAACACTTTACGAAAAACACAAACAGCACTCAATATGTACGTTTAAATACAATTGTAGAATTAAAAACAACCTGAAAGGAAAGATTATCCAAGCTGTGAATAACTTTAAATTTAATTCTGACAAAACTTTGTCGAAACTTTTAAAGAAGATTCTTGTCTATTCTGAAAAACAAATACAAATATTAGTGAATAGACACAATAATCATGGCTAAACATATATGTCTCCTTCGATCGAATCGGGATTACAATCACTTTATACAATGGATCTACTATCTTAACAAAGATTTATATGAAGCATATATACAATCTGACCCCCAAAAATTCGGTTCTATGCAAAAGATAAAAAGTTTGTGGAACTCGAAACATCCAGAATTAGATTTTTCTTCAAAACATTTAAATGAATAAGCAAAATGTATCTTCAGATGTAAATTGATAAATCTAACGGAAATGTCCGATTCAAAGCAGACTGGAAGTATGAAGCCAGCCATTGAAGATAATCATCACACTTCCACTGATGGACAGACACAATGATCTGCTAAATCTAGCAGTAAACATATGAAGGCACATGGCTTAGTGGTTAAGGTATTCAGCTCACAATTGTAACGTCGTGAGTTCGATTTCCGGTGACGCGTTGTATTCTTGAGCAAGACACTTTATATCATGTTGCTCCAGTCTACTCAGCTGGCAAAAATGAGTTGTACCTGTAATTCAATGTCTGTGGAGTGCTCAGCCACTTGCCTGTTAATATTATAAGCAGGCTATTTCGTTGTTTCGGATCAACAAAACCGACGTTGATCTGATCATTGTATCCGATGGAGTGCTAGTTTTTTTAGGCAGAAAACAACACACCGACCATTTACCTGAAATCTCTACCTATAACGTACAAACAGAACGCCAAAAACTTGTGGACGCCTTACAAGTGATCTGGGATAGTAGGTTTCAACTGGTCCACAACCTTAATTTGAATGACAGGCAATACGATACCAGCATAAGTAAAGAATCCAGTTAATCAGAATTAGAGGCAGTAAAGGAGATCGCAAACAAATATCTGAAGACCACTCTGTCCAGAGATATGAAAACAATCTACGAAACCATTAACCTTTTGATATTTATGTCTCAGTTATTATATTATTAGCGTATTGCAAAGAGTTGAAGCCAAGCAATAGAGATTCGAGCAGAAAACCTGAACCAACATGGGCATATAACTTAAAAAATAAAATGTTATTCCTTCAAAAAAACGTATCTCACAGATCGTTGTAGTTATGAAATATAACACAAAGAACAACTTCACACGAAATCAGGAAAACTTCAGAATATAAAAACAACAACTAGGGAGGCTACTTGGATTCAGAAACCTAAGCTCCAAACCGCACCGACTGAAGCAACAACTCACAGCTACAGTTCAAAAACAAAAATATAAACCTACAGTATATAAACGGCAAATGCCCAATAAGATCCCAAATCATTTTGTCGCAGCTTCAATGCGAAAAGCTCAATCACTGTAAAAGAGACCCCCACAAAAGATTAGGTTGAGGGATATTGGAGATCTTTATGGGAAACAAATGATGAGATCAACATACAAGATGTATGGCTAAAAGAACTGGAGTAGGACTACTGCCAGCATATCCAGCAAAAACAATATGAAACATATGGTGAAATACTGGAAACACTACTACAGAAATTGTCAAACAGGAAATCCCAGGGCCCAGACCTCACAACAGGCTATTGGTTGAAGAATTCCACCTTTTATTGGAGTGATCTCATACGGTTGTATGGAGAAAGTCTCAAGGGCACACAAGAACTTCCCCAATGGTTATCAACCACAACTTCTCTCCTCATCCTCCACCCAAAATAGCCAAACCAGCCTTGCAAAAAATTACTGCCCAATTGCCTACCATAAAACACGTACAAATTATACACTTGGTGCCTCAATGTGTTCTTGCAGGATCATTGTGCCACTAACAAACATTATAATACCTGGACAAGTTGGAGGAAAGAAGGATGTTTGGGGTGTATACAACAGCTACTAATTAACAAAAGGATTCAGGAAAAAATAAGAAATCGCAGGAACTTAACCGTAGTGTGGCTGGACTACCAGAAGGCGTTCGATAATATACCACATGGGTGGATTATCAGGGCTTTACAGTTAGCCAAAGTTCCACAATCACAAGTAAGTTGATACTGAATGCCTGACCAAGACTTGGTACACGCTCCTGAGGAGTGATAAGAAGCAAATTGAGTCGGATAGCATTCACTTCCAGAAAGGCATCTTTCAGGTTGATAACCTGTCGTTGTTACTCTTTGTCCTCTCATTAAATTCATCCATCATACCTGCTCACAAAACATAGTGACCAGAGAAATAGATACAGAAGTATCTCTCATCTTTTCTTTGTCGACGACCTGAAACTATATGGACCAAATATCAACGACATAAAAACAAAATTGAACCTCATTACCCAATTTTCTACAGACACTGGAATGAAATTTGGTGAGTCTAAATTTCCATTTTTGACGATAAAAGGAGGAAACTTTGTGCCCTCCTCTGAAAACCTAAATATGAAAAGCTTGATGATACAACCTCTACAGTCAGGCGAAAATTATAGGTATCTCGGACAGGATGAGAATGTCAGATATGATGGACCCACAAATAAGGAAAGGACCAGAAATGAATCCCTCAGGAGATTAAAGAGAATATGGCAATCAGAACGCTCAGCTTACAACAAACATATTGCCCACAACACCTTTGCAGTGCCTGTCCTCACGCTTACGTTTGGCCTTCTGAACTGGTTACTACAAAACAAGAACTGAATGAGATAGGTGTTCGAACTCACAAGCCAATCAAAGACAGGCTATACTTCCCACGCAAGGAAGGTGGGCGTGGTCTCAAATCTGTATTGATGTCATATCTGCTGCTGTGTGTTCTCCTTGGTTACCCGAAACCTTTTTTAAGACATCACCATGCCAGCAGTAACAAGATCAAAACCTGCAACCTCGTAATTAAGACTGCAGTTTTCTCCAAAATGCAGCTGTGAGTGCAAGGTGTTAAAGGAAAACCTTCAAGAACAAATGCTGGAGAACAATAAACTGAAGATCAAACTTAAGAATATTGGAGCGAAATTTGGTGCCTTCGAAAAATCTCTAGCATGATTTGCAGCTTTGGCGTTCTACGAGCGAGAAATCTATTGTCCCTCACTCGAGTAAAGTTGAACCAGTGCTAACATCTGCGTCAAATACCAGTGCCAGCAAAAACCCCAAAGGTTGCTCAACAATCAACTCAGAATGATCATCCATCAAACAAGTCTACAAAATGAAGAAAGAAGACCAAAGTGCAGAAAGTTGTCCCTAACACTGAAACAAGCAAACCCGCAGCTGAGGCCACGCATTTACACTCGGTTCTTTCTACGCCTTTTGACAATGCAAACTCAAGCTTTCTGTGGATACGGACTGTCATAGCGCCGGAGATTGGCAGAAAGTCAAGAAAGGAGAAAATAAACAGTCAGTTTTAAGAGACTGTACCGCTGTCATCTATGGGGCATCCGAAGCAGAATCCGAGGCTCCCCTTGATTGATTACAACACGATATTGCCCTCGTCAAAATCTTTGTGTCTGCCTCACTTGATAATCCTACTCAAGTTCAAGTATTCAAGGTGATGAGTATTGGAAGACAAGCAATTAAAACTACACACCCCAGGTAGCACCAGACCCAGATCAATAAAGGTTATATTTGCAATCGCTGGCCAAGCTTCCAGATTTATCATGAACGCTCAAAATGTTTTCTGTGACAACCACACAATCTGGGTTTTCGAAAGGAGTATTCTCCACGCGAAAGAATCAAATGAAGAGCTCTCAATCTGGAGCTACAGAATAGAATCTCCAACGGGGAGAATGGCTTAATCATCAGAGATGGCCAGATAGTGAAAAGATTTCTATGGAGGAACCCACTGATTATCACAGCTCCAGAAACCTAGTCCCTGCATCAACAATTGAGCCTTCAAGACGCAAAATTTGGTGCCCCAAATTGACTTCAACGCAAAGTGCTCAACATCACCACGTTCTTTGAGTTCTCTATACCAACATCTGCTCACTATTTTCAAAGTTAGATGAATTTCAGGCGATTGTTATCAAAGAGGAGCCAGATATTACAATCATTACAGAGAAACTGGCTGCATGATGATAGTCAAGATGATGAATTTTCAATTGAGGATTATATGACGTTCCGGTGCGACAGAGTCGGTTCTTGTGGCGGTGGCGTTGTGACGTTCATCAAAATAGATCTAAACCACTCCTAGTGTGAGCTTCCATCAAATGCGCAACTATCAAACTACTTCAATGCTGTCCTGTGCAGAATTCGACCTTGCAAAAGACAGTTTTCTCATTCCGTCTGTGTATCGCAGCCCACGGGTGGAACCTGATGATGACCAACGGCGTCTAAATGCAATAGCTGAAATATCAAAATCCCAAGTAGATTGTCCAATAGCAGGCGACTTTAATGCATCGCTGATTGACTGGGAGGCGTATTTCTGTCCAACAGGAGCTCGTTTTGGTCAAACCTTGCTGCATACTGCCGAAAATCTATTCCTTATACAACATATTTCTGCACAAACGAAGTTTCGAAGTACGCAGCGGCCATCAATGCTTGACCTTGTCTTCTCAAAGTACCCAACAACCATCGCTGATGTGGAGATCCTACCACCCCTGGGTAAAAGCGATCACATGGTACTGACATTCAATGTAGAATCGTCAATCCCTTCTTCAATGCCAGTTTCTGCACCAAGACGTAAGTTCCATGCAATGGATGAGAACGTACTTGTAAATGGAGCCCAGGATTGTGAGTGGGACGAAGTAATGGCAATACCAACGATGGAAGAGTGATGGCAAGCGATAAAGAACTTGATAATAGGGGTGATCGAAAGCGCTGTCCCATTATAACTCCCTCGAAAACAGAGACACAAACCCTGGATATCCAGTAATGTGAAGCGAGAATGGAGGCTAAAGGATGTCGCTTGGTACGAATATATGAGATGTCGAACCACAGCTGCCTTCGAAATCTACAGAAGTAAAAGAAACAAAGCGGAACGTATGGTCAGACAGGCACGTGGCTTATTTGAACGGAAACTCGCATCGCAGTCAAAATCTAATCTAAAAAAGATTTTATGCACATGTTCAACAAAACAAACGGCTGAATAATTGTGTGGTTGCACCGAGAGATGTCGAAGGAAATATTATCACATATTCGGCATCACAAAGTTCACTCTTTGCAGAAATGTTTTCTTCTATCTACCGAATAGATGATGGGCCTGAGTCACTGATACCAGACAGGCAAATCGAACCGATACTTCCAGTCACCATCTCACCTCATGCAGTTGATATTGTCCTTTCAAAACTTCATCGAGACAAAAGCGTTGGCCCAGATAGTCTCCATCCAGCTGTTCTACGTATCTTAGCACATATCCTAGCAGCTCCTCTAGCATCTCTTTTCAATATCTCACTTGAGCAAGGAACTGTACCAGAGGACTGGAGGAAAGCGACCGTATGTCTAATCTTAAAAAAGGGCAGTAAAGAGGACCCGCTTAATTATCGACCGGTCAGTCTCACATCTATTCTCTGCAAAGTCATGTAGACCATCGTTAAGAAATATCTCATGGACCATCTCCTTACTTCAAATGCTATATCCGACTCGCAGCATGGATTTCTACCCAGTAGATCCTGCCTAACAAATCTTCTTCTTCTGGAAGGGTGGATTACAAAGATCATGGATGAAAAAGACTCGGTGGACGTGGTATTTTTGGATTTCGCAAAGGCGTTTGACTCCGTCAACCACCGACTTCTCTTGCGTAAACTTCAGGCATACAAGATTTATCCATTGGTGACTTCGAAGATTTCTTCCTTCCTGAGCCATCGAACTTCTTGGGTGCAGATAAATGGAGTTCTTTCGGTGGAGACGAATGCCTGCAGCGGCGTTCCCCAGGGATCGGTGGTGGGACCAATATTTTCCCTACTTTATGTCAACGACCTGCCAGATTTCCTTGATGGTAGACTCCTACTATTTGGAGATGATGTCAAACTTGTTTCGCTTAGGAGTCAATATGATATTCTCCAATCGTCGCTGACCAGGGCGGAAGAATGGCATCTGCCCTGGGACGCCTCAAAATGCAGCCATTTGCCAATAGGTCCACCTCCAAACTCTTGGCCTTCAACACCGACCTCTTAAGAAAGTCACTAAAGAAAAGGATCTCGGCATTATGATTGATACCACTTTCAAACCAACACGGCACGGTATCGAGGCGGCGAATAAAGCTAGGAGGAATCCACTCTTCACCCGTCAGTCCTTTGTCAACCTCTCAATGGCGGTCTTTCAACCTTTATATGTCATTCTAGTCTGACCAATCCTTGAATATAGCATCCAGGCCTCAAATCCATATTTTCAGCACCTGGAACGGGTTCAACACTTAGCTACTCGAATGGTCGCCGGCTTGTCTGGGCTTACGTATGAGGAACGTCTCCAGAGGTTGGCATTACCTTCACTCGAACGACGGAGAATGCGGGGATATCTCATCTTGGCTTTCAACATCATCAACGGGAATAATAATCTACCATTTACGGAGTTATTTTACCCCTGCGCCGGATAGAGGTCTTCGTGGGTATGATCTAAAACTCTATTGCCGACACTTTCGACTCAACAGGCGGAAGGCCACATTCTCCGTCCGTATCGCAGCCCCGTGGAACAAGCTCCCATAAGATGTTATTCGGATACCCACCACGTCCCTGTTCAAGGAGGCTCTGGAAAATTGTGGAGACTCTATATATAACTGAACATAACAATAACGTTTTTTTTTTCTCTTACATGGCTTAAGCATATTTTGCTCTTCTCTTGCCAATAAACTTGATTTGATTTGATTTGATCACCAAACTATGAGATAAAATAATATGTTACAAATTAAATCTCTTTGGTGGCTTGATCATTATTTTTGTTCATTAACAGGAAAGACAGGCATGACAAGGTTTAGTGAAATAATTTCATTACGTGGAAAAACGGATGTTAAATGATGATGATGATGATGATGTGACAAATCATGAAGAAAGACAGTCTCTACTACTTAATCTCTTTTGTGAATAACAATAAACTTAGCATTGCATTCAAGTAGTTCGGTTTCCTGTACTAAAGGATCACTTTTTTATTGTGCTCATTTTTTTTTTTATAAAGATAAGATCAGGAGAAATTAGTTAAGAATTAAAGCAAAACATCTAAAATGAAAAAAAAAAATTATCATGAAGAGTTTCATAGATGACAGTTGAGAGCAGAAATCAAGTTGAGTGAAGTACTTCATCAGAAACACCTTTCAATAAGGATTCAAAAAGATTTGGTGATTTTAGGCAAATAGTACTGACTTCCATATTGTTTGATTTGTTCTTTAGCATTGTTCATTTCTCTGGTTGTAAGGAGTTTTAGAAAATTGTTCACTTCCATAGACATGAATTGAACCCCTTGTGGATAGCTTCAAGAGTTTCAGTTAGGGAAAAGAGCAATTTGAAAGGTGATATTCCCACAAGGAAATACAAAAGGTTAATATGAGTATTCATAAACTTAAAAAGTATTTCTTTTGAGATATCAACTGTTTAGGTCCCACAAACTTCAATGAAATGCTTTCAATAGCTTCCTTGTGATAGTATTGCAGCGAGAGCAGTGCTTGACAAGCCAGTTTCAACTGTAATTAGGATAGAGTTGTCAATAGCATGAACAGCATTTCCTTGTCAACTTTAATAATTTTGAAAATGATAACAACTTCTAGAGGAATTTGGAAAGTGGTATAAGATTTACTTTAATAGACTAGCAACCCAAAGATCATTTCAAATTCCCTTTTAGACGTAGGAACTTTAAATGGAAGCAACATATCAGGAGTTATTATGTGGTTCTGATTGTAATACCCAAGAATGTTATGTTTGTTGTGTCAAACTGCATTCTTTGCTTAAATTTAAAATTAGATCTTTGGCACATTACAGGAATGCAGTATGACATGATATATCTCTAAATTATTGCCAGAATATGAATTTTTTAATAATTACATTACAATACAAAAGGAAATATAAAAAGTGATTCAATGAGAAATTGAGGGGTTTTCGTCAAAGAATAAAAAATACCTTTGTTTATTAAATTATATTCATTAAATAAATTTACTCGTTTTAACTTGAATTAACTTGATATGTTCTAGTCAAATTTAAGTAACAATCTGATTATCTTCAGTTATTTGAAATATCTCCTCTCACTAGGGAATGAAAGTAATTTCTTTAATTACTGTTGTATGTTGTCTGCTTTCTATAGCATAAATCTTCATATTGTTTCCATCAGGTAAGTTAATGGTCCCTATTTATATACGATGACTTTATAGATAATAAATTACCAAACTCTGGGGGAGTTCTGGATTAGGTAACCCATACGTCATGGGAAAAGAAAAGATTACGAAATGCGAAGGGACAAAAATTAAAAAATAGAAATTGTAAATGGTAAAGAATAATCTATTAATAAAATCAGCAACTTATAGATGTTAGGTGCTACAGTATTAGTTTTGCATGTAAGGCTGCGAACTGCCAGTATCGTTAGCACGCCGGGATGCTTAGCGGCATTTCGTCCGTCTTTACGTTCTGAGTTCAAATTCCGCCGAGGTCGACTTTGCCTTTCATCATGCCGAATCGAACGATAAAATAAGTACCAGTTGAGTACTGATGTCGATGTAATCGACTTACTCCCTACCCAGAAATTGCTGGCCTTATGCCAAAATTTGAAACCAATATTAGTTTTGCATGTTATAGTTACCAGTCGATTAAATATCTGTGAAGAAAACGATTCCATTGTTGTTTAGCCCCAGATCAAACTTGGTCGAAAGAGAATCCAGATTGGCCATCCTGTTTTTTCAGAGGTAGCTAAGACTATATTAACATATGATGCCTTTTTTTTTTTTTAAAGAGAGTGGCGCTGTGATTTGAGGGAAATTTGGTTGCTACTTCTAAAAGATCGGGCGACCACTTAGTTTATGATGTAAACAATATTCCAGTCGAAAATAAAATATAGAGAATTGTTATTCTTCAACGACCTATCCGATTCAAATATGATATTATATAAAATACAAAATAGGAATCGAGTTGTAAATGTACTTTGAAAAAGCAATTTAAAAACAAACAAAAATATTACATTAATTAAACGTTTTCACAAGTATACGGTGTTTAAAGGAAGACTGTAAAGTCATTCAAATTTCTCTAATTATCAATATACTAACCGAGCTATTTCTTGATGATAATCATAATTTTCGTCTTGTAACACCCATTCATTCTTCCCCAGGAGTGGATTGAACTGGGAAACGAATATACTCATTGTAGACCGAAGTTGAACAGCCGACAAAATAGATTTCAACATTAAACAACGTGTTCCAAGACAAAATATCTAGCAACAAGGGACATAACTCTAGACCATTGATTTTTTTTTTAACCCTCTTTACTTCCACAATCGACTCCTAGAATATTTTATTGACTTTGAAGTTAAAACATCTTAGGAATCGATTGATCTCAAGAAAGGTTAAGGTCTAAAGTGTAAAATATGGAATGAGGTAAGCAAAATTTACATCTTCAGTTGGTGTAGATTCCGATTATTCTCGGAATTTGTTTTGAAACAATTTTCCAAGAAGTGGCGAGAGGAGTTTCGGAAAATTTACATGAGTCGGCTTTGTTTTCTCATAAGTTTCAGACATATGGGTATTTTTTAATGAAATGTTCTACAAATACCTTTCAGATTGTGTAGATTACGATTATATCGGAATTTAATACGAAAAAAAAAAAAAAAGTAAAGCACGCACACATATATACTGACTCACCACAATTTTTTTCCATAATTTCAAGTTTCATTTTGTAGATATATGTGATGTGTGTTAGTATTTGTTTGTGCGAGCCCACCAATTTTTTCCCCTATTAAATTCCGATATAATCGTAATCTACACCATCTGAAAGGTATTTGTAGAAAATTCCATTAAAAAATTCCCATTTTCTGAAAGTTATGAGGAAACAAAGTCGGGTGGAGGACACACTTGTGTAGGTATGCCTAGATAACATTTTAAAGACGTTAATAAGTAAAGTTTAAAATGACATTTATCTAATGAACTATAATGCTAAACCTCTCGATTCTGGTGGTCATCATGGACTATCATCCACAGCAAATCTCAAACGATCATGGTGTGGTGTGGATACCATGCATTATTGGAGCATATTTTGGTTGCAAAGTCATCCTTTACAGAATTTTCTTGGCGACATAAACAAGTCTTTAACATCTTTGCAAGCGCACCAAAATATTAATGCATCATTATCAATGAAAATAGATTCAGTTTCAAGATGCACCTTACGGTCTTTCATAAAGTAGGCGAGAAATGATAATGCAGAAGTGTAAACAAAGAAAACCCCAAACCCCAACTGTATAGTCATCCACGTTTCCCTAATTATCAGTGACTGAAAGGTTCAGATGGATTTGGAGAAATTGCTCCTATTCTGAAGCCATATTGAAATAACCAAGTAACATCTTGACCCATGGCCTGACTTTCAAAAAATAGTACTGATTATAAAATATATATATATTAGCGACAGAGGCAGTGTTGATACCGGGAGGTAATATTCATCCTCACTTAAACATGGATGTTCTGTTAGGACAAACTATATTGCGGTAGATACCACGAGAGAAACTCTCATATTGGCTTTTGGTACAAAATGCACTTCCGTTTATATCACCAGCGCCGAGACCACCAGATCACGTGATTTCGATCTTCCTTGGTCTCATCAACGATAGATGCTCGACCGCGAGGCAACATCCTCTCCTTTCCAACAGGGACTAGTTCCAACAGGGAGATGGCTGAAGCTCTGTTACAGTGGAGAGAACTGGGTTTGTCAGTTGCTGTTACAGCTGAGGATAGACGGAAGCAGAGAGTATGGGACAATCTACGCTCAGGTGTCTCCTTCAACTCTCTCTTCGATCAATCTGATCAATTTTCGAGGTGTCGCCTACTTTCTACAAGTGCGAAATTCTCGGGAGACTGGATTGATGCCCTGCCTGTGGCCAACATTGGTGGTATGCTCAGTCTGGATGAGCTCCGCATCTCCATTGCACTCAGAGTGGAAGCCAACGTCTGTGGGGAACTGAAATCTCGCTGTGGTAGGAGGCCCCTCGACTTCACAGGCCTTCACGGTTTGTATTGTCGCCTAAATGCTGGTCGTTTCACTTTTCACACCGAGCTAAACTTGATCATTAAGCGGGCCCTGGCTCGGGTTAATATCCCCTCAGTTCTGGAGCCAACGTGATTATCCAGAAGTGATGGGAAGAGACCAGATGGTCTTACCCTTTGTCCCTGGGTAAGAGGTAGGTGCCTTATCTGGGATGTCACAGTCTGTGACTCCTTCCCCCCCCCCATCCTGGACGCTGCGGTAAATAGGAGGGTCACTGCTTCCGTAGCTGAACGGAGCAAAGTCCTTAAGTGTCGGGATCTGTCAGTGAACCATTTCTTCCAGCCTGTGGCGTTTGAGACGTTTGTAGGGGCTGGGCCGCTAACAGCGAAGTTCTTGTCATCGTTGACGGCTCGCCTAACCGAGGTGTCAGGTGATGCCCGTGAGGGTGCTTGGTTGCTTCAATGCCTTAGCCTCACCATCTCCCGTGGTAATGCTGCGAGCGTGTTAGCTTGCTTCAGTAGGTTCCGTTGAACTTTGTGGTGTGAGATCAATTGAGGGACTTGGTGTTAAATTGATTTTTTCTTTTTCTTTTTCCTTATTTTTTTGCATAACTCTTAATATTTTCTTACCGTTCTTTTATTAAAAGATATGTTTTTTTACTTTCTTTTTGTTTTTCTTTTACTCTTGTTAATTAAAAGAGAAAAAAAATAAAACAATTACAAAAGCAGCAATAAAAAAGAGAAGAAATTAGTGAAATTAGTCATTACTCATTTTGCCCCAGTTTAGACATCATTATTTGAAAATTGAAAATGATCAAATTAGACATTAGTGTGGGAAAATATTGACTTGGAATCCAACAGAGAAAAGAATATTGATTGTTAAACAAACAGTTATCCAGATATTTTATTAGCAACCTCAATTACAGTCGGGTCAAAGTTAAGGAAATATTTCTTGAAAAAAAATTACCTCCACCTGACTTTGTTCTAAACTCTTTCGACTTCAACAACTATGCTGACCAATTTTTTACTCCGAAAAATGATGCAACAGTACAAAATTATGATGTAATGGTTTCAAACAGGTAGGCAAAAAATAACGAGAAATTACTCATTTTGACCCAGTTACCAATTTGGTTCCCCCGCTACAGAACGTTCCCCTGAGGTATTTTCCCCCAATCACATGGTTAAGAAGTTTGCTTTACACCCTCGTGGTTCCAGTTCGATCTCACTGCATAGCACTTTGAGTAGGGTTACTTAAAACCTTCTAAGTGAAATTGGTCGATGACTCTTTATAGAAGCTCGTCGAGTGAGTGAATGAATGAATGTGTACGTGTGTGTGTGCGCGCACACATGTGTATGTGTACATGCATGTATATGTGCGTATATCGGAGAGTAAGGGTAGAATCGGCGCGTCGGAATAAAATACATTGTAGGTTTTCGTTCCGTCTCGGTTGCATTTATTTAAACCTAGTCGGATTTTACCTTTCGTCTCTTACGAGATCGCCAAAAGAAGTACAAGTATGTGTGGGAATTGTCATTGTGATCAGCCTTTCGATTCTGGAGGTCTTCACGGACTATCATATTGACTGAATACAAGTTAACACCACAACAAAATAAACCTAATCATTAAACGACCTTTATCCAGGGTAAACTCATGACTGAGTGGAATTGTCTAGTGATGATCAGTGCCGTCATAAGACATGGGCACTCAGGGCATTTGCCCGGGGCCCACTTGTAATGTATGTATGATGTTGTTTGCTGTCAATAAATACTATAGGCATTAATTTGCCCGCGGGCCTATAATGCTGATGATGAAGAGACGGACTCACTCTTTGCCTTTGGGCTTGAGGCAGAGGACTTGTATGGGACACCACCGCCAGCGACTTATTTGCTCCAAGGCTGCGCTGGAGGTGGGGATAGGTGCATCAGCAGCTGAACGAAATAGAGCACGGAAATTGCGTAATCTGTTGCTTAAAAAAAAATGTTGGGTGTGCTGGGCCGCCGACTAGGAAGATTCTGACTTTGTTAGAATTCTGCCT
The DNA here is from genome assembly GCA_027564515.1 of Octopus rubescens. NCBI lineage: Eukaryota > Metazoa > Mollusca > Cephalopoda > Octopoda > Octopodidae > Octopus > Octopus rubescens. Next base: position 6,382,531 of record JAOPUL010000001.1, on the reverse strand, counting down.
CAGTGACGTGTCTGACAATGCAATGGGTGGGTGGCTAGCTGTTCCAATGGGCAAGCGTCGCAATCACCCATGGTAGTGCCGCCAATGTCTTGGGATGTCTCAAAAATGTTTAGAAGGGTATATCATTTGTCCTGGTGTGATATTAATTAACTACAATTGAGGGAGTGTGCATACCTTAATTTTGATTATTTATTTACTGATTTTTGTATTCGTTTTTTTTTTCTTTCTGCATTTACTTTTGTAAAATATATTCTTTTTCACTGAATTATTGCAAATTGTAACAAACATTTTGGTAAGAAAATTGTTTCTTTGTATATATTTTTAATTCTTAAATTAGAATAAATTTTGTGTTTTATTCACTGGACCAGTCAGTGTTCTGAGTAATATGGTTTCTGATTTAGGCACAAGGCCAGCCATTTCGGGGGAGGGGTTTAGTCGATTACATCGACCCCAGTGTTAAAC
>JAOPUL010000001.1:6023083-6036486 GCA_027564515.1 Octopus rubescens | reverse complement strand
ACATAAATATATTGAGAGAGAGAGAGAGAGAGAGAGAGAGAGAGAGAGAGAGAGAGAGAGAGAGAGAGAGAGAAAGAGAGAAATATTGAGTCAACGATGTAGTTAAACACAATGTGTTTATTTATTGATACATATATAACTGCATATATTGTATATATAATTGCATATATAACTGCATATATACGCACGTAAGCACGCATCTAGGAACATGTGTGCACGTATGTATGCACTTGTGCATGTCTATAGAAAACAAGATTACAAACACATAACTAAAGATTTCGGACAACCAATCTTATTTGTTTGTCTTAACTTAACTCAGCAGATTGCATCAACCATTTCGGTATGGATCTGTAATCATTTTTAGAGTGATTTGACATATTTCATATTTGTACGTTCAAACGAAAAAAAAAGAAAGAAATGGAATATAAAATATGGTTGTGTGTGTGTGTGTATGTATGTGTGTGTGTGTGTTAGTGTGTGTGTGTGTTAGTGTGTGTGTGTGTCTGTGTATTTTCTATTTATGATTATAACACCTCTTTTATATCTCTTTTTCAGGTGAACGATTACTTGAAGGAGAGCCCGTAGAAGCTGTTAAACTCGACAATCAATGTTAATATTGCTTCTATGTATGCTCTAAATTCAGGAAGATGAAAAACAGAATTGAGTTATAGTTGCCGGATATACAAACTTTATCAGTTAAAAGAAAGAAATGGATTCTTTACTTTTTTCCCCATTTATTGCCAACACTGATGAAAATAACGTCGAGGCTGTGACAAAGAAACTAAAATCAACGATCGATGGATAAAGATAATCATATAGAGGTATTCAGCGAGTGATACTTAGGGATAATAATAATAATAATAATAATAATAATAATAATAATAATAATAATAATAATAATAATAATAAAATAATAATTCCTAGAAAGGCAATTGATGAGAGAATATTACAGGGACATATAAAGTGTGTGTGTGTATGTGTGCTCATGTATGTGTGTTCATGTATGTGTGCTCAAGTATGTGTATGTATGGGGAAATTTACAATGAAATCGAATGAAATGAAATGAAAAGTGAATATCAAAGCCCTAATAAAAAGACTGCCACTTTGGTCAAAATACTGCAACCCTGCAGATCTAGAATTATCTCGATTGCCAAAGATAATTGCCCTCTCTAAGCTGTATTCTCTGACACTACAGGCAGATGCTGAACTGGGCTGTACTCGTCACTTTCACGCATCTTTCAACAAACTTACTGGAGGGCAGCGATCTTCCTTTCCACCCTCACCTTTCATTCAAAATGGAACTTGAGACAGTCCATGTTCAACCCAGCATTAGAAATAAATTGATACATATCTAAAATTATCATCTACTGTAATAATAATAATAATAATAATAATAATAATAATAATAATAATAATAATAATAATAATAATAATAATAATAGTAATAATAAATTACAGACAATTTTTAAAATACTATCATGGAATCTTAATTTTACAAATGGTTTCAAGTATTTATGTCTCCCTTTTTATTTCTTTGTTTGATTCTATATATGTTTTCGTTTCTGTTTAGAATATTCCAAAGTTGTCGAGTTGAATGAAACTGTAGCGCACCAGATTAAATGCCTTAAACCATTTAGTCTTGTTCTTCTATACTCTATACATCTCTCGCAGAGGTTGACATTCCTTTTTATCTCTTCAGGGTTGATAAATTAAGTACCAGTAATATATTGTGGACGATTCAATCGACTTTATATTTCTCGTATACAGATTTTGTAGCCTTGCTGCAATATGAGTAATCGGATATTAGTCTTTATCCTTGCACTAAAGTGGAGGAGTAACTATCTCGGCAATTGAAAGATATTTCGCTTTTTTCTTAAAACACTAATGTCATTACAAAGGTATGAACGCCACAACAATTTAATTCTTTTCTCCCATAAAGCTGGGCTTTGTGCGTAATTAAAAGCAAGCTCCCCAGTGTGAACCCATATATGTTTTACTAAGCGCCGTGATCTAAGTTAAGCTCATGGTGGTCCAAATAAGTCCGCATCGAGTTTCGACTCGTGGTTGTAGCTACGACTCGTGGTTGTAACTACGACATTTAACATTGCTAAATGTTCTTGAGAAATGGATAAACGTCACACAATCTCATTTACTTATCTATACAAATCTAGAGCCACGTGCCGAAGAAAACTAAATAAACAATAATTTACCGTACATTTTAAACTAATAAACATTCCTTTATGATTTTTCAATTCTGATTTTCCATATTTATTTCTTCTATTTCTTGTTAATGTTGTTACTCACTCGACAAAATAATCCTCGCCAAAAACAATAAAATGAAAGACACATAATAAGATTCTTGATTCATATTTTCATATAATTAGTCGAATTTCCATTCCAGTTCTATTGATTAAGCATATACTTCACTTTCAAATTATTTCTTGTTGATACATTCCCTCAGCACTTGAATAAACTTTCGTCCAATATCACTGTTTATTGTTTCAGATATACTTGTTGTTGTTGTCATTATTATTATGAAAGAAATCTAATGCAGTGAGCTGACAGAATCGTAAGCACGTCGGAAAACATGCGTTATGGTATTGTTTTCGACTCTTTACATTCTGATTTCAAACCGGCTGGGGTGAACATTACCTTTCATACCTCCGGAGTCGATAAAATAGAGTACCATTCAATTACTGGGTCAGTTTAATCGACTAACCCCTTCCCTTGAAATTGCTGACCTCAGACAATAAAAAAAAAAAGATTAACAAAATTAAATAAAAGAACTAAAGCGTCGAAAAAAAATGCCTAGCAGAATTTCATACGGATCTTTCCAATTTGAGTTCAAATCCCATTGTGGTCAGCTTTGTTTTTCCATCCCTCTAAGGTCGATAAAATATAATGCCATTAGTGTCGATGGTTTCAACAAACCCCCATCATCCCCTCAGTTTCACTGACCTAACGATCACTTTTACTGTTCTTGAGCCCAGAGTGCCCCAGTAAACAAGCATGATCAAAGCTATAATCGCATGTGCCCAAGGCGAACAGAGCTGTACACGACAGTCCAGTCCAAAACAGAACAACACTACTGATTAATAATAAATTTTTCTGCTATAGGTACAAGGCCTGAAATTTTGTAGAAGGCGGCTAGCCGATTATATCGACCCCACTGCTGAACTGGTACTTATGTTATACACCCCGAAAGGATTAAAAGCAAAGTCGAACTCAGCAGTATTTGAACTCAGAACGTAAAGAACCAGAGTAAATGCTGCTAAGCATTTTGTCCGGCTTGCGAACGATTCTTACTTAGAGTGTTTAGAAGAACTTGATGGATGGAACAGTTGCTACAATCGTATATTAGTGAATCTATATAAAATATTTTGATTTAAACACGTGGAAAAATAATATGACAGAACACGTCAGAGAAAACGAGTGGACATACTTATAAGAGATTTGGAAATTCAAACGAATAAGCAAAGAAAATATTCACGCCTAGACATTATCGTACTCAATAAAAGGGAAAGAGTGTGTTGTTTAATCGCGTTGGTGTCTCGTTTGATACAAGAGTGGTGGACCAAGAACTTGAGAAAATAGGAAAACACCAAGACTTAAAATACAAACATCAGAGAATTAGAACTTGCCGTAGAGTTATCATTATTCCAATTATAATAGGAACTTTAGGAACAGTTTTAAGAAGTTTAAAACGCTGGCTGGTAAAGATATTGAATATCGAGATGAATTTATTTATTTTTTCAGAAAGTTTGTTTGCTTATCACTGTAAAGACTATAAAAAAAAGGTGCTAGATACTTACATTTGTATGACGCAGCTTAATATCTAGCAATCCAGTATCGGCAGATTAACATTGAAATTATGAGTGTACGAAAGGGACTATAATAATAATAATTGTTTCAAGTTTAGACACAAGGACAGCAATTCATGGGGAAGGATAAGTCGATTATATCGACTCCAGTACACGATTAATACTTTGTTTTATCGATCCCAGATGGATGAGAGAAAAATTTGACACAAGCGTGATTTTATCTCAGAACATAAAAGAATATTCCATGATGCATATATGAAATTATATCTAACGGAGATAACAAATAATGATAAAAAAATTATCTAAATAAAATGCAACAATAATAAAAAATGCAAATCTAGCTATCACAGACTTCATGCATATAGTTACAAACATGTATATTGCTAACATAAACTAAATAATATATGTAGTTGCACAGTAGTTACAATGAAATGAAAAGTGGATAGTTACAGTTCATTGTTACATTGTTACATTGTTACATTGTTACAGTTCATTGTTACAGTTCATAGTTACAGTTCATTGTTACATTGTTACAGTTCATAGTTACAGTGGATAGTTACAGTTCATCAAAATCTAATCAAACAACGTGGAACACGAACAGGAAATACAAACTTCCTAAATCCTAATGAAATCGATAGCGAACAGTCTCTGACAAGAAAAAGCGTGGCGGGGCACACAATTAGAACAGAAATATTACAATTGTAAAGTCCCCCAAAACAAAGAATACTCAAAACAATAGATTTCATCACATTACAAAAACTCTAACTGTTGCTATGAAAAGTGTCAACGTTGTTTGAAGTAAACACGCAGTTCAATCTTACCAATATTTTCTTATTTTGGCACAAGACCAGGAAATTCGAGGGTGTGGGGAAGGCGATTACATCGACCCCAGTGTTCAACTGGTACTTATTTGATCGACCCAGAAAGGATGAAAGGTAAAGTTGGCCTCGGCGGAATTTGAACTCAGAACGTAAGAAGCCATATCTCCTCAAGAGGCAACCAGATGCTACAAAAATAACAAGTTGAAGGTACGAAACTATTGGTCCTCATATTTAACAGGTGCGCGCAAAATTCTTATAAAATATTTCATGACTTACTAAATAGCTCACGGAAGGGAAAACAACGAACAATTCTGTAGAAAATAATATCCCAAGTGAACTTTCTTTCTTTACTCTTTTTCTGTTTGGACTCAGCACCTTTAACAAATACATTAAACATTAGATTCGAGTATAGACACCATTGAAAGACAATCCCAATGTATGTGTTTGTAAATGGATATCCTCAAGTCGTATAGTGCATATGATAAACGATAAATAATACTGCTACACAGTACACTGACTTGTTAAAGGAATTAATATGAAATCCAGGTTAAAAAAATAAGCTACGGCAGCATTGAAGAAAGGAAAATAAATTATAAAATTGTAATCTCTTGTTAGATAGAGACACAGAGTTAAGAGGGTAATACCAAAAATAAACTTACAAAATATTAACAATTAATGAACTAGATATAATACACAGCACGCAAAAAGAAAAATGCTAGGAAGAAATATTGTAGACATTAGATTAACAGTAAAAACAGAATTAGAGAAAAAAAAATTGTTTATAAGCTTCAATAACTTGTTCTAATAAGTTACCATTACAATATCCTCAACTGAACGTTATATAAATTAGCATCTCATGAGAGGAAAACAAGAAAAGCATCTACGATACACGACTCTAAATCCCACACAGAAATACTATAGGGAGATCTGTTAGAAAGTAAATATATGCTGTACTGTGACAAATATATCTAATAAAGAATAATGGAAATCTAAAACAAATAATTACAGAAAAATAAAACATCAGCAGAACAAAACGTTGCTTTCTGTCTTAAAATATTAAAGAGAGGTGGATGTGGTAGTCACATATAAGGAAGAAGAAGCAAAGACAAAATTGCTTAAAAAAATAACTAAGCTGAAAATAGAGTTACAAATTGTCATTACTGATAGTATGAGAAACCTCTACATGGACAATACCCAAGAGGACCGATTAAAGGATAAGTGGAAAATGAAAAATAATATCAGGACTGGTGGAGAAGCGTAGGCCTCGGTCGAGGCATAAAGATTATTTATTGCGGTACAAAACCAAATCTTTCCTTCTAGAAACTACCAACAGTAATAAAGTAGAATACCATAAATAATTATTAAATATGTGGAAGGTGTGAAAAATCAATTAATCACATTGTATTTAGTTTCTTAGTCATGGCAAAAATGAAAATATATTTACTGGAATGATAGAGTTGGAGTTTTCGTCAACTGGAAGTTATGCCAGTATTATGAAAAATACTGACAGAAAAAAGATTGTCCAAACACATCCGAAGAAGTCATGGAGAAAGAGAAACTGACCATGCTCTTTGATATGCCGATTCTTAAAGACAGAAATTATTAAAACATTTTGACAATAAAAACTTGTCATAGATTATTTGAAGATTTAATGTCTTCAGATTAGTTCAAACAGAAAACAAATTTGTTCTTTAAAAAATGAAGACGTTATCGAAATATTAAGGAAATAGAGATTTCCAGAACACAGAATTTGTTAACTGAAACATATTCGTATAATAATAGGGGATTTGGGAATAATTAGAAAAATATTCGGACAAAAACAAATAAACCCAAAGCCTCAATCCACAAACACACACGCACACACACACGTACACACGTACGCACACGTACGCACACGCACGCACACGCAGCATACACACACATGCAATGTATTGCTTCAATTGACATGCTTAGTCGATCAAGTGATGTCCTAGTACGTTTTACATATTGAGTAATTGCTGCAGATCTTGTCGACATATGCAAATGTGTTTACCGTTTTGATGTTTGACAATGGGATTTTCCAGGTAGTGGACACAACACTAAAGTAATAAAAGGTGGTAACAGAATAAAAGTATTAACTAGACGAGTCGGTAGGCTTACAACTCGTCACTCAGAGGCAAATCTATATCGGTCAGTACGCAACATGACAAAATATTCTTTTAAGATGCTGCAAGTTCACCGAGATATGCATTGAAGTGAAGCTAGCCCTATAAAGTTGTACAGAGGTGGTGAACGCATATATCGCTTCCGTTATTTTTTTACCCCATAACTGTCGGACCTAGCCAAGTTTTCATCGATCATGGTGACAGATAAAATTAGATATTCTCTAACCGATAGTGTGCAAGCAGACACTGAGGCTACAACATCTGGAGAAATTCCTGAACGATGAGCGGCTGTAGTCTCTGTTTGTCAGACATGATTTTCCATAGCACGTTTGTCTCTGTGACAATGCTGCGGTTTTGGTTTGAGCAAATAAGATTGTATTTCTGGCATATGAATCGTTGTCAGGAGTACATATATATGTTTGGCATATGAAACGTTGTTAGTCGGGCAATACAGTCGGTGCTACACCAACTATTGCATTTTAAAGAGTATCTCATATGGTCAAGGACAAAGACCATATGAAGTAGATTCTAGGCGCCGATGTAGATCAGTTGAAAAGTTTTGGAGGAATATCAGGTTAAGTACCATGGAAATTTCTCAGACAGCCCTGATTTGAAAGTGCTAGCAGAGGTGGAGAAACCAATACTGATTCATGGTAAACGCTTCAGACACGGATATGCCGTTAGCCAGACAACTCAGAGAAGTGCGCAGAGCATTCACTCGTTTAGTGTCCAAACAATGTTGAGTTGTGGAGTTTGTAGAGTTGAAGAATATGTAACCGATATATGAAATATTGTGGCTTCTATCGAGGGAGAAAGGACATATGGGAGCATATATCTTGTATTTAGGACCAAAGTATTGGCGAGGCAACAAGTGGAGTTAGTGCACACGCACTTACACACACACCCTAGCCACATATTAGTGTTATAATATATAAGGACGAGGAATAAAGGTGACCGCCTGCTACGTTGCTAGTTATATTGATTCTTGGCTTGTCACCACAACTGCGTTGCAATAAGTGCATGTTGCGAATGCCAAGGTGAACAAAACGATATTCAATAAGTGGGTCTGTATGGGTATTTAGTTCCTGTAAACTCCAAAGACCACGGAACCCTCATCTTAGAGCTATTACCATTGTCGGTTGGGTGTAGATGAGAATGTGATGTAACTAGTGGTGCAGAGCAGCAAACGCAGCCGTTACATACGAAGCTGGGACGGCAGGGAGGGTTCAGAAAGCGGTGAGCAGAGTCAGTACGATGAACAGCGCCGTAGTGGGACATAGAAACTGCTGTTTTCAGAAACAGAAACACCTATCCCTGCTTCGAAGATGGCCTAAAATCTCACCTTAACCTCAGCAGCTGGTCGACGAACAGTAAGTTTCTACTGTATTTGCATTTAGTATGCAGAGCGATTCGCTGAGGTAGTTTCCCTTATCCATAACTCTAATCTTACTATAAGAATTCCTCTCACGTTTTTCTAACAACTTTCAACTTCCTTTAGAATCCTTGAACACAAAATTACCGTTTAGAATACTGAATGTTATGAGAAAGCGTTTCACTCAGGATTGTGGGAATAATGTACTTACGACACAATAATCATAAGTGAGTGTTTCTCGATAACTTTCAACTAGTCACTACATCCTGCTTAAATTTTCTCATTATAGACTTAGTGTCATAAATGCTTGAAACTCCGGTTTGATCGAGACAGAAAGTATGATAATAGTCGATACAGACGTTAGCTGGGCCTAAATTGTGTCTTAATCTGAAACAAAAATAACGGCCAATAGAGACAAGAGCAATAAAATATGATCACCTATTGGAAGCTAAAGAAGATAAATAGTTTAACCTTGCAAAGAATAATTGTGAAGAAATGATCATTTTTATTAAAAAGAAGAAAGGAATTGGGATGTTCCTAACGTATGGTAATGCTACTTCAAAGTAAGTGTAAAATATTAGTTATTGCTTTTCTGGACAATATCACAATAAGAGAAAATAAGAAAAGGAACAATTCAGAGATTAAGAAACTTTTAGCACAGAAAGAAATGTAACCGAAGTGGAAGTAATAAAAAATGTAAAAATATTAGTTTTGTGCCAAGAGAGGGTAGCATTTTAACAAGTAATTTAAAGTTTATGAGAAATAGATATACAATTCCTATGGGATTTGCCATTAAAATTCCTGAATATAAAATATCACGATATCCAGAGGTTTATCTGGAAGAGTTAGACTTAGAAATTGAAGAGATAAAGAAAATTTACCACGAAATTTTATAGTCACCTTTATAAGGGTTTGGAGAAATTGCTAGATTTATTTGTTCTATCCAAATCAATATATTATTGGTAATTAAAATTCGCATGCGTGTGTTGAAAGTGATGTCTTCTGAAATTACTCGATAAAGCTGCGATCATCTGCAGTAACATAAAAGTATTTTCTCATGAACACTTCAAATATATGGCTCTACATTTGGATTTGATATTAAAGAATGCTTTGCATAAAGTATCTATTACTATTGTAATGAGTTCTCTTTCTAGTCTTGGTGTAAATCTACTTTCACCTGTCTGATTGCCTTTCGTCAGCAGTACAAGTTTCTTTCTCTAAACCATACAGAAATGATACAAAAGCTTTCTTTCTAAGTACAACTGCACTGTGGAGAATGTTCATGTAATACAGTAAATGCCATAAGTATGTTCTTGTAATACACTAAATACATTGACGTTAGCATTTCAAAAAGAGTACATTAGAAATGAGAAGATGAATGTTAACATTTTCTACTCATTTCAATTCCATTTTATTTTCCCTGGGCTTCTCCAGACAGCATGCAGTAGACTTAAAATTCGGACACAATAACTATGAAATAAAACGTGCTATACAACGAAGACGTTATTCAAACGAGTAACTATTTTAGCTTTATACTAACTTCACTTTTCTTTCAATTTTATTTTGTTTTCTTTTTCTATTATTGCAGAACGATTGGATAGTTCTGTCTGTGTCTAACTACAATCAATTAAGAAACATCGATTTGAAATTAGAAAAATCTATATTTTGCTAAGGTTGAAGTGTGATCGAAATTTCTAGTTTGAAAGTATTAGAAATTAATTTTCCTCTGGGTTGACCTTCCTAATGAACCGCCTTTTACGAAGATATTTATGAGAAAGAACGCCTCAACGCTGTAAATTGTCACGAGCAATTACTAATTACATGTAATGTTTCAAATCAACTGATTAATATATTCCTTTGTACGGTGATATCTAATGTCACGCATACGCATTCGTATGTACGTACGCATGCGTATGTGTGTACGTACGTCAAATATGACCATGGGATTGCTCCTAGAAAGTTCCTCTCCAAGGCACGAGTCCGGGCAGGGTTGCTTGTGGAAGACCAGTAGTCACTCATGCATACCAGTCTCCTCTCTCCACGCCATTTCTACAGCTGAGTGGACTGGTGCAACGTTAAATAAAGTGTCTTGCTCAAGAACATAACACACAACCCGGTCTGTGAATCGAACTCACAAACTCACGATCGTAAGCCCGATGCCCTTACCACTGAGCCATGCGTCTTCACGTTATATATTATAGGTATATACATATAATACATTTATATATATATATATATATATATATAAACACATGTACGTATACGTTTATGTATATTCATATATGCATGAATGTCGTTGCATTTCTAAGTGCTTATGTATCTGTGTATATAAGCATGTAATATGTGAAGTAGATTATCTCAAATTTATTGAGTTGATGAGGAAGAAGACCGCATTTGGAGACCACACCATTTAGTAATTTGAATATGAATTATTAAGGAAACTAGTTTAATATCTACATAATACCTCCTCTCATTCAGAATTAAGGAAGCTAGATTTTTGGAACGGTTCCAGTGATTCCTAATCAAATTTTTTTCTTCTCTTTGGCAAACGGCTATTTGATATTAGCAATGTGAAATCTTTAGAGAGCCAAACTGGCTGAGACAATAATGAGCAATGCTCACTTACATAGCAGTAATCACTTAAAGTAGATGTTTTAAAATATAATTCGCTAACGCGTATGTGATAAGATATTTGAAAGTAAGAATTCCTTCGATACTAAACTAAATTAATGCGTTTCAAGATATATTTAGAAACATATATCTTCATATTTTCTTGAAAAATATGTTCTATAGTAAAAAGAAAATAATTGTATATTCTGTGAAAAACATCTATAAAACATTTAAATTACTCAGAGACGGAATAGTATTTGGTGAGGCAAAGAGGCGGTTCACGATTTAAAAACTCAAACTCTTCAGAATTAATAGTAATAATAATCCTTTCTATACTGGGCACAAGGGTCTGAAATTTTCGGGGGAGGGGAGAAGTCGATTTCATCGACCCCAATTCATAACTGGTACTCACTTTATCGACCCCGAAAGGATGAAAGGCAAAGTCGACCGCGGCGGCATTTGGACTCATTTTTAATAGTAATAATAATCCTTTCTATAGTGGGCACGGAGGCCCGAAATTTTGGGGGAGGGGAGTAGTCGATTTTATCGACCCCAGTTCGTAACTGGTGCTCACTTTATCGACCCCGGAAGGATGAATAGCAAAGTCAACCCCAGCGGCATTTGAACTCAGAACGTAAAATCGGAAGAATTGCCGCTAAGCATTTCTCCCGGCGTGCTAACGATCGAGAGATAATGCCCTTTGATCATAGCTACCCATGTGGACTAAGGATCATTTAGGGGCCACAACAACACCAGCAGCAACAAAAAAATGGGAGCAGCAGCAGCAGCAGCAGCAGCCGTCGTATCGCTATACTAGTAACAGGAACGATAAAATTAACAAGCGTGGTAGAATTACCAACAGCGTAATAATATCGACACTAATACAACAGTGATATTAAGTGCAGCAGCACTATGGAGACCACTCAGCAGCAACAACAGTACAACCAACAACAATAATAACAAAGCAGAAGTATGTGTAGCTGCAGTATCGAGTACACGTCAGCAGAAAAACAACAGCATCAGCTCTATCAACAGCAACAACAACAACAACAACAACATCACCATGTGCAGCAGCATTATCAACTGTATGGCAGCAGTACCATCAGTACCATCACCACCACCACCACCACCTACACTAACAATCACAAAAACAACAACAGCTGTAATCAGTGCAGTAGCAGAAGTAGTATCGTCTACCACAGCAATAATATTGCAAACGGCAGCCGTTGACAGCAGCAGTAATGGCTACTCAGCAGCTATGATAGCAACTTCATAAAGAACAACATTTAAAGAGTAACAGCAGCAGATGCAAGAAAACTGCAACAGCAACACAATCGGCAGCAACAGAAAGGGTAATGAGAACACTACAGCAGCAGCAGCAGCAGCAGCATGAGTTGCAGCTGCGTCGAAAAACTGGGGCAACAATAGTGAGAAAACAGCAGCAACAGCAACAACAACAGCAGCAGCAACAACAACAGCAGTAAAAACAACAGCGGTGGTAAGGAGAAAAACAGCAACAACAGCAATGACGAGAAAACATCAGCAACAGCAATGACGGCAACAGCAGTAACAACGAGAGAAACGGTAACAACATCAGCAACAGCAGTAGCAACAACAGCAGCCGTGATATCAGCAACAGTAGCAAGAAAACAGCAACAGCAGCAACAACGGTGACAGCAGGAGCGAAAAAAACAAAAACAGAAACAGCAGCAGTAACGGCCGCAGCAAAAACAGCAGCAATAGCAAGAAAACAACAGCGGTAACAACAGCAGCATTTGCGATAAACAGCAGCAGCAACAAAAACACCAGCAGCAACATAAATAACAGTAGCAGCAACAGTAATATTTGTGGTGAGAAAACAACAGCACCAACAACTGCAGCAGTAGCGATACACGACCGCAGCAACAAAAAACAACAACAGCAACACCATAAATAGCAACAACAGCAGTAAAATTAGTAGTAGCGACCGCATTATGATAACAGCAACACTGACAATACCATCAGCAACACTAGCATTACTAGCAGCAGCAGCAGCAGCAGCAGCAGCAGCAGCAGCAGCGGCAGCAGTAGTAGTAGCAGCAACTGCAGTAGCAACAACTCAGCAACAGTGTTACAAGCAACGAGATCATCAGCGAGAATACCGAGGATTGACAAAAGCAACAGAGTAAAGAGAGGGAGAGAGAGAGAGAGAAGGTAGTGGGGGGAGGGAGGGGAAAATTATTGAAAGAGGAAGCTTTCGCTGATTGGTTAACTTCTATGTCACTTATCGATCATGTGGGGTGTGGTAGTGGGAGTGTGGTGGGAGTGAATTCGTGTTAGGTCAAATACATGGATAATGGAAACGTACAGTGTATATATGCGTGTATGTGTGTGTGTGTGTGTGTGTGTGTGTGTGTGTTTGTATGTATGTGCGTATGTGCGTGTGTATGATCGTATGACTGTATGTAATATATTCTGAGATATGTCTACGTGTATCTATGTGTGAAAGCTTGTAATATGTTTGTATTTTCCTAGAAAATGTCTTCAAATTCTTTTGACGAGGTTTATCGCAGCAACCTCATGCGATTTTTGCTATGTTTAACATATATTAACCCACAGCACGTAGACATGCCTGCATAATATGCAGATACATGTT
>JAOPUL010000001.1:5495237-5510139 GCA_027564515.1 Octopus rubescens | reverse complement strand
TATCTATCTATCTATCTATCTATCTATCTATCTATCTATCTATCTATCTATCTATCTATCTATCTATCTACTTACATCCCTCCCTCCCTACCAACCTACCTATCTACCTGCCTGTCTGTCAGTGTGTGTGTGTGACAGGTAAAAGATCATAAGCAGGATTAAAAAGAGCGGAAGCGAAAACAACCGGCCCGGCAGTTATTGCCTTAGTGGGTGGTGTTCGTCATTGTAGTCGTGTGCATACTGTGTACAACAATGTGTATAAATACGATGGCATCAACAATAAATAACAATAGGTAAGAAGGGTCAGGGGGGGGAATACAGGAAGAAAGAGTATATGAGTAACAAAGAGAGAGCGAACAAGGTCAAGAAAAGACAAACGTACCGACCAATAATATCGACATTCCAGTAATTTGAGACAGAGAAGAGCATTAACAATAATAACAATTGAAATTCTCAGTAAAGCTGTACAAGTCTGTGAACACACTTCTTTCTGCATATACATATAGTAGCAGGCTCGATATAACTATGTAGTCAGAAGTTTGCTTTTCAACTATATGGTTTCAAATTCAGTCCCACTGTGTTGCACCTTGGGCAAATATTCTCTAGTATAGCTCCGAGCTGACCAGTCTTGTGAGTGAATCTGGTAGACGGAAGCTGAAAGAAAACCATATGTGTGTGTGTGTGTGTGTGTGTGTGTGCATGTTCCCCACCACTGCTTGACAACTGGTGTTGGTTTGTGCACAGCCTCGTAACTTAGTGGTTTGACAAAAGACCAATAGAATAAGTACCAGACATAAAAAAATAAGTACTGGGGTCGATTTGTGTGACTAAAACCCTTCAAGGTGATGCCCCAGCATGGCCACAATCCAGTGACTGAAACAAGGAAAAAAAGGTATACATATATGTATGTACGTATGTGTTAGTTTTGACAAATGGGAGAAAAAGTACTCAATGTTATAACAGAGTGTATTAGTTTATTTAGGCTAATCCTAAGGCTTGTTACTCTGGAGTTGCTCCAGTGTTGCCAGTTCCCGGTCCAGTCTATTTCTGTCTAAAGAGCAGGCAGTACATCGGGGAAACTCCAGAATAACAGGCTATCGGTTAATATAGAAACACACATGCATACATATAATATACACACATGTTATAAAATTTGTTTGTTTTGACTGCGACTTTAAGTTTTACCTGATGGCTTATGTAAGCAGATTGATTGAATAAGCTATCAGGCAATTTTCAGGCAAAAACTTTTAGTCCCAATAAAAACAAATTTTATAAATTTGTCTCTACTTTCACTTTTGAACTTCCCTATCAGTAAATATTCTGTTGTTATTCTTAAACGTGCTTCAAGTTAATAATCTTAAACTAACACACACATACACCCACCCACACATACACACATAATATACATAATGTATATTATATATTATTTATACATATCTATGTAATTATACTATATACATACATAAATACACACACACATATATAAATACAAACACATAATACATACAAACATATATACATACATACAAACATACATGCATAGAACACAGTCAGCTCATGTTACTAATAATTTCAAAATCACTAAAGGTAGTTCATCAGACTAGGCTGACTTTTACACCTGACTCACTCAATGTTAGCAGAGTGGAAGTACTTTGTGTGATGAGCATTCTAAAAAATATATAAATATCATCATCATCATCATCATCCTTTAAAGTCCGTTTTCCAAGCTGGCATGGGTTGGACATAAATATTATATTTCTAATGTGATTTCAGCACAGAATCTCTTATCAAAACACTTGCTATGCAAGTACATCTATATTTCTAATGTTAACCTTAAATTTTATGAAAGGCTGATTACTTGTAAAGAACACTGAAAATGATTCATATCTCTTGATACATGACTTTTGAATTACAATTACATATATTTTTAGAGGTAATATATATATGATGAAATACAGTTTGATTTAGAGATTAATAATAGTCTCAGCTCAGAAAGCAGGGTGAGGTGAAAAATAAGGAAGGAAAAAATAAGAAAAAAAAAAACATGAGAGATAAAACAAAATTTAGAGGTATGAAGACAAGGAAGAAGAAAAAACATTTTGTTTGAAAACTATTCAATGGAAGTTCAGCATTTCAGCTCTTGTCACCCATATCTAGTTGAATACATTGTCTTATTTAGGGTGGATATGACCAATGTTATAAAATGAAATTTTCAGCCTATTTGCAACCACTGATTGTTCTTGATTTAGTCGAAATCTTGACTCCCCTGACTCCCAATCCTCCTACTCTAGTTTCCGCATTGCCTATCAGGATATGCTCCTCAGGCAACTCTTCCCATTTCACCTAATCTTCATTTGATTTTTAACCATAAGTCCCTGCTTCTTTTCCCTTCACTCATCCCTATCATATGATGACCCTCTCTCTCTCCAATCTTATATGATTGTTCTCTATCTCCATCATCCCATTTCACTCCTTATATCCTTCTCTCTTCTTCCCTTTTATTCCATGGGAGGGTGAGACAGTAACGGCAGGAGGTAATGGAAGAGAGATAGTGATGGCAACTACATGTTTGCCTATGTGAGAGAGAGAGAGAGAGAGAGAGAGAGAGAGAGATTGATAAGGATGGTTGTAGGAGGGGATTGAATACAGTCAGGTCCAACATCACCTCTTGTTACATGGACAGTATGGTGCAGGGAATAAAAAGGAGGGTGAGCGTCAAAGAGATGAGATGGTTAGGCAGATCCAATGCCATTCCTAGTTACACAGCCGGCATGGTAATGGACAGGAATGGTCCACTGCCCTCCCAAGTCACCTATGCAGCATGGTACAGTGACTGGGTGAGAAGGAGAGTGGAGTGTGAATGATAGAGAGATAAAATATAGAGAAAGGGTATCAAATAAAAAGCAAGTACCAGCAGATGGTGGTGAAATGCCCACAGGTAGATATATTATACCCCATAGCCTTCACCACTACCATCATTTTACCAGTGATGACACCATGCTTGCACAGATACTAACTTTTTAATGTTTGTTTCAGCATGCTTATACAGGTGGACAAGTCTTCTCATGTGTGTGTATATTCATATGTATGTATGCGTAAGTGTATGTCATTATTTAGTTTTATTTCAAGATTTCTTGCCTATAGAGAAAGAGCCGGTTTCTAACCTAGATCCAAGGCTCCTTCATTGGAATTTCAACTTTGAAAATCTCCTGGTTTTTAAAGGAGATTTATCCCCCCTCTTCAATGATTACACAAGTTCCGCATCGAGGGTCCCTACATTTTTAACTTGCATTGTTTCATTGTCAGACGTAAATTCGCCTTGATAAGTTGTTTTTTTTATATGTTGGGTGCTTGGCGTCTACTGTATATTATTTTTGTGTCTTTTGTGAGTGTATTCATTTGGGGGGATTGCTGGAGATTAGGGAAATATTGTTGAGCTGCTTTCACAATATTGAAATTCTTTGGATTGTGAGTGATGACAAAAGGGATAACTGTTTTTTTTTCTTTTTCTTTTGATGGTTTGTTTTTCTCAGTGTTGTCACTGGGATGTTCTGGGCCTTGGAGATGGCCGTGTTAATGAGCTTCACTGGATATTCTTGTCTTTTGAGGAACCCTTTTAGTTCATATAATCTTTTCTCCTGTAGTGTGGGGTGTGTTACTATGGTGCAAAATGCATCTTGCTATGTTAAAGGGAATGTTCCTTTTAGTATGTGAAGGGTGTGCTGATCGGGAATTCAAGTATTGGTGTGTGCCTGTTGGTTTTTAAAATAGATCTGTTTTGAACCCCCAACACTTGACATACACACAAATTCATTCTTAAATCGAAAAATATCTGGCCATTAGGATTTATATTTGACACACCAAAGGTCATCTATAAAAATTGAAAAATAAAACCAGCAGGGAACGAGCCTCACAAAACAACTCCTTAAATTCACTAACACATTCTAATTCCACTCATTCAATTATCTTGTTTTCTCCGCTCACTATATATATATATTTCTCTCTCTCTCTCTTTATATATATATATATATATATATATATGATAAATTGCACCATACTGTAACTCAGAGTTAATTAAGGTAAGGTTCTTGAAATAAAACACGAAAATTCTATGAATATACCACAGTAGAATCCAGCACAAACAGAAATATTGTCATGAGAGTAAAAAGAAAGGGGAAAATTTATTAAAAAATGTGAATGGAGCCAACTAACCAAATTGCCATTTATAGCGAAATTTTACTTTCGACGCACACAATATGCACACCAGAGTGGATTAATAACAGTCAACACTGAGGAAGAATTGTTAGAATCAATGAAGAAAATAGAAAACAAAAATCATTACATATGGATCAACGATAGCATTCTTTCCAGCTTCAGATAAACATTCATATCCACAAATTACCTATGACCCTCAAAGAAATTGTCTCCACAGAAACAAATGCAGCCAACAGCAGGTTGAATAATTTAATATATTCACAGACATTGTAGTACTGTTAGATATTGTTTGATGCTAATAGGAATAGATTTTTCTTAAACCACGTATACTAAAAAAAAAACCCAGCTGAAAGATGATATATAAACGTGATAAAAATACGATAGACTTAATAGAGTGGGAAGGGAGAGTCCAATATAACAAAGAGAAACACAAGCAAACTTTACAATAAGAAAAATATAACGTACAAAAAGATGATATACAGAAAGTCAAATAAAAACTTAATGAAACTATCTTAGCAAAGTCATGCCGTAAAAGGCGTTTCGTGAGAACATTTTTCATGATAATAAAGTATTTTTAAACAAATTCTAGAAGTTTCTAAAGAGTTCAACAACATAAAAAATTAGTGACGTACCAACACCTTCATGAATCAAATCATAGTTTAAAGAATACATAAAATGAATAATTTTTTTTTTGTATTCAAGAAACACAGGAAGTTAGCGGGGAAAAAAGTAAGGAATGCAGGTATTCGTTGTTTCTTCAACTTGCGGTGGTGCAGCAAGTCATCAACCTCGACAACCGGGATTGGTCGTGTTCCACCACTGAAACGACGCCTCGCACCCTCAGTGTGCTCCCCTAAAAGACCAAAAAGAAGCCTGCGACAGCATCAGTCATAGAACAGCCCGCCTCCCCTAACGTGCTCATCAAAACTAACAAAAAAAGCACGCTCAGTCACAGTTAACTAACACGCCCGTCCGGAGTACTTCGAATGCGGAACATCAGACACACCCGGCCTCTCAAGGGACTGGCGTGAGGGAGGTGCGGGAGGTGCAGGACTGAACCAGGCTGATGTTTGTTTTAGTCCAGCCCCCCCAAAAGAATAGTGCCTAAGAATGGTATCAAAGGATGATATCAGAGGATGGTATCGTCAGATCGGTGATTAGCCCAGTGTATCAATGGACTGACTCTGGCCGTGGATCTGTTCAAGAGGAGGATGTTTTTCGCCCCGTATGTTTGTGTATCACACAAGAATACACTGCGTGGTCCCCTCCTGTCCGCGCAGCCACCGGTTTGTCCGCGCAGCCACAGGTAGTATCTGGATATCTCCCTGAATTGAAGTCTAAAAGATATATATGAACTTCTAAAAGATATATATATGAACAGTATTCTTTAATAAGTAGCAACAACATCCAATATATTGCCAGAAGACAATATTAATTCTGAAAACTAAAACACGTATTCATAACACTATGATAAACAGCTTTTTCATTAAACATTTAAACATATTGTCACCAGAGGTCTGGTTGTTAATCTGTGAAGTATTATCAGCATAACAGATGAATATAAGATGCATCGTAAAGAGATATATGTCGTAAAGAACAGCTATTATTGACCAATCAGGCAATTATTGAACACAGCGTGAAGAGAAAGAAAACCCTTAACATGTCATAGATTCATAACCGACAAGTATTTTACAGCATAAACCCTTTTGCCAATTTTGATTACACTATTCAGAACCAAAACTATGCTATATTAAAAGAATATACTAAGGATGCCATTAAGAAAAGAAAAAAATTAAATCACTTACTGCAAGGCAGGAAGATTGGGGATAAAATTTAATCCTATTTTCATACATAAATGGAGAATTTTCCAATTTAACTAAATTTCTGTGTAGTTTTGATACCACAAGTTTACTGGGTGAAACCTCCGTTTGCACATTTCGAACTCATCTATGACGAAGCTGTTATAAATAAGATATGGAAGGATACGATGGAAGGAACTTAGAGAATGGAAAATAACAATAGAAAAATACTTTAAAGCAATTGCGGGTAATTAATTTAATAAAGAAATATTTTGAGAACAAAAGCAAACGACACTGAAGACAAATATCTTAGATGAGAACAAAACAAAAGAAAATCTGAAAAATACACAAGATTTGATAAAAGACTGAAACTGAAAAAATACTATAGGAAAATTGAAGAGAAAGGTCTATCTCTTGGCAATATTCTAGACGGTGCAGAGATAAATAAGAGGGGCTCAAAAGCTCTGGATTAATTTGCAGAATCTAAAGATTTGATTTTAGCTACTCAATATCAATTTCCCAACTGCAAATAACTACAAAAACATAACAAACATACAATCGTTGCATAGAAATAAATGATCACATCATTTCTGGTTGCCAGACATTACTAAGTCATAATATACCTGCATACCAAACAGGCTGGCAGCTATATTCATTGAGTAATATGCTGATACAAATGGAATAAACCTGTATCAAGCCCGGCATATAATCTGGAAGGTTGATATCTGTGCTCTGCTGGACCAGACTGATTAGATGATGAAAGTAAACCACCATCCGCATCGGGGATATGAACTCCAGTTACTCTTGAAAGATACATGACTGAATCACAAAAGGCTATAACTCTTACAGTCATTAAGCCGTCTATAAGTTCCAGTTTAACAATACTTTGTTGATTTTCATGAGGTGTAGTAAGTCCAAAATATGTCCAGGGTTGTCGCCTACTTCTAAATATCAGACTTACTTCCCGTTATATTTCAAATTAGTTTTCGCTTTTGCTCCACTACTGTTCATATTCATTTTCTCCTCTATCATATTAATGCTCCTCTATCATATTAATGATGTTTCTCTTTACTAAAGAAGGTAATTTTAATTCATTAAATTTTGTTGACTTACTACGTCATATAGTCTAGTACCCATTTTATAATTAAGTTTCCATGCAGCTAGTGTCTGGTTAATTTTCCTAGCTGTTAATTTAAATTATTACAACAACCAGTCTGTAGTTACATACATCCTATATATAACTAAATTGGATGCATTATACAACCACCTTTCCACTACAGTAGTAAGACAAAACCACACATACATCTTGGGCATTAAGGTACAATTACTAAAATCTATTCTTGCATATTTGCGGTTTTGTACTCAAGGCCGAAAACATTACATTAAGTATACACATAAAAAAAAAACATTATTGTTCGATTGAACAATTTCATGTGATCTTTTATTGCAACTGTAATTGTACTATAATGTTCTTGCTGGATTGAACACTAATACTTCTTAAAATTATTTTACCGGCATTTTTACCTAAATGACTATACATACACACGCACATACATACAAGATGGTTCCGTTAACATCAGACGTGCATGCGTAGAGGACCGTTTAAAATATATTTTCGAACGTTTTCTTCTACATTTATACCGACTCCTACAGCCTAAATCAGTAACTGATTTATTTTTCCCATTATAAATAAGAGAAACCCCTTTTACTTACCAGCGTAGCGTTATGCAAACTCTAATGTTGTAAGTTATTGGTGATGTCGCTGGAGAGCTCATGGAATCATGTGACGTTAATTACTGGAATATTAATACCCCCATATATACAGCTGCTATCACTCTCGAAGAAAACATAGGAGAGATTTGTAGTATAAATTGTAATGAAACTACTAAACGAAAGCAACCTTGATGGAAAACAAAACTTGAAGAAAACATCACCAATCTGCGCAGCTATAATAGATGGTTAACCACGATAATAAGATGTAGGAGGAATAATGAGTTTACACCTCGTCAATTACATCTTGTGAATAAATTAACAAAATTCTAGGGTGCCTCTTCACACTAAGCTCTTGAGGGAAGATTAATTACACTAAAACACGAACTCATGGCGCTGAGCGAAAATCTTCGCTGCCGCAGGTGTATGTTTGAACGAACGTGTGTAAATCACAAGTTTGCTTTTGACCCATAGACATTATACAGAGAGACCAGAAAGGAAAATATTACTGTTAAGAAATCTCGCTCTGAATAAGACCTTGAATCATTCTGTTTGAAAATCTGGGACGAAAAGATGGATTTCAACCTTAATACATCGTGGCTAAAGGCAATGGAAGAGAATACTGTACCAGCATCAACAGTAAAACATATGCAATTTAACCGGAAACGTTCACCATAGCTGTAGGCAAACTGCATAATGGGAAGGCACCTGGAAGGGACCTAATAGTTGGATACTGGTATAAGAGACAGACATTTTATAGGAAACTACTAATATGTATATTCAGAAACAGTATTAAAGGTCAGATTGATATACCCAATTGGCTTCCTATAGCACGGACAAATCTTGTATCTAAGAATGAAACCATCAAGTTGTCTGA
Organism: Octopus rubescens; assembly: GCA_027564515.1. Classification (NCBI taxonomy): domain Eukaryota; kingdom Metazoa; phylum Mollusca; class Cephalopoda; order Octopoda; family Octopodidae; genus Octopus; species Octopus rubescens. The sequence goes on along the minus strand of JAOPUL010000001.1, from coordinate 5,501,538 downwards.
AAACTATAGGCCCATTGCTTGCCTAAATATTATGTATAGACTGTATACAAGCTGCCTCAATCAATTCCTCCAGGATCATTGTGAGTCCAACAATATAGTGACTTATGAGCAGGCCGATGGAAAGGTGTGTGTGTGAGGATGTGCTGAACAATTTTTGATAAACACAGCTGTAGTGTCTGAATTTTAAGAAGAAACATCATAGCTGTGCCATTTAAGAGAAATTTGTTTGTTATTGATATTACTTGTTACTGCTTTAAAAGTGTGGGTTGTACGATATGATAGAGAAATTTAAAATCGACATTACTAATTATTTTATGCAGGGCGCTGAGAGAATCGTTAGCATGCTGGGCAAAATGTTTAGCGGCATTACACTCGTCTATACGCTCCTAGTTCAAATTCCGCCGAAGCCGATTTGCCTTTCATTCTTTCGGGGTTTATAAAATAACTACCAGTTGAGCAGAGTGGTTGATGCAATTAACTTACCCCCACCCCCACTACTGAAATCGCTGGCTCTGTGCCAAAATTCGAAACCAATATTACCATTTACGGTCTCCAATGTTCACGTTTTATGTCATTACTCTCTGCATCACCATCATCATCTTTCTCATCAATACCACCGTCACCACCACCACCACCCTCATCCCCACCGTCGTCGTTGTCCTCCCCTTCGTCCTCCTCATCATCATGAACGTCATCATCCCCACATTCACTCAACTCTGCATTTTTAATCGCGATAATGCGTAAATACGTGGGATTTGAAATTCATTTATGTAATATAATTCATAATCAAATGCTGTCCTTTGTAAGTCTTATCTTAAAATACGTGCAAAAGTAACTTTCAATAAACGACAATGTTTGCTAAATAATAAAATCTAATGTTCAATTTTCGATTTTTGATCAAGCAGAAAATGTTATGCTTTTTAATCTCATTATACAATCGCAAAGGCCTGTCTTTCAGAATGTGAGTATCCTGATTAAGCTGCGATTAAGGATCTTGTGAACATAATTCTGATATAACCCTTTGACTTCCGTCAATAGTAAAGGTACACTCTTTTGTGACATCTTAACGCTAGACTATTGGCTTTTCTACTACTTTCAAGTTAATATGTTTAAATGCCTTCTTGTCCTTGGACTTCTCATGAAAACGGACATCACACTTGCGAAGTAATGCAAAGAGCGATATGTGATCTAATTAATAATCAATATATTCCCCATATAACTGATAAATCCAAGAACAATTTAAATACTTCTTATTCTATGATGGTTTTAGAAACATAATTCTTGCTACAAACCGAGGATTTGATTATATAACCTCCATTTTCTCTATATATCAGGAAGGAATAAAATAACCAGTCTATAACACAGATTTAGTTCGATTGATCACTAGAACTAAATATTCCAGCCATTTTGTGATCTTATATACCTTGATCTGTAGACTTTCAACAGTTTTAGCACCTGTACATGCGTTATCCTGATAAATTGTAATATTATTAATGCTATTTCTCGCATATTCAATCCCTCTTTGAAACATTATGCTGGCCGTTATTAAAACATTTAGATGGCGTATACACAGTAGTGTAGTTATCGCAGTAACATCACTTGATTCAGAACACATTTCTATCTGATTACACGCTTCTTTTAAATCCAGTTTAGTAAATAATTCATTCCGGAATGAGAATGAATTATCGATTCACTATTGGGTTTGGATAAGAACCTCAACAAATTCTTTCATTTACACCTAATTTATAGTCACCACCTACCCTGACATCTCCATCTGATTTTTGCATAACCACTAAAGGAGTGCTATCGTGAGAAACTTCCAAACGACTTCCATTAATTAGTTTTCACAGCTTCGTTGTGACTAATGGTTCAATGTGCATTGCTAATGGTCTTGCCTCAAAATAAGATGGCCTAGTATTTCATTTGAGAAGAATGCTGCCATTAAACCCTCTTAATCTTCCAAATTTTCCTGGAGCTTCAATCTCATGAATTAATGTTGAACTATCAACATACATCACGTCCACACCAAGCAAGCTAGCAAGTCATGATTTCTTTACATGCACTAACAATAACACCCATAACTTCTATGCTCTTATCAGTTTCAATTAATGCATCAAACTTCACCAGAATTTCAATGAATGATTCATCAAATTAGACTTAGTTTGAAATTAAACTTTCTTAATTTTATTTTATTCAAATCAGTCTAGAAGTTCTGATATATCTGATATATTAGATAATCTGACTGTTAGTTTCAACTTGGATTTTAACGTTAACATTGTTGAGTTTTGCGTTGATCATTGCAATATTTTAAAGCCAATTTCATGAATATTTACAGAATCTTCATTATCACTTTCTTCAATTTCCTCAATTTCTTTTTATTGAGTTACATATTTCTTGAAAATGATTCTTTTCCAAATTTCCATGAACGTTATATTAAATGCATGACATTTTGATGATGAATGCCTATATCCAAATAAGAAAACCTGAGAACCAGAGTTATACTTGTTTCTATTAACATGAGACACTTGTCACATATTAAAAGGATTTGCAACAGATTGAATTTTTGTTCATCTCCGGTAAGGTAGAAATATCCTGAAAATCACCGGGCGTGATCACATCAGAAACGATAAAATCACGAGAAGTACTGTCCTAAGTAAACTGTAAGGCACCATCATAGACGAAACTATTTGGCCATGTATTAAGATTACCGTTAGAGAGACCAGCAAAGACAGTCGTGGAATAGATATTTGAAGGAAAAAAGAAAAAGAGATAGGTCGTTGTAGACGTGGCAAACGTGATCGAAATGGTTGTCACCTGGGAAGAAGGGTGCCGTTTGCCTCATAATGGAGCTTGGAGAATTCTCGTCGTCCAATACTTTTTTTCAGTGAACGGAGATAACATCATCAATTCTTGTAGCATCAATAGATCAAGTTGATTTTCATTTCCATTTTAGTTATCTGAAATTTAAAAAAACATACATTTCACGTTGCTAAATGAATCCATTACATATATTAAACCCCAGATTACCATGATGAAAGTATTCTAATACTTTTATACAAGGCTCAGGCGATTTCGTTATCATCCATGAGCCTAATTTTAATCTTCATCAGTACTACTGGAACTAATTTTTGGCAGGTTATACTAGAACAATGTAAATTAGAATGCCTTCACCAACAAAGGAAAACTAGACAATAAACGTAGATGCAATGAATGTACTAGTGAGCAGCTTAAAATGCTAGCTACCCTTACAGAAATTTAGCCTGACATCTTTTACACATATTTCTATGTCAGATATGTTTGACTTACATACCGGGAATATTCAAAAATCAAATACAAGACTTGACAAAAAATGCGTTCAATCCTCTTCAGGGTTTTGGTGACAACAATCCATATCATATATACTCTAGTAATATTCTCTTAAAATATGCTATTATATTCATGCATTGAACATATGTAATGGGGCTCAGAAATAAAATCAATATATTGCGCCGCCATTAGGGATAGTTCAAGATTCTTCAATTCAGAGCAGTTTTCATGACAAAACTTTTAGAACATAGAATTCCCAGTTACTACTGCGTAATATGTATGTTCTCTTCTGTTTTTAAATGTTTAAATTCTTCCTTTCAGGAAGAAGCTGGTTTATAGCAAAGATTCAAAGCTCGATCGTTGGAATGTAGATAACTAAAACAATGTCACATTTTGAACCTCATAAAAGTTTTGCATATCTTTATTGTTCCACTTACAGATTATATTTGTAATGTGCAGTTTAATTCTTTTTCTGAAAATTCTAGCTTATACAGATTGCCAGTTAGGCATTTACTCACAAAACTAAGTGCACCAATTCTTATAAGTGAATGTATAATCTGGATATAGAAGCTGGAGATTTCGAATCAGTTGTCTATAGTTATCCTATTTCTCTTTGATTTTCAAAGAGACATTCAGATCAGCTAACCTCTATGATGGTACATATTTTCCCCTGTCTGTCCTAAGCAACGATATCCGGCTTGTTATGTTCACAATTGACAGATATTTTGACGGGAATATTCCACAAGTAGTCCTTATGTTGATGTTTGTGTAGGTATTCACTAAAACGGGGATTTTGTGTAATTATTCCACGACAGTCTTTTATTTCGGAAGAGTATTGTATATTGTTTTTGCGACAATGCATATGGAGGTACTACTTTGATGACATTATTGGGTAATTGCTATTCACAAGTGTGATAGCTTCCACAGAATCTACATTTTCGGTTGTATCTTGGAGCTTCATTGTCTCTTTTGTTTATCTATGTATGTCATTATTCAATCTTATTTCAAGATTTCGAGCCACAATTTTGTGGCGCCGTACTCAGCATCCATTCAGCCTTAGTGACACCCAGGGACGCTGTCTACATCCTTGGCGCCCCAATCCTCCAGAAAGCCATACTGAAGTGCCTGGAAGTTAAGCTTGAGGACTTGTCCAGGATGACGGAGAGACTGCGCTTCAGTGCTCTTCCTTTTGAGGAATTGCTTTGCCCTGCCCAGGCTCCTTTTCTCGCTGCGCAGTGCACCATGTCACTCGTTCAGAGACAGCCTCAGTGACTTTGACTGCAACGTTTAGCGCTGCGCCGAACTGAACTACAATGTCAGTTTTGACAGCGCTGGCTGACAACAGGCCAAACTGCCCAACAAATTCGGTGGCCTTGGTCTGCGATTTGCGATTTGCTCTACCGGCCTACCTCTCCTCGGTCTCCTCCAGCCACAGCTACCTAGGCGACATACTTCACGGGTTAGCCGAGACGGATGTTGACCAAGTACCCAAGTTAGCCCTTGCAGCTTGGACCACTGATGGTCTAGCAGTCACACAGCACACATGTCGCTGCGGAGTGGTGGTGGCCGTATTCGGTCCACATCCTTTGTCCTACAGCCTTAGCGCTGGCAGATTCCCCCGACACGGCGCCCAGAATGACATTATCAGCTGGCTTCCTGTTCCAACTTGAGTCTTCAGGTCTCGACCGCGGGGATGGTAAGCACCCTGACAGGATAACCCTCTTCCCATTCGAGGGAGGCAGATACTTGATCTGTGATGCGATATGCAATGACACGTTCTCCGCCACCAATCTCGCGGCATCTGTCGTGAAACCCGGCGTTACAGCCCGCAACGCGGAAGAGAGGGAGGTCTACAAGTACAGGAGCTTGGCCGGCCGCTATCGGTTCGTGCCAGTAGTCGTCAAGATGTCTAGTACTCTTGGTTCTCGTACCATTGACTTCTTCCGCAAAATAGGGATGGCCCTGCGAGGTGGAATGTCTACTGCAGCGAGTGTCGCTGGCTATTCTCCGCGGCGACGGCACCACGGTCATTACTGGGAATCACGTCTGAGTGTCCTTCTTGTCCTGGCATATTTGCCACCCCTGTCCCCCGTGGCTTTGCCTCCCCCCATTTATTTCTCTTTTAGGTTTCAACATTTCTTTTTTTTTCTTCTTCGTTCTTTTCCATGCTTTTTTTTGTTCTATTGATTCCAAGCAATCAATTGTATTCATTATATTAATTTGTACCTGTTTTTGTTATTGAATAAATAACTATTGTTAAAAAATAAATTATCAACAAGCTATTATTTTTTAAGATGTTTTTACAGGTAGCAACAATACCACAAACAACTATATTCGTATTAATTCCAAATGATGCGTCAAACTTTCCCAAAATATCAATGACTGATCTATCAAATTATTTTAACTTGAAATTGGAGTCTGTTAAATTTAGTTTTTTTTAAGCCAACCAGATGTTCTGATATATAACAGTTATCAGACTGTTAGAGTCAGCTTCTTCTTTACGTTAAAAATGTTGAGTTTAACATTGACTATTGAAGTATTTTTAGGCCAATTTCATAAATGTTTGCAGAATCATTGTTTTAAATTTCTTTATTTTAAATTCGTAATCAGATTTGAGTGTTTTATTTTGGTTCCAGAGGCAGAATTTATTTTCATTATAGTGTTTGTTGATTAATTCAGTTTTTGTGTGTGGAATGTCTATTATTTCAATTAAAAGTTGTAATTTCTTCTCGTTGCAGATACTACCGAATGTATCTGCGTTAATGAATATATATGCTGTTGTAAGCTACGCTGGATCATGAGTTTTTTTAAACAAATAGGAATCTGTTTGTTATGATACACAGCTATACACACACATGTATATGTATATACAGATATATATATATATATATATATACACACATTATATATACATTTTATATATGCATACATAGGCGCGGCGTGGCTGTGTGGTAAGAAGCTTGCTTCCCAACCACATGGTTCTGGGTTCAATCCC
>JAOPUL010000001.1:5309626-5319988 GCA_027564515.1 Octopus rubescens | reverse complement strand
GTCAAACCGTCTAACCCATGCCTGCATGGAAAAAGAGACGTTAAAGGATGATGATGATGATGATGATATATATATATATATATGTGTGTGTGTGTGTGTGTATTAATGTTAGCAGAAGCAATATATATATGTATGTATATATGCGTGTGTGAGTGTGTGTGTGTGTGTAAGATGGACTTCTTTCAGTTTCCATCTACCAAATTTATTCACAAGGCTTTAGTTGGTTATCGTAAAAGACACTTGCCCAAGGTACTGCACAGTGAGATTGGTCCTGAGATCACATGGTTGGGAAAGTAAGCTTCATAACAACACAACCAGGCCTGCATCTATACTATAATGCTATTAAAATATTGATACTATGCCAACCTGATATCTAAAAATATCAATGAGTTGTTTGATGTAGTAAAGTAACAGATGAAATGCTTTATATAATTTAGTTTTATCCTTCCTAGTTTTATCCTGAGTGCAAATCAGAAAAAAGTTGAGTTTTGTGTTTTACAGATGAATGTTGCTCTGAATTCAATAAAATAAGTATTGTTGCTATATTGAGAATTCTTCAACTAACTATACATTACTTCAAAAAACATTGCCTTTTCTGGTATTAAAAAAACTTAACAGGCTCCAGTATTTGATTATCTAGCATTTTAGAAGAGCCAAGAATCTGTAACATATTTGTATGTAATTATCTATGTTGATTTATTAATTTTTTTAACATAAACACGAGGCCTCAAATTTGTGGAAGATATCAACAATTATGGCAGTGAATTGGAAGGGTAATTAGAATGTTGGATAGAATGCCTTGCAGTATTCCTTCTGTCTCTCTGCATCCTGAGTTCAAATTCCATTAAGGTCAACATTGCTTTTCATCATTTTAAGGTCAATAAATATAGTACCAGTATAGGTAGTGGTTTAGTGGAATGTCTTGCAGTTTCTGTTCCAGCTCTTTGCATTCTGTTTTCAAATTCTGCCTAGATTATGATAGCCAGAGTATGGACAGGTAGGTCTAAAGTCAGTATAGTTGCTGTAGTTTTATCCAACAGTAGATTGGAAACAGCTGGGCAGAAATAGCCAATTAGATTAGCCACAATACCCACATGGCTGTATGGTTAAAATTTTTACCTTCAACCACATAGTTCTGGGTTCAGTCCCATTGCATAGTACTTTGTTCAAATATTTTCCTGTATTGTCTTGGATTCATTAATATCTTGTGACTGAAAATTTAATAAACAGAAACTGTGCAGAAGCCCTTCATTTATATGTATTTGAATCCATGTTCATGGCTGTGTCTAAATTTACACTGGTCTCAAAGCCAGTGTTGTTTTTGTATGTTATTTTATGTCCAGTAACTTAGTGGTTTCATAAATAAAGATTCATAGAATAAATACCAGTTTGAAATAAATACTGAGATCAATATGATGGAATAAAATTTAGCTTGTAGTGCCCCAGCATGGCCACAGCCCAACAACTGAAGCAAGTAAAAGAATCATGAGATGCAAAATTATTTTAGCTGTATTTGTATCATAACTTGAATGAGACTAATTAAAGTTAAAATGAAAATTCTCTTTATATTTTCTCCAAGGATTCAACATAAATCAGGCCTGAAACAAGAACAAATTAAAAATTACATTATTTAAAGTGTACTTAAGTGTATTAATAATTTAATATAACTTTTAAGATATCTTAAAAAAGAAATACAAATTATGCATGACTATAATTTAGGAAATATTTCAAAATTATAATTTTGTAAATGTTGAGATGGGGACAAGATGGTTACATGAGTTGTAATAATAATATAAATTACTTTACACTACTGATTTTTCAAGGAGTCTAACCTATCTTTTTGTTTGTTTGTATTATTATCTAACTTCAGGTGGGAATAGAGTTATATTGCCATCATAACCTTAAATCACCAAGCCAAATACCATTTAATCTGTTTTATTTCTGCACCTTTTCCCGAAATAATGATATTCAATATTGGTTTATTTTAAGTAGGCACAAAATTAAATAAACAAACAGAAAGATTAATTTAATTAATCCTATGTTGCATAATATATACTTTATTAATTTTGCTAAATTTTGAACTCATCAGAATCTAAAGATAATGAGTAACTATGGTTATGTATCTAGTCTGATGTCCAACTATCTTGCCCAACTTAGCACAAGGCTTTGTATAAGTGAGAAATAGTTTACTGAACTGACATCAGTACATGCCTAATATTAACGTTTACAACCCCAGAAAGGCAAAAGATCAATTAAACCTTTATTAAATTTGAATTCTCAATACAGAGATTTAAAATTAATCATTGTAAGAACTACCACTACCTCTAGATTATATTGAACTCTTTCCTCTTCAGCTACAGTAGACTCACTGCATTCATTCCCCTACATTCCAACCCTACAATGCAGTAAATTTCTGACAGTAACCAAACAGAGCTAGCTTTTGTACAGAGAATTAAACATGTTAATACTGAATTAATAAAAACATAAATACTTAGGTTCAACAGAGATATTTTTCCAAGTAGTAATTAACTGAAAGCAATTCTGTAAACATTTTTTATTCTGCTGTGTTTAACAAAAGCTTTTATGGATGTAGCTTCATAGTTTTTATGGCATGATTTATATCACAGTCAATACTCATTATGTCATACAAATTATAAAACTTATCCACAACTGCTGGTGAGTCATCCAAGCAATGAATAGACATCACATCAAAACTGATCATTTTACTAGCTTCACCTGTGAAAATGGTGCACTTAAAAATCTGACTGCAGTCAGTTTTATGGAGATTTTGCTTTACGTTTTGTCTACCCACTGAATACACAATATTGAATTTCATTTTACTCTCCTCCCCTGCACACCCTTCTAACTTATTTCTTATACCTGATGTTATGGGCTTTGTTACTTGCTAGTTCTGTGTATATTGATCATGTTCACTTTTGTATTTGTTGATACAATCACATTCTTCTAAATAACAACTTTCTTTTTGTAATTCTTAGACTGTTTCTACTCTTAAAAGCAAAGTTTTAAAAAAATGTAAATCTCCATCAGTTCTGGACTCCTTTCAAGATCTACAATGGAAAATTGAGAGAACTGAGAAAAGAAAAAAACATTGTGGTGAGGAGTGTAGATGATACATTTTCCATTGAGATCATTACTGAATCTGATATAGATAAGTATTCTCTAATCTTATGGGGTTACAAAGCAACTTCACTTGTGTTGGTTGCACTGTAATACCACCCAGGACACTGTAAAGTGGTTGATGCATCAACAGAAATGGAGATTTGAAGGGATGCTTTAGTCTTGTGAAGGATATAGAAATCCCCTCTTGTGCCAATACCATGATAAAATGTGTCTGGCACACTTTCTTAAGTGTTACAACACTTGGTAGTGGTGGTGATGGTGGTGGTTGTGGAAGTGATATATCATCAAATAGTTCTCACAAGTCCATTTGCAACAAGTATCTTAACCTTTAGCACACTGGAGGAGAATCTATATCACCATGAGTTTTCTCCCCTTTCTATGCAACACAATACACCTGTAGCTACAAGGGGAGAAAACTCTATGGCAACATGATGTGCCTAAGCGTGCTGAAAGTTAATTACACATAAATTTCCAGAGTATCAGGTGCTATAAAAAAAACTTAATTTATAAGGTAAAGTTAAGTTAGTTTATTCTTAGCAAACTTCTTCTTTTACAATTGTCTCTCATCAGAAATGTACTCCCTGAAATTTCTACAGAAATGTACATATACATACTATATTATATCCATCATAGCTCGATTTTGCATGACTCTTAAATTGATTTTAACTACATATCTAGATTTCAGAGAAGTTTTAATAAAAGTTTAAATTCTGATATCAAATTCAATGTAGAAATGAGGAAGCTGAAAGCATAAAATGACAAAACAATCAAGCAGAATATAATTATTAAAAAAATGAGGTTTAAAGTTTGGAAATCTTATATTATTGCTCATTCCTTATTTCAAAACATTTGATATTTTACCTGTTTTGTGTACCTACTGTAACTGAAACTAAGCCAAATCAGACTGGAACTTGGTACAGCTCTCCGGCTTGTCAGCTCCAGTCAAACAGCCCCCACCCATGCCAGCATAGAAAATGGACGTTAAAGGATGTTGATGAGGACGATGATGATGATGGTGATGATGATGATGATGATGATGATGATGATGATGATGATGCTGATGATGATGATGATGGTGATGATGGTGATGATGATGATGATGATGATGATGAAACCAGTTATCAACAATAATATCTCTTCAGTAATTTGTAAAACACATGACTGGTGTGCCTTCATTTTGAATTGGTACTTTCTGATGAAATTAAGGGACAATTTGTTTTCATATTTAAACAAATCTGGAACCAAATTTTGAATCGATATACATTTTCCATTATCTGAGTTTTGTTTCTTAATGTTGGGCATAAAATATTCTTGCAGAAGGGGAAAAGCCTTGCAAAATCTCTTAGATATGAAAAAAGATGGTAGTGTTTTAGTCATAAACTTCTAAGTAATACGGACCGAATAAATGATGTGTTTAGCAAAAGCTTTTATGGATGTAGTTTCTAGGGAAAAAAAAGAAATAAAATCTACTCTAATTGAATCGTCCAGTTAAGTGAATAGCTAGGCAATAAGGAGGAAGTGAATTATATATTGGAAAGTAGTTTTTGTTTGCATTTAGAATTTAGGGGTATAGATATTATAAGACAGCGCAAGAGCAAGGAGAATGTAGACAAAGATTCAACCATTAATAAAGGCAATTTCTGGACTTACTGAATGTCAATAAAAGTAAAGAATGAATTACATTCAATCTATAATTTTGAATGGAAAGAATGAATGACTATATAAGATTGTGTAGTCTTGAATGGAAACAGAACTCTTTTGAGATAGAGAAAAAGTCTATAAGGAATAATTCTTTATGACCAAGCGTGTCAATTTGTGATTTAGATTTTTACCTTCTGTGCCATTTTGTATAAATGGTAAAAAATATCAGACATCTAAAATTCATATATTTTCAGCCAGAAACATATGAGTTAATATTGTTTTTCTCATTGTGAGTTCAATAGTAGAATGCAGGAAGCTGCAAGCACTTTAAATTTATACAGTATAATACTACTATGTTGTTGTATCCATTATCTCTTCTTTACCTATAGAAACATGATTATTATTATTTTGATAATGGTATTGAGTTGGCAGAAAGTGAAGAATGCTGGATTAAATGTCTAACAGTATTAAGTTTTATTTTGTTCCTTTGAGTCCAAATTCCATTGGGATCAACTCCACAGAGGATGATTAGATAAGTTATAGTAGTGTTCTATGGTTGGAAATTCAATCAACTATATTCTGATCAGCAGCTTAAGGGCTGTGCACTAATGTAAGAAAAGATTAGAGAAATGTCTATAGATGATAGAATCAATAACGTACAAAACAAATTTTCTCATGTTATTTAATCATGCCTCTTTACCTTCTAACTTCTGATCTGACCAGGCTGATTTTACTTTCCATTCTTCCTGAGTCAATGAAATAAATACCAGTCAAGAACTGGGTCAATTTAATCAAATCTTTATTTTTCTCAGTTTGTGTCTGTGCAAATATTAGAAATCAATATCATTATTTAATACAGCGGAATGGGAGAAACGGTACAATGCTAGACTAAATACCTTGCGGATGTTATGCTAAAGAGCTAATTATAGGGAAAAATTAAGTTCTATTTGGATTTGTAATTAGACTATAATAGGCTTTTGAAACACTACTAATGAGATGGTTGAGAGAATAGTGTTTACCCATTTCTTCATAATCAAGAAGAAAGAATTGTTCAAGGAAAGAAGCTTGTTCTCATTCCTGAAAAGAAGAAAGTCATTTGTTGGAGTCTCATAGCAGATGTGTGATATAATATTAGAGTGAAAATATGGTTTCGTTAGGATCAGAATATGTTCATGGAATCTGACCAATAGGATTTGTATGAAATTTTCATTGGAATTTTACTGAACTACTTAAGGAAGAGAAGATTACATGTGGGAGATTTTAAAACTGTCATAGACAGTGCCTGTGATTCTATACAGAAAGAATAAAGTGGTATACAAGGTACTTTAACTCTGGGTATTGGTGGCCATATGAATGAAGTTACTGGAGTAGACAATATGTCTTACAAACTTAATATTCAAACATTTTTGATCCTTTTTTCTTGGTGTGAAATGAAAATAAATGTAGACTTAGAACACTTTCCAATTCTAAGAGTTGGAGAGTGTTGTGAGAGAGAAATTATCCCAGTAAGGAAGTATAATAAAAACTGTTATGGCCACTTTCACTACAAAAAGTTAAAGTTAATATTTTAGTCAAGGTTCTGATAAAATTGTATGAGTCTGAGATCTATCAAGAAAAATCGTCATCTTATCAGTCAGTACAAAGTGGAGTGGTCTGATATAGCTTTATTTTCAGTGGACATTGATCAAATTTGCTCAAATGAAAGTCAAACATCTGTATCTGATGGTAATTCTATATGGTTCTATTTTTAGTTTCATTTTCAGGTGCAATAAAATTGTACATACGAAGTGCATTCAAAAAGTATCCATGTTTATGCTTTCCCACAAAAACTAATGCCGAGTGGGAAAAATTCTTTAAGCGGCAGGTGATGCCACCCTTTCTGTGCATGCATGAACATTTTAGCACTGGTAGACTGTGTTAATTTCCAGCTGTTACGCCTAAAGTACAGACGTGTAGTGCGCGCTTCTCAGATTTTCGTTTTTACGCAAGATGACCAAACGCATCAAGCAGAGATATTGCATCAAGTTTTGCCAAAAGCTTGGTGATACTCAAGCTCAAACCATCCAGAAGATTTAGCAGGCCTTTGGAGATGGTGCCATGAGCAAAACGTAGATCAAGGAGTGGTACAACCACTTCAAATATGGCTGCACCTCAGTGGAGAGCAAGGCATGCTCAAGCATGCCATCTACAAGCCAAAACAAGGAGCCGATTGAAAAGGTTTGGCAAATAGTCATGGAAGACTGTCGAATAATAATCCAGGTAAGTGGGAATAAGTACAGAATCAGTGCTTTGCATTTTAATGGAGGTTTTGTGCATGCGGAGGATGTTGGCGAAAAAATAAAATCAGATACATTTTGAATGCACCCTGTATCCTAAATTTCCTGGTCAAGAACAACACACCACTTGTTCGACAGGCTCCCTACTCTCCCAAATTGATACCGTGTGACTTCTGGCTCTTCCCCAAACTGAAAACCATGCAGAAAGCGAAGTGATTTGAGTCACAAGAGGAAATTATGAGAAAAGTGTTCGCGAAGCTCCATAGCATTCCAGAGAAGGTGTTACAGATGTGTTACCAGCAGTGGCAGAACCACTGTGTGAACTCCCAAGGGGAATATTTTAAAAGTAATTAAATAAAATTTGTGAAATGCACAAAATTGTTTTGTTATGCCTAAAGGTCAGATACTTTTGGAATGCACCTTGTATTCTAATCCTCAGAGTAAACAGTTACCTGTTGGAGACAGTTTTTTTAATGGATGTGTCAAGAGAAAAGTGGTGTGTCCATGACATTCATATACCATCTGAGATCAGTAAGATCAGTATCATTAACATTTTTCTTGAACAGTTCGAAATTGACTGCTGTAAAGAAAATATGTGCTGGGAAGGATTTCCAGAAGGCTGACATTTTTAGGAGGAAAAACTGGATATGGGTAACAAGAAGAGGAGAAACAAATGAGTGCTTGTCTTGTTTGCATCATCATCATCATCATCATCATCATCATCATCATTCTTTAACGTCCGTTTTCCATGCTATCATGGGTTGGATGGTTTAACTGGAGCTAGCAAGCCGGAGAGCTGCACCAGGTTCCAGTCTGATTTGGCTTGGTTTCAATGGCTGGATGCCCTTCCTAATGCCAACCACTTTAGAATATGTGCTGAGTGCTTTTAACGTAGCACCGGCAAGAGCACATGCATGTGGCACTGGCATGAGTGCTTTTTACATGGCACCAGCACAGGACTCTTGCAGGCCAATTCCCTTCACCAGTGGATGTGGCCTTAACACTTCTGTTGTGGAGGACAGCACTTCTTGAGTACAGCAAGGTGCTAGGTATCTCAGTCCTTTGTCATCTCGTTGATATTTGGTTGTGAAAGGTTAGGAAGGAATAAAAGCATGTGACATCTATGTAAAAGTGGACATTGTTGGAGAGAACTGCAAGAAAGTCATTGATGTATAGAAATAAGAGTGTGGAGAAAACATTGAAACTTGGGCCCTGACAGCGTTGATAGGGTGTTGGTCTGAGAGATCTTTCTTACTGCATCAATATATACTGAAAATGTGCGATCTGGTAAGAAGTTACCAATCTAAAAGGCAAGATGTAAGCAGTTGAAAGTTCTTATCAATGGCCACATTCATCAACTTAGAGATGTTGAATATGACTTTGAGGGACAGTAGTTGACAGAGTCATAGGTTTATCTTTATTGAGAATGGGACATGCTGTAGCAAGTTTCCAAATATTGAGACACATCCTAGTAGAAAGAAGGATATATTGTGAAAAGTTTTGTAAAGGTACACACTAGTTTGGAGGCTCATTGTCTGAAGAAACATTGTCAGGTCCAGTGTTCTTGTTAATTTGAAGTGGTCAAATTGCAGTCAAACGTGATGAATATGTATGCATGATGTTGAGGCTAGTGGAGAGGAAATGAATAATTTTAGAGGTAATTACCAAGTGGATGCAGAACTGTGTTGAATTTAAAGAGAGCAGAACATATGTGGAGGTCTTTTTTTATGAGTACTGCACACAATATAATCATGGTTGAGAAGTAAAGGATAGGAGGATTGTGTAACGGTGATACAAATCCTTTGACACCTTGCCAAAAGGAGATCCTGTAGTTTAGGAGGTCAGGCAATGTGAGCAGAATGATGCATGGAGACATCCTTTGTGGTTTGGGTAATGGTCTTGATGGAGTTGCAGTGCTGGGTAAGGAACATCCAGTTTGTAGAGGTGGGGATTTTTTCCCAATCATTGTAGTATATGATTTTTTTGTCTGAATTGCTGTAGCTCAGCCATGAGAGAACAACTTCAGTGTTCTTGGTTTTGTGGGGGATGTGGAGGTCTTATAAACCTCTCAAATCGATGAGATTGATGCAGTTGAAATTCAATTTGAATTTCTATTGATCAATACTTACAAAGAAAATGTAGGCCAGAAAATATTCAGAAGAGCTGAAATTGTAAAAAGAAACGTTTGAATAAAATATTTAGATCAGGCTTAGGAGTAAAACTTAGAGATTACATGGTGAGGCCAGGGTGGAAGTGCTATATATATGTTGTATTGTGGAAAATGTAAAAGACGTCTAATCTTTGGGATATGGGTTTGGAAATAGTATCAGCATTTCACTAGTGCTATCTTATGGCCAAAATATTTAGGGACAACTGACCAGATTCAAACTCTAATTCTTTCACTTTTGTCATGAATGGTTCAAGTGCCAATGATGAAAAAGATCTGCTATCTATTTTCTTACACAGTGATCTTGAGATAACTTGACTGCTCATATGTTGACTGGCAATAGGGTTGCATCATCGGCAGGGATTCGGGATCATCATATAGGAAACACACATTCCAATGCCTTTGCACTTTAAGCAAAATGTTTTAAGAGATTAGATTCCTGGAAACTGAAGTGTTGTCACAGGTTTGCAGTCCTCAATCATGAGGGCACCTCTGTTACATTCGATTTCCAACCAACTTCAAAATCACCTTACATTTAATTGTGTCCTAGAAGAGTTAATTTGCAGAAAGAGATGAAGAAATCATATAAGTGTCAAGAAAGATACAGTGCTTCAGGGAGAAATTATACTTCTAGTACTATGTACAAGTTCAAAATTCATTGATTTACCATTTCTATTGGTGTCACTAGTTTTCATGATCAAATAAGCAAAGACTAAGGTGCACAGATAAACAGAAAACAATACTGAAACGGTTGGCTTTGCTTTTTGTTCTTTAAGTATCAATAAAATAAAGATCAATATATATTGAATCAATCTAACTCTATAGCTTACAGAGGCCATAGAGTAGATGTACAACAAGAGAGGCATTTCCCACTTCTTTATTTTGTTACAAGAACAAAATTCATGTTTACCACTAACTTTCTAACTGCTCAATCATTTGTATGGATGTGACTTGGAAGAATTTGGCTGTCATTTCCTAGAGGTTGAGCAACCAAAAAACAGGCCCTATTGTTTGCTTGAATAGCAGGAAGTAGGGTGTCATGATGTCATGTCACATGACTAAGCCATTTCAATGTTTCAATTTTATTCATACATGCTAAGATTGATTCAATCAAGTATTAACTTTCTTCTACAAATT
>JAOPUL010000001.1:4760437-4770855 GCA_027564515.1 Octopus rubescens | reverse complement strand
TGTGTGTGTGCGTGTGTGTGTGTGTGTGTGTGTGTGTGTGTGTGTGTGTGTGTGTGTGTGTGTGTGTGTGTGTGTACATGAAGATCTGCATTCCACATGACATCACTTTAGAACATTTGAGCAAAACAGTGATGACATGTTCTCATTCCCTGAGAAGAATACATTCTGTAGCTCTTTCACGTTAGGCTCATGGTGATCAGTGAAATTAATAAAAGAAATCTTGTCTCACATGAAAAAAGATGGGGTTGGTTAGAGAAAGGGCATCCAACCATAATATACTGCCTCAAATAACTCTTCATTCAAACCATGCTAGCATGGAAAAACTGACATAAAAATATACAAAAACATTTTAGCAATATTAACTTTGAAATTAAGGCAGTGAGCTGGCAGAATCATTAGCATGCTGGGCAAAATACTTAGCAACATTTCATCCATTTTCATGTTCTAAATTCAAATTCCACTGAGATCAACTTTGCCTTTCATCCTTTTGGGGTCGATAAAAAGAGTACCAGTTGAGCACTGGTGTCAATGTAATTGATTTACTCCCTCCCCCGAACTTGCTGGCCTTGTGCCAACATTTTTAATCAATATTAACTTTGAAATTAAAAAACTAAACAACCTGAAGCAGAAACAAACCAAAAAAATAACACAAAACAAAAATTGCACAGCAAAACATCTGTGTTACAGTTGAAACTCTCCCCATACTGAAAGCAGTTTGAGCAAATTATTGATTTGACCAACAGATTTTATCTTAAAACTAATCCACTTTCAATCATCAATAAAATAAAATATAAGAACTTAAATCTCCTGTTGTTTTCTTTGAAAGTAAGTCAGATGATATATGATAAAACATCCTGTTAGTATTTCCTCACTTAGTTTGAGTTATAAGTTTCTTGCCATAAATATTTGCTGGTATTTTACAATGAAATGTGGGTTTCTCTGAAATAGTAATTACAGATATTAATAGCAGCTAGCAGTGGCAGATATTTACATAACTCACTGAGATGTGGATATGTGTATGACAAATGTTAAATTATTATGTGACACATGTTTGTGCACAAATTTCCTGTTGACTTTTATACATAGAATCCGTTTCCTGCAAACACACGAAAATTCATGCAGGGATATACACACAGATACATAAACACAGGCACTAACACTCATAAATGCCCACATGCACATGCATACATATACACATTGCTCTCTCCTTCTCAATCTCCTCCTCTCTCTACATATATATGTGTGCTTATATGAATGTATATACAAACACACACACACACACACATATATATATGTATATATTACACAGCATGCATACACACACATACACACATACATATGTGTGTCTATGTGTGTATATATGCAAAATTAATGAAGAAAACAATTCTATAAATATAAGAAAAAATTCCTGGCAAGTAAACATGTGTTGTAATCTTCATAATGGATTTTTCTATAATTCAAGAAATAAAGAGAAAACAAATATAGGTTGAACTTTTAAAGAGAACAGCTAGTGCTCAGCAACGAGAATCCATAAGACACAGTTATTGCTTATTTACAACATTAGGCACAGCACAAGAGGAAAGTAATCATGATTTTTCAAGCAGTTTTTATTTTGTCTTGTAACACTGACATTAAAATCACATCTGATCAATTATCTGTTTTATCTTTGTTCTGTAAAGTCAGCAGTCAATAAAATGGGATTTAAGGAAGGGGATTATCATTTCGTAAATGACAAAGGGTAAATTACTTTAGTAATTAATTCCTGTTTCTCAGATAAAACACAACTCAATTAACTTCTTAATAAAACACAACCCTATTGCAGGTAATTCTCCCAGAAGTTGTGGTATGCATTCCTTGACTGCTAGGAGAATTTTTAATTTAATTAAATTACCCAAGTGGTTTGCTGCTACATACACTAAATCACTGAAACAACCTTTATATTGTAACTCATGATAGTTTTGTATTGTTTTCTAACTAAAGTACAATACTGCATAATAGGGAGGAGGATTAATCAATTATATTAACTTGAGTACTTGGTTGGTACTTTATCTTATCAATCCAGAAGGATACAGAGTAAAGTTGAATGTAGCATGATTGGCATGGGTGAGTGGTAAAGACATTTGCTTCCTAACCACATGATTTCATGTTCAGTCCCACTGTCAAACACTTTGGGTAAATGTCTTCTATTATAGTACCCTACCCTCACCCCAAGGCTGACCAAACCCTGCAAGTAGATTTTGTTGACAAAAACTAAAAAGAAGTCTGTCATAAAAATGTGTATATATATATATATCATCATCATCATCATCATTTATTGTTCATTTTCCATGCTAGCATGATATATATATATATATATATATAGAGAGAGAGAGAGAGAGAGAAAGAAAGAGAGAGAGAGTGAGAGAGAAAGAAAGAGAGAGCGATGGAGGCAATAAAAATATACATAATGTTAGGACGTCACATAAACTGGACGTAGCATAAGAACACTAAATATACTACAATACCTTCCAAGTGAGAAACTCACAAATGGAATCAAAGTGTAAAATACATGATAATACATTGCCAGCGGGAGACAACCATCGCCACTACCACCTCCTGGACCAGCATACCACATGGTTTCAGTCTCCTTATATATATTTATACACATAGTTATTTGTATGTGTGTGTGTATATATATATATATCTATACACATAGGTCCAACCCATGCCAACATGGAAAACAGACGTTAAAGAATGATGATGATACACATACATGTATATATTTGTGTATATATATGTGTGTGTGTTGTATATATATGTATTTGTTTAGACATATATATATAGGTAATGAAGAATAAAAAAACAACAACAACAGTCAATAGGACGTACATATAGAATGTATTGGATTCATGTTCGGATGGAAAAAAACGGGAGGAAAGGAGTACATTTTATGTTTCGAGCATGGCTCTTCATCGGAAAGAGGGGAGGGAAGAATCCGGTGAGAATGCAAGAAAATCCTGAACATGTGTGTTTCACATGGCAAAAAAATGGCGATAGGGAAGATGGAGAAAGCCGAAAACTGGTATTCAAAGACAAAAGAGTGAAATGGGTCAAAGCATGTGAATATGTGTATGTATGTGTGTGTGTGTGTGTGTGTGTGTGTGTGTGTGTGTGTGTGTGTATGTGTGTGTGTGCATGCGTATGTGAATTGACCATGCATAGGTTGGGGTGTGTTATATATACACACACACACACACACATATATATATGTATGAGTGGGAGTGTATCTGGCTATGAGGAAATATTACCTTGCCAGGAAAAAGGTGAGGTTGGTAACAGAAATGGCATCTGGTCATAGAAAAATCTACCTCAATAAACTCTGTCCAATCCAGGGAATCATGGAAAAATGGACATAAAAATGATGGCTGATGGATGAATATAAAGAGCCAGAAATACCAGTATCATCATCATCATCATCATCATTGTTATATCTGCTTTTCTATGCTGACATGAGTTTTGATGGAACTTTTTGAGGCAGTATATTACATTATAGGGTGAACTGGGTGTATTACATCATGACACTAGTGCCATGATGTAATAGGGGTTATGGTTTTCATGCTAAATTCCTTCATATTTTTAAATTTCAATAATACAGTCATGATAATTTCAACAAAATAGTACACAAATTCTCAACTCCCGTTTCTTCACTCAAAAGTTCATGGATCAGCTATCCACAGGAGCACACATATTTGAAACTTCTTCCATTTCACTATTTACCCTGATGGTGTAATAGATGTACAGATTGTTGAAATCTGTAGGGACTGGAATATACAACGTTAATTTTCACACAATATTTTGATGTAATGTATTATCATATATCATTATTGTTATAAATCAGAAACTATTATATGCCTTAACCTTGTCATCTAACTTCAAGTACAAACAACTTCCTAATTAATTCAGCAAAGAATTTCATTTAGCATTATAAGCCAGTTTACTTCATCTATGAAATGTACTTTTCCCTACCAGGCATTTATTTATGACAAACTAATTTGGTCCATTGAGATAACAGCTAATGATATGAACCATTTACTTTTCAAATGAAAGTGCTGCAACACACTATCAACTCTGCTACTCACAACTTCTTATATAAAGAAGAATACAATTAGTATTACTTTACTGTGTATATCATATAAACTGAAACCCATAATGTTCAGTGTGATCATAATAAAATGACAACTCTTCAATCTAGTTTTAAAGGGAAGAAAAGTAAAAAATGAAAGAATAATAAAATATCACACGATATGAGTTTTTCAAAAATTGATGAAATAAAAAATGCGAATAAAAGATTGCCACACCTTTTTGACCAAAGTTAATCTTCTGTCTAATATATTTTGAAAGTTGTGTGCTGATGTGAAATTCAGTGTTGAATAGCTCACTTTGAATCAGAATGCTGCAGATTATCTTCAGATTAAATGAACCATTCAGTTGCAAAATCTCTGTTGGCCTCTTGTTGTTAATATGATTGATGGCCTTTCTAAATAAGTTGGAAACCCTAGAGGATTGTTTGCCACGTTTTATCAATAAAAGTGGTTCAGTTCATATGGTTTACACATAGATCAAGCGAATATCTAAAAATGTATAATTATTCAGCCAGCTAAGAGAGACCTTAAGGACATTTTATGATTATTTCCTCCTAAAAATCATGCTCCGTTCAGGTGAAGGGAAAAAATATTATTTTATTTTTTTGTCAGTTTTATGCATGAATAGGTAAATTGTTAAAAACTTGATTAAATTGTTGAGTTGCAGGTCACACTATGGTGCTTTCCATTAAATCAAATAGAATTTATTTTTATTTTTGCTTATTTTAATCTCTGTAGTTTATATTTGGATGTTGTATTCCCTTAATAACCAGGGGCTTATTGCTTTACTATTTCTTTTTAAGAGTTAAATCTAACACAATTTTCATAAAATAATATGTCATTAACGTGTACCTCATGGTAAATGCAGCAAGGATTACAAATTAAAAAGAAACAAAGTAATGTTTTACAAGAAACCCTCAATCTTGCTTACTTCAGAGAGATCATCATTGCATATCTATGAAAAGACTTGCTTTCATATTCAGCACATTAATGTCACTCCTTGAGATATTTACCAAAACAAATGTTTTCACTCCTTGACACCAGTAAAATGTTCCTGGTAACATGGAAATTTCCAAGCTAAATTGTCAACTTATTGAAACCTATCTGTATCCCATCTCATGGATTAGACACTTCTGGTTAGATTGGATCTTAACAGTTATGTTCTGAAGTGGCTTCTTCAATGTTGGTGCTACAATCATATACCACATTCTTTCCTAAATTAATAACATGTAAGTTATGTTGTTACTGCTAATTACACACTTTTTCTGTTAACTTACCATTCACTCATATCATCTACACACAAGTAGGCACTTCATACACAGTGTGTACTGTTTATATGAACAAAGAATGAAGGCAGCCACTAATGAGAAAATATAAACCTATTCCCTTTGAATAACACAATGATATAATTACTACATATATGTGTGACCACTTACTGACTCCAACAAAACCTATCTTTGGCTTAATTAAAGTAATACCCACATATATAGGGCAAGAATGCCGTTACACTTACAAGCATTCTAAACAACAGGTGAAAGACTTTCGAGCTGATTGGCAACAATACCATCATCACATGTATACTACAAGCACTGATCATTTCTTCTTTATTTTTTACCATTATTACAACATTTATTTTTCTCCCTTTAGCGCCATAATTTTCAGCCATCCCTCCATCCCTCAAACTCATCTTATGTTTTCATAATGTACATTGTATCCTTTCCAGCAGATCTAGTGTGAAACATTTTGCTTGGTTCTTTCTGTTTAACTGTGCAACCCCCTGGAACCCCACATCTTCTAGATTTTCTTTGCAAACATACTGATTGAAGATGAAAGTGAATTCATCACTTGAATCAGTCAAACCTGTCTTGGGGGAAGAGTTATAAAATTTATGAGTACAGCCATCTCTTAGTCTGATTAATTCATAATAGAAAAAAAAGGGTCTGCAATTAGATTTTCAGTGGAAATATTCACAGTTGAATGAGATTTGCAACCCATCAAATATATTTATAATAAAACACACAGAGCTCATGTTTTCTTTCCTACTACTGCATAATATTAATATTCCTCCGTACCTATGTTTTCTTTTACTACAATCATTAGCTGGCAGATGTCGATGCTAACATCTCATTTTCTCGTTATATTTTCAACCAATTTAAAATCAATTTACATGCTCATTATGCATCAGAGATTTGTAAATTTGCCTGATTTGTGGAAAGAAGGATTTTTATGGTTGTTATCTTTACTAATGTAATCTGAACAAATAGAAAGAGAATTTTTAAATCTTATTTTTATTTAGATAGACTGAAGCAAGAAAAATGATGTGTTTTCCCTAAAATCATAGTATTTTCCACTGTGAGCTGCATAAGAATGTTAGACAACCTGCTGAATTCATATCCTTTAAAGAGAAATAAAAATCTAACCTATTCAACAAACTTCACAGCAGCAAATCATAAAGTAGGAACATTGCCATTAATTTTTAATCTAACTAAAGCATTCCCTCACTAATTTAACCACTAGCAGAGTGTTTTGCATCTTTTTATTTTATTTTTACAACAACTTTACCTCATCCAAATTTGCCTACTGTGCACCACCCAATGAATCCTGATCTCCTTCTGTCATTATTGCCCCCAAACTTCATAGTAAACACTTTTTAAAAATCTTTTTTTTTTTTAAACTGCCTATTCTGGAATACTTGCTTGTATTTTCTCTTGTAATTATCAAGCTGTAGAAGTTAAAAATTGAACAGCAAATCTATCAATCCTGGAAGAACTGCAATATCTATAATCGTTTCTACTCTTCCCCAAAATAGCTAATAATAATACTGGTTCCCATATCTCACAGCAGAGCAAGTATGAAGTCATGAGTATTATTCAATTCTCAGGTAAATAACAAAAGAAACATACTTTGGGGATGTACTTGTCTGGCAAATGATTTGATTTGAAATTGTATGTTGAAACTAAAGCAATTACAGCATGGTAGACACATTTTAGCCATTGAAAATTTCACAAAAACTGTTAACTTCATTTTATCATTTATTATTTAGAAATCTCAAAAGAGGTATAAATCACTTTCATATATATAACTGCAGATAAAGTGAAAAAAGCACTGACATATTGGTAGTTTAATGTGTCATTTTTAAATATCTTTAGCAATAATAAATGAATAACTTTCATCATCTTCATTTAGCATCTGTTTTCTATGCTGGCATGGGTTAGACTGGAACTGGTAAGTAGAGAGCTGTACTAGGCTCCAGTCTGGTTTGGCTTGGATTCTACAGCTGGATGCCCTTCCTAACGCCAACCACTCCAAGATGCCTTTAACATGTCACTGGCATAGGTGCTTTTTATGTGTCACTGGCACAGGTGTCTTTTACGTGTCACCAGCATGGGAGAATAATCACAAATGTGTTTGACCTTTAGAATAACCCGGGGGATTGGATAGGTAGCATTATAGAAAAGCAAAGTTAAGAGAGTGAGGGTTATCAACAGGAAGTTGAACTGATAAGAGAGGAACAACAGAAAGAAGCACAGGGAAAGAGACACTAATAACAGTTACATGTTTGCTGATAGAGAGAGAAGATTGAATATGGACAGATCTAAAGTTTTCCCTCATTGCATGGGTATTATATAGTAAATAGAAAGGGAAATAAGAGGATGAGAGAGTGTTGTACAAATAAGAGAGGCTGCAGATGATGGCCTAGCAGTTATCTAAATATTAACATTATTCCTGAATCCTTTTTGTTCTACTGGCAAAATTTCTTTATCCACAAGACACTCATATTATTCATATATCTGTGAGAAGTTTCTGTATTAAAAGGAGGCAAGTTATTGGCCTAAAATTAGAAACTATGTTTCACTTATCAATATTCTTAACATACAGCACTTTTCCTCCAGTAGTCATCTAAACTGGCACAGTTCCTTGTTCTAGTATAGTTTAGGTGATTTATGATTCTGTCATGTAGAGATGAAAAACTCTTCTGCCAAAACCCTTAAACACTGTCTGGTCCAGACCCTTCCAATTGATATTTTCTTTAAGTTCTTCACTTTTACTGTTCTAATAACTACATTTCCCTGTTTCTCTGTAACTTTAGTCTTTGTTTAGCTTTCCTTAAAACTTTTCAATTTCAAGTTTTCCATGCATCTATCGAACCTCTTCTCCAAATCCTCAACAGATTCTGCTGCTTGAACAAAGTCATCATCATATAAGAAATTTCAAGGGCAGCCAGTCTTAAACTCCTCCTTCATGGCTAAAAGCACTACAATGAGCAGTAATGGACTGAGGACTGAAACTTGATGTACACCTACCTTAACACTAAATTCATTGCTGAACTTATTGCTGACTTTCATCTTGTTGATTACACCTCAGTACACGGCTTGTATGGCCTCACAAGCCACTTGTTTACTTTAGCTTCCTCGGCAAAGATCAGATTACAGAGATGGGGATCCCATCAAATGTGTTCTCCACACGTCGATGAATGTTAATTATAGGGGTGTGCTCCTAACAAAGTACTTCTCTTGGTATTATCTCACTAGAAATATGATATCAGGGATAACTCTTCCTGGCACAAAGACGAGCGGTATATCATCAAAACTAATCTTATTTCAAATCAATTTTTGCATAATTTTTAAAAAC
This sequence comes from Octopus rubescens, assembly GCA_027564515.1. Taxonomy (NCBI): domain Eukaryota; kingdom Metazoa; phylum Mollusca; class Cephalopoda; order Octopoda; family Octopodidae; genus Octopus; species Octopus rubescens. The sequence goes on along the minus strand of JAOPUL010000001.1, from coordinate 4,762,102 downwards.
TTTTATTACCTGTTCCAACAGCTTGCCTCTGAAGTTTCCTTTCATGATACCCCTCCTTTGCTCTTGTAGCAGTCCTTGTCATACCTAATAACAGCTACACCAGTCACTGCATATGATACCTACCTGTATTATTAATTGACTACTTGAGTGACAAGCCTATACCTTTCTTTGTCAGATATTTTAAACATTTCAGTGACTATCTCTGATGGACCAATTGCTTTCTCTGCCTTAATATCCTTAATCACTGTCATCTTGGATAGCTGGTCTGTTTGTTTCAATGTCATAAAGTGCATGGTGCTGTAATCCTTTCATACACACTTCTCCCTACTGATGTCATGATTTTCTTTTGTACACTGCCTAGTAATCCAGAACATCTCACTTTTCTGATCCTCATGAATGAGAGCATGTACAAACATCTCTGTTTTTGCCTTTCCTATTGCTAATTATACCTGATGACTAGCTTCACATTTAGCTATTGAATATTTCATCATTTTCTTGGCTGTCTATGTTCTTCCATATCTGGGTCAGTAGTCTTCACATTTTCCATCTCCTTGCTTTTTCTCACTGAGTTCATTTAGCTCTTACTCTGAAATCAATATGTTTAGTGGTAAATCTTTCACTGGGAAAAGATTTAGCATTTACAACAATCTATCGTTCCCATTTCTTAGTGAGCATAAAGTCTGTCTTGTATATTCTCCTGATTGGTTTGTAATAATATGAATGACCAGTTTCCTAAAATCTGTATTGCAGATAGTTAGTATCATTTGCATCATAAAACACAAGGAGCTTTGATTTCTTCTTATTTCTCATACCATAAACATAATCTCCATGTACACCACAGAAGCCATTACAACATTGCTCAAATCACGAGCTGTGATTATGAAGTTGCCATTATTGGTTGTTGTAGGAGGCCCTTGTAGAAATGGTCGTTTTATCCATCTATCTGCTCTGGGGGTGGTGTGTATGTGGAGACAACTGCTGCTTTTGTTTTTGTGTTTAAACTTTTGTTTTGTGTATAACTAGCCTAAGCTTGAATATTCTATCACATACTCTGACTACCTCAATTATAGTATCTGATAATACCTATCTCTTCTAACAATATGCCAGCTCTACAATTCTATTGTTATTACTCACCCAAAATAACGTATACCTTTTCTTTTTACTGTAAAGAGTTTGGTTGAGTTTCCCCTCCATCTTGTCTCTTGAATACAGCATAATGCACTTTTCTGCACTCAAGTATTTCTACAATCTTTCTAGACATAACTTTCATCATATTAACAAGTTATGGCAGCCTTAAAGTTATGAACTATACATGAGTGTGGTGAGTTTGGTGGTGGTAAGGAAATAAATATGTATCTGTTCTCTTGTCTGAAATGAAGAAAGTATAACCAGTCACTTATTTTTATATACTGTCAGATGTTTCCCTAAATAATTTTACTATTTATTCTATCATTTGTTGATAAATAATTATAAACAATTATTAACATGATGAGTATCAAACCGTAACACTTTTCATATGTCCACAAGTAGTGGTGTCTAAAAACTTAGCTAAATATTAATGTATTTACTAGCAGGAGAAACATACAAGAACATCCATCCATCCATCCATCCATCCATCCATCCATCCATCCATCCATCCATCCATCCATCCATCCATCCATCCAT
>JAOPUL010000001.1:4432125-4445027 GCA_027564515.1 Octopus rubescens | reverse complement strand
GCGAGTGCGGGTCCTCTGAAGTACTTCATTTCGCCATGCATCTCGGTCCGCTGTCATTTCCTCAGTGAGCCCCAGCTTCCTGAGATCCGCCCTTACCACTTCGTCCCAAGTCTTCCTGGGTCTCCCTCTTCCTCGGGTACCATTGGTTATTTTATTTATAGTCAATTGTCTGTCATCCATGTGGGGAATATGATCGATGTTTTCTTCGGTGGTGGCAGTTGCAGGACATCCAGACCTGGAGTCATCTTCAAGACTCTCCCTTCCCCTCCTAAATTCACCTACCCACTTTTGCACTGTTGATAAAGCTAGCTAGAGCATCATCCCCTAATGTAGCAACCATGTCAGCATGAATGTCCTTGAGGCTAAACCCTTTTTCTGCAGGTACTTGATAAAACCACGATGCCAAATTTTGTCTATCTTCAAGAGAAGTCACTACTAGTAACTTTTAAACTCTTATTTGAACAGCCAGATATCAATTTGCCTGGAAAGAAACAATGCAGTTATTAATAAGAAGTGTTAAAATTAATGCATGCAAGATTTCACAACTCCAGCATCATTCTTTCATAATCAGCCTATGAATTTTTCAACCCACCTTTGTACTTTTATAATTGACAATTATATTGTGTTATTGACATTTTGTTTCTAGGAAGTTCTTAGCTCCCTAAGAGTATCACTCAGTGAGGAAACAGCTCCAATAGGCTGACATATATTAGCCAACAGTGACCTAATGACATTTAAGTACTCATATCTAATATGAACCACTGCAATGCTTTTAAGTTAAGTCATCACATTTAAACATACCAGCATCAGTTTGTTAATGGCAAATGTCATCACTCACTGGTAATTGTTTAACACTCCAGCTATGGGAAGGTAATATCTCTTCCTTGCTATCAATCATCACCATCATCAGGATGAAATAATGACACATATCATCATAATGGGGATTAACGATCCCCCTCCTCCACCTCTTTCTTCTTCTTCTTCTTCTTCTTCTTCTTCTTGTTAGTGATTTATGTTTTGCAGAATTAATGACGGGATCTGTCTTCATTCGATGGAGTGACAGAAGCAGAAATGTTCAAGATAAAATGCCATTAGGCTATGCGTTTAGTTATGCCATCTCATATTCCAGTTTCAAATTCCATCAAGGTTGACTTTTCCATTTCATCTATCTGAGAGTTCTGTACTAAGTAGGCATGTGACTCACTAATGCTTTTCATTAATACTGATTTCAAATATTCGCTCAAGACCACAAATTTAGGGTGATTTCTAATGTAGATGAGTGGTATATTTAACTCATTGCTCAGTTTAACACCACCACCTGGCCCTTGGGTATGCTTAGATCATTCTATCATAAGCATTTAGGTCATAATTTTGTTCTGAGGATAGTTTCCTCTCACATGTTTCAAAGGCATTGTAAAAGTTTATTGCATTTTGCTTCCTGTGCTAACTAAAGGATTAATAAAAAAGATTGATCTAACTCTTTTACATTATTTCATTTTATTAGCCTTGTGAATGAAAGGCAAGTTTGAATTTAGAAGATAAAGGAATATAATTATACTTTTTAAGAACTCTGTAGAGGGAATATTCAGCAGTCACCTGATGTCATGATTCCTTAGAGTATTGCCCATGTCATCAATAAAATCTGATCAATCACAATTTTGTGTTTAATAGGCTCCATCTACACATTCATCTTCCAGCGCACTTCCTTCTGAGCCTATCAATCAGTATAAATTCGGCACACCATGACTACTAGAGGAAGAGCTTTGGGATGATGTAGCAGAGAGAGAGCATTGACAGACAACCAACAGGGATGGGGCACAGCAGATGGCCAACAGAGATGGCAGACAGCACCTGACAACACAAAGGAAATGGGCAGTCAGAGGATGAAAAGCATTAGAAGTCTGTAGTTGGCAAACAACTAACAACATTTAATCTGCTGTTACAACTACACCAAGAACAATAACATTCAAAACACTCTCAACGTTTTGTCATTCATATTAACGACAACATTGGTTTTTTGTGAATGACAAGAATAAAATTTGTTTATCAAAAATCGCAATAGATTTCATCGACTTCTTCTTTGTACAACTCTTCTACCAATTGTGCAGACTGCTTCCATAATAATTAATGTAATACATTATAATGTAGTGTAGTGGATATGATTATAGAAAGTAAATTTTTTATTCAGCTTTGATGTAAACAAAAGAGATAAATCTTTTCTATAATTAAAATCATTGATAGTTAATTCAATAATATAATAGGTCTGTTGAGAGGTTAGTAGTCCATGATTGGTCATTAGCATTTTGTTATGACCATAGTAAAAAACATGAAGAAGCAAACCTTCTAAACTAAAGCCCAGTTTCTCTAGCTTTAAGCTGCTGTTTAATCCAAGAACAGCATTGATCCAAGGGATCTATAACCATCATTATAACAATCCTTTTTCTCTTTTTAGACATAGTGTATCTAAGAGGACATTACCAATATATCTTTCCCATTAGAATTTCAACTTAGTAAGTTGTATTTTGCTATTTCTAGCAAGAAATCTGAACAAGTGGAGGTTCCCTCATAGGTTTGATTATCACTATGTATCATAGTTGGTATAATACATTGCTCTATGCTGTAGTTGTGTATTATGGTATCTATTTCATATCATCCACAGCCCAAATCCCCGCATACTATCCAGATAAATATTTAACTTCACAAAAACAGAGGTTGTATGCACTCCTATGGATTGCTGGATCTGGAAAGAACTAATTTTTAACTATAACTATCCCGTGGAATTCAGTACCTATTTCTTGTTGTTGTTTAGTTCCTTGTCTCTAATAGAACAGATCTATGATCAAAGGCAATTCATCCATGACAGCCCCAATTATTTTAAACATAGTATATTTAGGTCCACTGTGTTCCATATTCTGTTATTAAGAGAGTAGTGTGTGATTTTGAATGAGATTTGTTTGCTATTTCTAGCAGTTTAAGCTACCACATAGAGTCTCTCTCATTGGCTTTACTAGTATACTAGTGAGGGGCAGATGAGCTTTTTCTTTACTGAATGACATACTTGGGTGTTTCTTTTGATTGGTGCCTAGAGGAGGATTTTAACTGATCACTACATCTTAAAACAAGTGTCAATTTCACAATATATTTATTGCTTGCAGCAGTGAGTTGTTTGTTCAAACATTAGTTATTTACAGAAATGTTCACTAGTTTACTTGCAGGTAAAATATTTTAGTCATGGGAACTAGCATTAGATTCAGGACTAAGACTATTGATGCAATATCAAAAATGATGAAAGCTATTGATAGTAAGCATATATCCAAACAGCTTGTTTCTTCTTGGCATTGTATAAATTATTTTGTTATGAAGAAAATAAAATAGAGTGTGGTTAATATCATGTTGTGTTGTCACCATACTAAACAAATTGCAAAGCCCTGAGCTGTCAAAGGATTTCACTACATGGTTGCTCATTTTGCTAGAAATAGCAGTCAAATCTCCTCCCAAATCACACTGTAAGGAAGGACAAATGGGACAATATAGACCTTAAAACACAATAGTCAAAAGGATGGATAGGCACTACTGATATGTCTTTGATCATAGGTCTGCTCAATCAAATTTGACCTGGAGCAAAACAAAAACCATAGCAACAATCTCCAGACTAAATACTTTGCACTATTTAACTATGTCCCTTTAGTTAAGTCTTACTGAAGTTAATTTAGTTTTTATCCTTGGAGAGGGATGCAGACATTACAACAAGTAGTGAATCAATTTCATTGAGTAACATCTATAATTTGCAGTCTTGTGTCTGTGTTACAAATCAATAATAAACTCTAACTGCATACACAGAAATATTACCATAAGAACTGTTGTATGCGGAGACATCAACTTTAATGAAATGTGGCTGAAGATGAAGAAAAAATGTTTAGAAAATGAAAGAGAAGAGAAAAAATTGAAAGATAGAAAAAAAAACAGAGAGGGAGAGAGAGAGCAAGAGAGAGAGAGAGATGAAAAGGAAGACAGTAAGAGAAAAAAAATGAGAAAATGAAAGGAACAGAGAAGGGAAAGTTTTAAAAATGTGAAAGAAGACAATGAAGAAGACAGGGAGTGAGAAGAAGACAGAGGGATAAGTAATAAACGAAGAAGAAGGAGGAGTAGGTGTAGGGGGAAGTAGAAGAAAAAAGAAGCAGCGAATTTTAATAAAGCTATACAAGTGATATAGAAAATAATTTGTCATTGAGACAATAAAAATGTAAAAGTATAAATATTTATTTATGAGCAATTGGCTCATGAGATAAATAGTCAATTGTTTGTCTTGACAGCATAAGATGTATCAATCAAAAAGTGACAAACCTTATTGACTTCAAAGATGAGGTCAGTGAAAGTTGTGATGTTTACATTCACCCAAGGTCATTAGTGATGTATGTCAAACAAGTGACTGGGAATTGAACCTACTTTGAAAATTTAGTTGCTTTCTTCACTTAAAAGAAATTTCTTTTTATTACATAGCTAGAAGGAAAAAAAGTTACACCCATAACCTTTTCTAGGATCTCTGAGGCTTTTATTTTTACTTGCTGGATATAGAACACAGGACAGTGCTCTATGCCTATGCAGTACCCATTGCCTATGCTGTGCCCATTGCCTATGCAGTGCCTTTGCCTATGCAGTGCCTTTGCATATGCAGTATCCATTGCCTATGAAGTATCCATTGCCTATGCTGTGCCCATTGCCTATGCAGTGCCTTTGCCTATGCAGTGCCCATTGCCGATGCAGTATCAATTGCCTATGCAATGCCCATTACCTATGCAGTGCCTTTGCCTATGCAGTGCCCATTGCCTATGCAGTATTGATTGCCTATGCAGTCCTCTTTGCCTATGCAATGCCCATTGTCTTTGCTGTTTCCATTGCCAAGCAGTACCCATTTTCTATGCAGTGCCCTTTGCCTATGCTGTATTGATTGCCTATGCAGTGCCCATTGCCTATGCAGTGCCTTTACATATGCAGTGCCCATTGCCTATGCAGTATTCATTGCATATGCAGTGCCTATGCAGTGCCTTTGCCTATGCAGTACCCTTTGCCTATGCAGTGCCCATTGCCTATGCAGTATTCATTGCCTATGTAGTGCCCATTGCCTATGCAGTATCCATTGCCTATGCATTTCTCATTGCCTATGCAGTATCAATTGCCTATGCAGTGCCCATTGCTTATGCAGTATTCATTGCCTATGCAGTGCCCATTGACTATGCAGTGCCCATTGTCTATCTATGCAGTATCCATTGCCAAAGCAGTACCCATTGCCTTTGCAGTGCCCATTGCCTATGCAGTGCCTTTGCCTATGCAGTGCCCTTTGCCTATTCTGTGCCCATTGCCTATGCAGTGCCCATTGTCTTTTCAGAAACTCTGAAACAGGAGAGACCAATGATGCTAATACTTTGCCCAAACTGTTGCAAGTTGACACCTGCAGTAACTAAATGTGCAGGGAGGAGCTTTTCAAAGGTTCATGGTCAGCTGAGGGAGGAATAAATGTAATGATTAGTGTGAGATTAGCAAGGGTGGTGTGGGCACAACATGAGTAATGGGAGGAGGAAATGCAGTGAGTTGGTAGTCCTTGAGTAGATATGGCATGACATCATTTAGTGCTAAGGCCAAGAGGCCCTTGTATCAATAGAAGAGCTAAAGAAAGGAGAAGGAAGGTGTGTTTGTATGTCAGAGGTTGAAGAATATCTGTGAGTGATTTTATGCCAATTAGTCAAGGGACATTCCTTTGTTAGCACCGTAAGTTATCTGTGAGAGTGTATCAGCAGCAGCACTCAGATGTAGAAGCAGTATTCTAATGTGGCTCTCACCTGAGCTTTATTGAATGTCAGCAATTGATGAGTGATGAACTATTTTCTGGTCCTGAAGAGAATACTCCATCATTGAGTTGCAGTCCTAGCTATGTTAAGGATAAACTTTTGCTAGGAGAGAGCCTTGGTGATAGTGAAGCTTAACATTTGGAGCCACTCACATCTAAGAAGAGTATAATGTGATGGGGATTTCTTGATAAGTGTAGTGCATGTGTTTTTTTTTTATTATTGAAAGAGACTGGCTAAGGAAAAGAGAAAGAGGCTATAAATCATAGCCTACTGCAACAGGATGTAGCATATTAGAATATAACAGTTTTGTCATACAAGAGATCTGATCTGGATGCTTGCTTGAGACTGGACTCCACTGAAACTATTCAAGGGACAGGTGGTGGTGTTAAACCTGCTAACAGATTAGGATTAGGATCCTCCCGAGTCATATAGACTCATAGGGTTGGTTTTCTTGGTTTCCATGGCAGATATATTCCCCACTGGATGGGATGCTGGTCTGTCACAAGATTACTCATTTTTGCCAGCAGAGTGGACTGGAGCAATGTGAAATGAAGTGTTTTGCTTAAGAACACAATGCATCACCTGGTCTAGGAGTCAAAACCACAATCTTATGTTTATGAGTCTAACATCCTAAACACCAAGCCATGCACCTCCATGCTAACAGATTAAGTTTACTATTTGTAGTAATATGTTTCTGTGCAATGAATTGAACCCAGTCTACTTGCGGATGGATAGTGATTAGTTTCAATAATATAGTGGTGGGATCAATCTAATTGGTATAGGGATGGTAATGGTCTAGTAGATGTCAGGTTTGGGTTTTGAGGTGAGAAAATGATGATGAGTGTTTGAAGTAGCTGTGTGTCAGTTAAGAATACAGGTAGGAGATGAAACTAACTGATGTAGACAGTTGAGGATTACAACATATTTAGTTTATGCAGCTAATGCAACCAGTATGAGATGAGTGTTGAAACAAGAAGTGCTGTGGAAGTCACCTAGAAAGATAACTTAGAAGATGGATGAAGTGAGAGAGAAGTCCTCAATGTAGGTTGATATATGGCCAAAGAGATGCTAGTGACTTGAAGAGTTCAGAAAGAAGATGAAGAAGTAGATGTATATAGAGTGCAGAAGGGAGACACGAGTAACTAACTGGAAGTCTTCGTTGCTGACATCCAGGTGAGAGTGTTGAGTGGCAGAGAGAGGTGCATCTACATATGTTCTAATACAACATTTTGGATGGAAGTTTGAGAAAAGAGCATAACCTGAATAACTGAGATTGTTTATTAATAAAGACTGGAATATTTGGCTTGGAGAGGTATGGGAAGTGTTTTTTGTGTGTTCATAAGCAGTGATGTGTGAGGTCTAGGTTAGCTTGAAATCCATGGATATCAGAAAAGTGAGATCATTATCAAGTGGGTTTTGTTTTAGATTTTGACATCTAGAGATCTAGAGAAGAGTGGAGGGTGACAAAGTAAGGAGATGATGATAATTCCCTGCTGTCAGCTTGATATACATATATACAGCAGCACATGTAAGGACCAGAAAGTGGTATTAAACCAAGGTTGCATGATATCCTTATCTTCCAAATGGGTCCTCCTTTTTTTTTGAGGCAGTGATATATAATTTGTGAAAGTTCCGGCTGTTATCTCTAGCATAGTGAGTGACCCAAACTGGGTCTATTGAAGAGAGCCCAGATATAAGCACATTGCTTCATCAAATGCCACCATGTTATCTACTTTATCAATACAACAAATATGAATAAATGTGAGGCAAATGATATTTAGAAATTCTTCCAGCTGCTCTGAGATATTCATTTTGAACTCAATGTCAGATTATTTTTTGAAAAGATCAAGGTTCATCATAAAGTGTCACTAGCATTGCACTGTTAAGGCATTTAACTCTAACTGACAAAAGAATCACAATGATTATCTCTTATGGATGCTGTTACTTTCCTATATCTATTATTCTGAAATTCAAACCAAGTTCCATTCACCTTTCATTACCCTACACAGTGCTAAAAATTGTTTTCTTATTTTTATCTTTCATTATATTACACTTCCACAATTATGGCATATATCCATAAAACTCTTACAGATGAATCTTAATAGTACCACAAAACTTAATTTCCTTCTATTTTCTGAGTTCAAACATTGACTGCTTTCCATTTGTATAAAGTTGATAAAATAAATACCAGTAATATGTTGAAATAAAATTCTGTTGCTTGTTCTTTACTATTATTAAAAAAATGGTCATTTTCCTTTTGCCAAAAGAAACCAATGACTTTTCTCATATTTTCACAAATCTTTAATTAATTTTCATTCTTTTTGTTTGTTTTATTTTTATTTACTATTTATTCATATTATATGATCAATGAAAAGTTGTAATAATACAAACAAAAATGTATATTTTCAAATTAATATAATTCTTTTGATATCAGGAGAAAAATCATTTATTTTCTATAGTAATTGAAAATTTTATAAAACTCCAAAAGAAAAATGAATCTATAAGAAACTTTTGTTTAATTAATTATGATTTTCTTTCTATGTGGAAAGAAAATTTGGTCAGGGCTCAAGGATGTCAAGAAACGGTTCTATTGTTGAGAGGCATAATTTCTTGTAGGAAAAAAAATGAAAAAAGAAGAGCCATATAGTTAGAAGGGTTAATACCTTATAATTAAATTTAGTTACATGTTGTAGCTGAAGTTCAGGAGAACTTTGTTGCCAAAGAAAATGTAAAATATAATAACATTAAACCAACTGCAAGGATAATAAGCAAATAACATTTTCATTACTAGTCTAGTTGATAAGAATAAATTTTTTATGACCTAGAGCAGGTTGCCAATTTTAGATGACCAAGACCAGATATATCTGCTTAAAATGTTCTAACTACATAATATATTATTTATTACTTGTATGTGTTGTATGATAGATAGATAGATAGATAGATAGAGAGAGAGAGAGAGAGAGAGAGAGAGAGAGAACAGACAGACAGACAGAGAGACAGACAGAGAAACAGAAAGAAAGAGAGGAAGAGAGAGAGAGAGAGAGAGATTGTTTTTTAGCTTTTTATTCAAAGCTTCATTATTCAATGTTCAAATCCTGCTACAGACTATTGGTCTATGTCTCCTTCATGGCTGTAAAACAAGTACCAGTAATACTATGAGAACAGTTCAATCAATTTTATCTAGCTAACTTAAATATTTTATTCCTTATATATCAATATTATTATTATGAAAAGATGACCAAAATAATTGGTTGTAGTGATGTATTTGAAATAAATTCAAGTACTAAACTACATATTTGAAATGTTCCTGGATGCAAGCCTTATGAATTGCATCCATATAGAAGGAGAAAATAGCTAGCTGAGATGTACATGGAAGTATGAGAGTGTTCAATATATCTATGAAGAACAGTCAGAGAGGAAGGTCCAATAGTTGCTGCTATCTTTTCTACAAGGGACAGACAGGGTTATATATCTGAGACCAAGAAGCTGATAGAGTAAGATCTCATTTATGTGTTATGAGTTTTATATGAAATGAGATTGCTGAATAAAGATGTGTGTAAGACAGAGGGTTTACCACAGTGGTGCCTTCTTCCTAATGAGAAAAAACTACATAAGTTCTTAGCAAAGAGCAAGCCACTATGCATGGCATATTTTGATCAAGAATAAGCCTTTACAATATGGTGGTCACTAAGAAAAAATAAGAGAAAATTAATGAATTTTTGGAGCTATGCGAGCCATGTGCATAGTTACTGTTAGCAAAGAGAGAGAGAGAGCTAGTAATGATTTCAACAAAAAAATTAGTGTGCAGTTAAGTGCCAATGAAGGCTTGATTATTATTGCTCTCCAGGCCATAACACAGGAGTTTAATTTCAGCTGTCCTAAGGAAGAAATTGTATGCTGTTGACCTAGTTCTCATAGCCTCAATCATTAAGGATGAAGAATTAGAGAAACAGTTCCAAATGAAGAATTATTAATGAAATCATGAGATCGTCAAGTAAATCTAGCAACAACAGGTGTTTTTTTCTTTTAATAGAAAGAAGACTTCCTAGGATTACAGCTGAGGAAGTGACAATATATCATATGTAGGGAAGGAGTTACATGTAGGAATGCTATATATTGTACACAAGTGGGGCATGAAAGACATTGTGAGATCCTAGGCAGACTGACATAGAAGGCTTTCCTATATAGCAGATCTGCAGGACAGCCATAAGAGCACCTATGATATAAATTCTTTTAAATACCTGGAAATCTAAGAAATTGCTTATAGTTTCTATTACATAGGTGACTTGATTAACAGTGGAGGAGAGTTTTCTAAAAGAACAGTTGCTAGAAATGGAAAAAGTCTGAGGACATGATGGAAAATGTTTAAGGATTTATTACTTAAGTTGACAATAAAGGTATTAGCTTCCTAAACTGTTTCTATCCTGTTCTTACTCTACCTATTATTCATTTGGAACACACTCTTCCACAGCTAGTTAAGTCACCTAGGTAGGCAGACTGCATGGTGCTTGTATACAAACTGAAATGTTATATGGTAGTTAAACATAGGCACTGAATGCAGAAGATAAATAATGATTAGAAGAGATAAGATAGGCAGGGGTTGCTGGATGTAAGATGATAGTATGCATGAGAAGATGGTCACGAATGAGACGACACAAAGACTGCATATAGAAAAATCAGATGTGATGTGCAAGAGAGAGAGAGAGAGAGAGAGAGAGAGAGAGAGAATTGCAAGGATATACACATGTGATGTATATAAAGGAAGGATGACAAATGGGTAAAAAGAGGACCACGTAATCTAAATGGGTGTAACTGGCTTAAAAGGAAGACTGGAGGAGATAATGGAAAATGTGCTGATCTCAGGTCGCTGAACCTCAAGAAAAAGGTGATAAAGATCCACAACAAGTGGTGAGAGGCCTTCTTTGATGTAATCTCACCTTTATTTTTCTCTATACCATATCCTGTAATATCGACTAATGACAATGACAGCTTTCTCTCTATTTGAAGAAAGTTTGCCTCAAGTGCAATAAAAACAACAAAAGACATTATGCGGCTTCTAAAATTATTGAATTTCTATTTATTAGTTTTGTTGTTGTTTGTGTTCCAAGTCAAGTATGAGTGAAAAGATTTATAAACAAAGATATTCCAGCCATGACCATCCTGTATTTTTAGAGGTATATGGGACTACATTATCTAATGTGGTTTGTCTTTTGTTAGGATGGTAGAATATGATTTTAGGTACATTTGACTGTTATTTCTAGGAATTCGAGCAACTATATAGATGCTCCTTTGTTGAATCATTTTGTAAGTGTTATTCTTTAGCCCTAGATCAATCCTAATTTAACTAACTTATGATCAAAGACAGTCCAGCTATGACCAACCTATCTAAGGGATGTAGCCCAATGTATTATATTCATTTGTTAAGATGGTAGTGCAGAATCTGGAAAAGATTTGGCTGCTATTTTAGCCAATTGAAGAACCATGTAGTGGTTCCTCACAAAGTGTGTATTTTTTCATACTTCGATCAATGTGTCAGAGGAAATACCGGGCAGAATTTTGTTTACTCCATCTATATTCTGAGTTTATATCATTTTGTATTCAATAAAGGAAGTGCCAAAGATGCACAGGATCGACTCAGGTGACTTTATCTCCTAATTTATAGTCTTCTGTACTATATTACTAGATTCTTTACAATAATATTATTTCCTTCCAAACATTACTTTAACACCAGCACCTTGCAGATTAAAATTTATTTCTTTAGTTGTTGTTATATATATATTTTTTTTTTTGTTCTTTCAGAATGTTTATGAAGATAGTGCAGGTGAGAGGTGTCAACAGTCTTAACCAAATATAAAACTTGAATAAAGAACCAAAAAACAAAAAAATTAAAAACAGAATGAAAACAACTCAAGTAAAAGAAAATTAGATGAAACATTTCTTAAAAGTATCTTCACGATTCTCCTTTAAATAATGTTTTACATAAAAGACTGCAAAAGCAAAAAAAAAAAAAAGAAAGAAAATATATAAAAATATTAACAGACAGAAAAAGCATTACAGTAGCAACAGCAACAACAAAATCTCTTTAAAAAATGACATGAATTCAGCAAATCTTCAGAAAAGCTGGGAAGGTAGAAAAAATACTTTTTACTAGATTTTCAGTGACTTACATAAACTTATGTTTACTTCTAGATTATTTTCTCCAAAAGGAGGTGATACAGGTACTTGCAGTTCTTGTCATAATCATCCATGTATACAGGCACTAAGTGAGATACTTGTACTAGGAAACACAAACTTGTACACACAAGCATGCTCACATGTATGCACTTGGATACAAATGAAATTCAAATAAATATATAAATCTGTGAACATATGTATAGATGTTTATTTATATATTTATTTATTTGTTTCAAAATATATGAAGCATTGACCATACTTTCCAAGTACTTTTTACATTTGCATGCATGCATACATACATAAATACATACATACATAGATGCATACATATATATATAAATACATACATACAAACATGCAAACATATGAACATACATGCATGCATACATATAATCTGTTCTGTGGATAATCATGGCCACACTGTACATCTTATCTAAGAATCACAATCTGGTACTTAAGTTAAGTAAAAAAGAGCTCAGTCAGTTATAGTTTAATTAATTAAACCGTTGACCTATCTGAGACAGCTAAACCGAAAACCCATTCATTTAACCCTCACATTTATCTAGCCCTCACACCCTTTACACAACTGAAACACATAACCTTAAATCCTCCAAGCAGTTCTTCTGTAGTTGTACAGCAGACAGACAAAGAACACTGTCTAGATCATTTTGAGCAGGAGTCAGCAATATGTGGGCCACTGAGATGCTCTTTGTTGACCTCAGGCATTTTCTAAAAGCTTTTCAAATTTAATATATTTGTGGGCCATTAAGCACTTGATTACTTTTTAGATAGCGGCGTGGCGTTTTAAATATAGGCGCGGCGTGGCTGTGTGGTAAGAAGCTTGCTTCCCAACCACATGGTTCTGGGTTCAATCCCACTGCG
>JAOPUL010000001.1:4269450-4281250 GCA_027564515.1 Octopus rubescens | reverse complement strand
TGTGTGTGTGTGTGTGTGTGTGTGTGTGTGTGTGTGTGTGTGTGTGTGTGTGTGTGTGTGTGTCTTTGTTTCTGTGTGTCAATCTTTTAGTTTTGAATATAAAAATATTTATTTTGTAATCTTGACTGTAGTTTCACCTATCTTACATAAACCTTCGCTATTATGAAATATTTGTGGTTTCTGACTTTCTATTGTTCCTTCTTTTCCTCGTTCTTTTTTTAGTTTCTAATTGTTCCTTGTAGAATTTATCATAGAACTATGATTATGTCTTATAAATTTGCAGCTGTTTTCAATGTTGCTTCGTAATATAAACAGAACTCTTAGACATGAAGACGAATCTATAGACATTTAATCAGGTAAGTATTGTCATTCAACTAGCTCGTAATATAATGTTTGAGATGATGTAGAGAGATTCCACAGTCAGTTGGATGTAACAATAGAAGAAATACATTTTCCGTTTTTGTAAAATATGTAGTGTCTCGCAGTTATTCTTGGAACTAATATCGTAGCTATAAGTAATACATTTATGTTCAATGGTCTAATTGTGATTGTTGGTTAACTCCATGTCAGTTTTGTTTGATTAGAATTATGAGTAAAGAGTTTCACTAAGTGCCCGTACTATTCATTTTACAGGTAATGTACTTCCAGGACAAGATGCCTTCTTCTAATTTTACAACAGTAGTGTGTGATTTCATGAAGAATTAGCTGCTACTTCTAATTGGTAGAAGCTTCAGTTTGGCACGCTTACTAATTATTTATTTGGCTTAGTACTATTTCTATATTAATCGTTTGCGAATGCTCATTTACAAATATAATTCTAGATTTTCAATTTTTAAGTTCGAATAAATATCTGTTTACATTGTCTGCATTTCTCCCTGTATTCATGTATATGGAATCTATGCACTATATCTATGTTTGTTGGCCTCTTATTCGGGTTTGTTTATGGCTGCAAAGAGTAATGCATTGATAACAGTAACATTCTCTCTAGTATAAAATTCTATTTCTTTTTCATGTACAGTCCATGCTCTGGTACGCACAACCTAGACTATACATGCATTGCTTTTGCTTCTCTTTTAGCAATACTTGCTTGAGTTACAAACCAATTACTGTTCTCTATACGAATACATCCATTTCTGACAATCCTTCTGACCCCGTGATATGATAAAATATGACTTAGCAGCTGAGCAGTAACTTGTTAAAGAGTATAGTTCTCAAAGTGATAGATGTGCATTCTTTGTAAACAGGAGATGCACGTCAATTATGGAGGCATCGCTGGTTTTTCTTTCTGTTTTTGGAGGGGAGAATAAATATTTTTTTGTTGTTTTTGCTTTAGTAACTAGTTTAGCGTTGTTTCTTGTTTCTATAACAGTTATTAGAGTGCTGCAGCTCGAGCTTCATGCGTACTGGCTAAGTATTTTAATAAAAATTTATAGATTTTTTAATTACAAGTGGTGTTGGTAAATTTCCTATGAAATCCAGTGTGGTATCTTTGCATATTTGCTTTTACTATCTTTCGTAATCCGTTGACTTCACAGTTATTTGTGTTGACGTAGATCTGGCTAGCCTCATGCTAATTAGTTCGGAGCACTCTAATCCCAGTTCGCTCTCTTAATCGCTGCCAGTTTTCACGTTTAGAGGATGGATGACCTTATTGTAGAGTAGCCTGAGCGCATTGGCCAAGGTAAATGAGCCCACCATTTAATAGTTCCTTTATTTTTTACTAGACACTTTTGTATTCCTGTAGCGGACACTTTATGATATTGTTCGAGTTCCAGATAGTGGTAAATTCCTGTTTGTGGCAAATATCTTTCCGTGTGAGGTTTTGTGTAGCATATCTTCAAGGCAGCCATTGTGTTTACTTTTCTTCATTTCATCCTTCCAATTCACTTTTCTTTTAACTGAGAAATTGCAACTATAGTTAGTCTAATACTTAGTCTAATTCTCTGGTTAAATTATTTTATCGCCTTTTATCATCCGAAGGTCGATCTAATCTAATATATCCATCTCAAAACTCTGTGTGTGATTGTGTTACAAATCAGGTGAGGGCGGTAAAATAAACATCAGTAATATTTAGCAGGTCCTCGTTTAACGTTATTGATACTTCCTTGGGAAATGTTACTTCAAGTGATATAATGTAAACCAAAATCAATTTTATAAATTCAATGATATAAACAAAAGTCAAATATCTACAGTAAAATATGACGTAAACCATCACAAAACTTACATAAATATTCAAAACAACTTCTAATATTAGTTTCAAATGTTGGCACATGGCCAACAATTTACGGGAGGGGTTAAGTTGATTACATCGACCCCATTTCTCTGGTACTTATTTTATCGACCACGAAAGGATGAAAGGCAAAGTCGACCACATTGGATTTTGAACCGAGAACGTTCAGACGCACGAACTGCCGCTAAATATTATCTTTTACAGCACAGTGGTGCTTTTCCATCCTCATGTTGTCTTCATAAGATATTTCTTTCTATAAGTCATTCTTCCTTATAATTTCGACACACGAACCCTATGTCTTAATTTTCTTGATGCATCGATTGCACCTCAGTTTCAGTATTATAGCTTTTGTGTACACCACCTTTGTCTACATTTATGTGATTATTTCTCGCAACATATTAAGATTTTTTATTTAAAAATAGTTTCTGCAACGCCAGAAGTAAAGAAACTTGCAGGTGGAAATCCGTAAAAGAAAAAAAAATCTTTTAGGGAAAAATTTACAAGAATTTTATGTGGATTATAAAAGAACAAATCGACATTGATTTGGAAGTATATTGATTTGTATCAATTAAATAGAATTTCTTCCTTTACCTCTTATTTTATATTTTATGTTGTAAAATATTATTCCTTAGGGAATAATAATTCCATGAAATTGAGGGTAAATATATTATGATAGAATTTTTGGTAACGATAGAGGAAAAAAACGATACTGTAAGATAAGTAATTTTAGGCATCAGTGATTTTATTTTTGTATTTGTACATTTTACCATAGTCACTATGTGTAATGTGTATTAAGCTTTGATACAAAACTCGTGACAATTTTGAAACCCGAGTTACAGCAAATTCTAAACTTGTTTAATAAATAATCCTCCACAAGGCGCACACACTGAGCACTTACGTACTTAATTGCATATTATCGTTTATGTGGTTATCACACTCTTTACTAATATTTTAAATTATTTACAACATTCGGTTTTTCGTATAACTCGTAATCTTATAACGGATGAAAAGACGTTTCTCGAAACAAAATTAGGGGAGAGCATACTGTATTATATATAATGGATGAGCCGCAAGCTTGAAAATCGCTTGCATCGAAGTCGACATCACTTTATCTCTGATCCTCACTATCGAACGAAGAGCAAAAAACCGAAACGTTAGAATTTTTACACTTGACAATCCATCTCACCAAACACTTTTATGCTCATAATATCAAGTTACAATTTTTTTATATAGAGAGTGTTATAATAAATAACTAGAAATAGTTATATTGTGAATTGAAGAAGAAAATCAATATTAATCACTAATATTATTTTAATTACATTTGCGAGTTCGAGGACAATTCTGCAGATGTTTTAACCATATAAATCACCTTAATTGCTAAAGTAGATATGAGACGCTCACCAAGGAAATGTAAGGTATTGTATACTGGTTGTGTTCAGAGAATAAATTACTCAGAGACGCCAACCACAAAAAATTTAAAAATCAATATTTTAGATTTACCATTTAATGCACTTAAAAACTTAACTGGAAATGAACAAAACAAATACATTAATTATCAAATAATATTATTAATGGCCACTAACACTAATGATTATTTACATATAGGGCCGGTAGACGTTTGTCCATATTTAGTTTACGCCAATTCTCATATGATGGATTTTATGTTCGTTATAGAGCATGGTGGCTCGCAAAATATTTATCTACGATAATAATCTTGAATTATGTCTTTATATCTTGTAAACAAATTAAATGGAAATCAGTTAGAAATAGTCAGCAGTTGAATTTTTGTTCCCGCTTTGCATTCATCATATTCTACATATTCTAGCAAAGAATTATATTTTCCTGCCTAAACTTGATTTATGAGAAAGTTTGTGAGGAATTATCAGTTGATATTGTGAAGGATGTGATATCAACCAATAGAACAATGCAGTTTTTGTTGGAAAGACATTGATAATAGTATTAGTAATTAGAACACTGTAGGTGCACTTTATTTTAGAATTAGAATAAATTAAGCGAAGAAAATATTTTCATATATTATCCTCTCGTTAGTGCATATAATATTCTAAACTCAATCCTTCCAACATAGAAAGGAACATGAAGGTATTGGAAATAGATGAAAAGACTGTCATCCTGATGGTTTACCATTTCTTGTTTAGTGTCTGACTGCTCTAATCTTAAATCATGCTATTTGACTTTTCAGTTTATTTTTCAATGATCAATAAAATATTGATTTCAAATTTTGGCACAAGGTCAGCAACTTTGGGGGATAGAGTAGCCGATTACATCGAATCCAGAGTTCAACTAGTAATTATTTTATCTACACTGAAAGGATGAAATGCAAAGCCGACCCCGGTGGAATTTGAATTCAGAGCGTAAAGACAGACTAAATACCAGTAAGCATCTGAGCATCGGGTGCTAACGTTTATACCAGGTCACCGTTTTGATGACCAATACAATATTAGTCAATTAAATACAAGGGGAGTTCATACAACCGAGTCTGCCAGTCTACAAGCTACGAAAAATTAGCATTGTGTTAAGTCAAATTATATTCATATTTTCTGGTAGAATTTCTAGAAATTTTAGTACATACCTAAGATTCTTAAAAGTAATTTTGTTCAATCGCGAAATATTCGGTAAAATATCAGCTGCCTAATCTTTTCATGTTATGAATAATATATATCACTGAAAATGTTATGTATGTCATACAGAATTTGATCATGTTTCTTTTAGATTATGAACTAATGATTTGCTTCAAGGGTACAATTTCTTTTTTAAATCATCAAAAGCTAAGCGAAAAGTTTCTCACAGTTAAGATTGTATCAAAAGATACAATCTTTACTGTGAGAAACATTTAAACAGCTGCCAGTAATTTTCACAAGAATATATTCTACGAAACATTCGACTGATGAAACGTGGGTAGTGCTGACACAAATACGTTTATGCGTAAAGTATTATATACAAGGTAATTCGCTTATTGTGATCACTTTCTCGGAAAGTTTTTTCAACAACAACTAATTGATAACAATAAGACAATGAAGAGTTTAATATACCTTAATGTTGATGGCCACTAATTTTGGTAACAATAAACAGTCGATATCATTGTGCATGATTATAATAAGAGGCTTAGACTATATGAAGGTAGTAGTCATCTTCTGAACTGGCAAACCTTAATCGTAAGTGCCTTGCAACTATTGGCATGTAATCAATGTTTGTTCTGATTGTGTACCTTTTACTACTGGTAAGATGACCTGTACTCTAATGAGATTAGCAGGGTTATCTTAAAGTTTACGTCCGTATTATACTTTGAACATAAGTTCTGATGTTATCTACTTCATTAGTAATGCCTGGATAGCTTGTTGTAACACGGATCAGAGGAACAGGGGTATATACTTTAAGAAATCGTTAATTATGAAAACTCCATCTATCATATTCACCCTGATAACAACACACAAGTTACCGAAAATTTATAAAGTCAGGCTATGATAGAATCAGCTTTGGAGCTTAATACTCTCTTTTATTCTGTTTAATACATTTCAAGTTTTCTTTTAATCTGCTCACATAAATACTGATATTAGCATTTCTAAACTTAATATCATCCTTACATGAATCCCTTGATACAGCTGCTTCCTTTCTTCAATCAACGTATGTTTATCTTACTTCCAAGAACACATATTAAAGAACTTATTAAATCCTTCTTTCTCTGAAATATATTCCTCTGGCACAACTCTCATTTAACAATTCTCTGCTGCTTCTATATTCAAATACAATAATAGCAGGCACACACATATAGAGAAACGCGGCCTATATGTTAGGGTGTTGGCCATGAGAACCGCGAGGTTTGTTGTGGTTTTTAGTCTACTCAATTAAATAGAGTACCAGTATCAGCCTCCATTCCTCCAACTAAGCTTAATCTATGAGTATATATGTCTTCTCATGAATACAGTGGCAATTAAAACAATTAACGCAGGCATGTGTTATGCTACAAAGTCACGCTCGCTTGTCGTAACCATTTCTTAAGCATATTAGTGTGATATTTTAAATAAGGCGTATGTAATACATATATTATGATAAATAAATACACATCCACGCACAATATATATCTCTTCGTCAGATCGGACCGAGGAAACAATGTTTTCCATTGGTCTTTCAATTGCTAATACTATCTATCGGTCGCAACTCCAGGTAGAAGAAGCAAGGTGAAATAAAGTGTCTTCCTCAAGGACATAACACATCACCCAGTCTGGGAATCAAACTCACAACCTCACGATTGTAAATCCAATTCTCTAACCACCCAGCCACGTGCCTTCACTATATATATATATATAAAGAAGTGAAATGGAATCAGTGTGTGTATGTGTGTTCATTATTGGCATAATGATCCTCCCAAGAAACAACAAAATCTGTTTATAATATTCTTTTTCTTTTTAGAAAAACATATCAACCCATATTTTATGTCTATATTACAAAAATATTAAATATTTCATTTTTAAGTTTTAGTATGAACATATTGTCAATGTCTCATTTTTATTTCTCTCCTATTATAGAAAGCGGTCGTATTTCTCCGGATGATATCATGGTTGTGCCTCTTGACTTGTTGGATTTCGGAAGCCATTCTCATGCTGTGATGAGTGTTTTACAGTATTATTCTCAGGTATAAAAATTATTGAATATTCTAGGGTTAACATTTATAACTGGTACTCAACAACTTTTAACCCAGTTTGTCATAAATGAGAGACCACATCTAAAGCAGATGTACCTTCAAACCAAAGCAGAAGCATTTATGTAGTTAATTGATGTACTCAAGGTAGCAGTGTGGAAGCACGTGGCTTATTGGTTAGGGTGTTGGATTCATGTTCATAAGATTGTGGTCTCGATTCCTGGACCAGGCAATGTGTTGTGTTCCTGAGCAAAACACTTCATTTCACGTTGCTCCAGTTCACTCAGCTGGCAAATATGAGTAATCCTGCGACGGACCGGCGTCCCATCTAGGAGGCTATATCTGCACCACAGAAACTGGGAAACCAGCTCTAGGAGTCTATATGACTCGGAAGGATCTAGTGGAGGCACATGGCTTAATGGTTAGGGTATTGGACTCATGTTCATAAGATTGTGATTTCGATTCCTGGACCAGGCGACATATTGTGTTATTGAGCAAAACACTTCATTTCACGTTGCTCCAGTTCACTCAGCTGGCAAAAAATGAGTAATCCTGTGACGGACCGGTGTCCTGTCTAGGAGGCTATATCTGCGCCATGGAAACTGGGAAACCAGTTCTTTGAGTCTATAGGACTCGGAAGGATCTTTATCCCCCTTTTTTTTTAAGGTAGCAGCAAAATATTTTTTCAATAAATTCCTCTCATTATAATTTATTTAATTACAGAAATGAAAATTCTCATCTATAGATATAAAAATTATTTTTACAATATTTACTTCTACACTACATTTTATATAAATATATATACTTCGCATGTATGTATATAGTTAGATATATATGGATCCTTATTCAAAGAGGCAATAACATAAATACTATGAAAAGAATCAAGACTTATTTCAGATACCATTCATTACAACCTGGTGCATGAGGAACTCATATGAAGTGGATATTTTTCATTATGGTACTCTTTAACCCAATGATTCTCAACTGCTGTGCCGCAGCACACTAGTGTGCTGCGAAACTTTGTGGCGGCACATCTGAAAATACGGACATTGTGGTATAAACTGTTACATGTACTCTCGAAAGCAAAAATTGCAAAACAGTATGGCAAAACTGATAATTATTTAAATAGTTAAGATTGTAACAAACGAAACATTCAAATTAAGCACCGCAAATTAAGCACTGAAGAAGAAATGGGAATCTGCTAATCGCACATACGGCCAAGCATTGAAGAAGTCGCAAGACAACACCAGGCACAAGTTTCACATTAATTAAGCAACATAACTGGCTACTAACATAATAAACTGAATAAAGTAAGTTCATTCCTATCTGGTTTTTTTTTTAAAATCTATGGTTCCATCTCATAACATTTAAAATTATTTGACAAGTGTGCCACGACAGTTTCATGTGCTCATAAGTGTGCCATGGGTAAAATAAGGTTGAGAAACACTGCTTTAACCTTCTAGTGTTCCACCTTGCCCAATGGCACAATGCACTTCCTATACTGGGAGTTGAACCCACAGCCTTACAGCTGTGAGTCAACAGCCCAACCTTAAGGTCACGTGCTTTCACATAGTACATTATATATATATATATATATATATATACATCATCATCATTTAATGTCCTTGTTCCATGCTGGCATGGGTTGGACGGTTTGAGAGGAACCAGTGGATCAAATCATGCTCCAGTGTCTGCTTAGGCATGGTGGCTATGGCTGGATATCCTTCCTAATGCCAATCAAATTACAATGTGTACTAGGTAATTATTTTTGTACCACCATCACTTGTGAAGTTGCCATGCAGTTTGCAAGACTGCAAACCCTGAGGGAGGAGTCAGTTTTATGCTAGGAGATGAAGGGTTACAGTATGAGGATTATGTGGAGAGAAGGGCAGACTCTTATTGTAGAGGAGGAGGTACTTGGTTCTTTATATTAATATTATCTATATAAGGTGGCAAGCTGGCAGAATCCTTAGCATGCTAGGCAAAATGTTTGGTGGCGTTTTGTCCATCTTTACGTTCTGAGTTCAAATGCCACCAAGGTTGACTTTGCCTTTTAACCTTTCAGGGTCGATTAAATAACCATCAGTTAAACACTTGAATTGATTTAATTGACTATATTATATATATAGTGGTTTATAATAAGCACATATACACACACACACACATATATATATATATTAAGTACATATACATATGTTATATATATTTAGTTCATATACTATATATACACACGCACACTCATGCTTGTGTGTGTATATATGTATATGTATGTATGTATGTGTGTGTGTATATATATATATATGTATATTTAAATGTATATATATATATATATATGTATGTGTATGCTTATTATAAACCACTAATTATGGTACACGATAAATGGATTTATTGCGGGTCAAATGAAGAAAGACTGAAAAGGGTCATTGAAGATTAATTAAATTAACATACGACATAATTGGTTCTTGTTTCAAGAAAGTCTATAAAGAAATCCTTTGTAATAGAATGAAGGTTTGCTTCTCTAATGACTTGCTTTCTTCCTCATTATATATATATATTCGATGTGTATGTCCATCTTATCAAATATTACGAGTTGAAAGTAAAAAAAAATTAGGTAAAATTGGAAATTAAAGACAGCTTGATTTTATATCTTGCGCATATTTAAGAGCACGTGTACATACAGAGAGAAACCAGCAGCTACTCATTGCGGTAATGCATAGATCTAGGGACTTGGCATTCCAAGAAAAACTAAGGGTTTTTTTTTTCTCATTTAAAGTAAAAGGGAAAGAAGTTAGAAAGAGAGAGAAATAATGATATTCTCAGTAGTGTAGCTAGGTTAGGGGCCAAGAGGGGGTGGTCTTCCCCAGGCGATGCTTTTATAGGGGTGGCAGTTTTAAGTCTGCTGTATAAGCCTGTATAAGTTTAGGGTCCCAGTGGGGACCTCAAAGGGTGCCCCCTGTGGCCCACACTCTAGCTATGCCACTGGATATACTATAAATTCAACATTTTAGAAATAGCAATAATGATGTTCCCCCTACCCACCAGGGGACATCACATATCAAGTTTTTTAAAAGCTTTGCATAAGTATAAGGAAACTTCAAAGGTAACTTAATGTGTTTATTAATCCATGAATTAAACATTTTCAACTGAAACTTTATAAACTAATATAAAAATAAGGAACGGAATTTGTACATCATATTAAAAATATTCACTTTCTTAGTCATTCTATTATTACACAAACAATTTAAATACCATATTTGATGGCCTAAAAGACACATGGACATATTTCAGCTGTGCATATTCAGGGAAAAAGTTTTTAATACATTAAAGTATGTAACATGCTGTTCGCTATCCCCCAAAAAACGTATTCTAGGAATGCTTCCATCAATGGAAATGATGCTGGATAAAGTGTGTGGCTTCAGAAGGGGATTACTGTGAAGGAGATGAAATGGTGGATTAATATGTGTTGTAGTTTTCTTTTTATACCACCAGTCCCAATACCTTTTGATCAGACCTCATACACACACACACACACACACACACACACACACACACACACACACACACACACACACACACACATATACATTCACCTATAGGACCCACCTTTAGGATGGCTTTCGACGGTTAAGGCCGATCTGGAACTCGTCTCTGGTCCTCATGTTTTTGGTGTTCATCGTTGGAATTGCAAATGGCTGGAGCTTGCCGAAGAGTCAGCTGCTGACAGGTGTAGGTGGATCACTCTCACTCACGACGCTGCAAATTCGCTGGGAGCCAGCTCAACCCACCCTGGGTGAATGCCGCAACAACAACATATAATACACACACACACACACACACACATACATTTATACATGTATAATCAATCACATGGAATATAATCCTTTCTATACTGGGCCCAAGACCTGAAATTTTCGGTGGTGGGGATAGTCGATTCAATCGACCCCAGTACTCAACTGATACTTACTTTATCGACCCCAAAAGGGTGAAAGGCAAAGTCGATCTCAGCGGCAAAGTCGGAAGAAATGCCACTAAGCATTTATCCCGGCGTGCTAACGATTCTGCCAGCTTGCCGCCTTAAAAGATAATAATAATAATAATCCTTTCTATACTGGGCACAAGGCCTGAAATTTTCGGGGTGGGGATAGTCGATTCATTCGACCCCAGTACTCAACAGGTACTATTTTATCACATGGAATATAATGCTCTTGTCAAATGTGATTCTTTTTATTAATCAAGTTTTTTATATCTTGCTCAGATCGACATCCTTGTAAACAACGCTGGACGCAGTCAACGAGCAGCCTGGGAAGAAACCTCATTGGATGTAGACCGTTACTGCATGGAATTAAATGTTCTTGGTACATTGTCTCTCACCAAGAATGTTTTACCTCATATGATAAACCGAGGAGAAGGCCACATAGTTGTAATGGGAGCAGTTGAAGGGAAAATGGGTATATTTCATATTTCTGTTAATATCATTTGTTATTTAACTTTTCAAATTAAACACTTCATGTTTTTCTCCTGCAAACATTATCTCATGAAAATTTATTCATTTTAATTTTAAATGTATGTTTGAATGTCTATATGGATGTCTGGATATATGAATATGCCACATAAAAAAAGCATCTGTGCTGGTGCCATGTTAAAAAGCACCCAGTACACTCTGTAAAGTGGTTGGCGTTAGGAAGGGCATCCAGCTATAGATACCATGCCAGAACAGACAATGGAGACTGGTGCAGCCCTCGGCCTTACCAGCTCCTGTCAAACCATCCAACCCATGCCAACATGGAAAATGGACGTTAAATGATGATGATGATGATGATGATGTATATCCATCCATCCATCTGTCTGTCTGTCTGTCTGTCTGTCTGTCTGTCTGTCTGTCTGTCTGTCTGTCTGTCTGTCTGTCTGTCTGT
>JAOPUL010000001.1:4071081-4082994 GCA_027564515.1 Octopus rubescens | reverse complement strand
AACTGGGGTCGATAAAATCGACTACTCCCCTCCCCCCAAAATTTCAGGCCTTCGTGCCTAGTATAGAAAGGATTATAAAGTTAGTACACTGTTTCAAACCGCATAACGTATTGTAAATTGCTTTCTTCTATAACTCGTTTTATTTATATCCGTTATATTTCTAAAAATATAAATGCTTCATACTGTATAAGTGAGTTTGTTAATTTTATGATCTTCCGTTATATCTCGAATGTTATATCAATTGTGAATGCCTTTAATGGTCCCTAATACAGGCATACGTTAAAAGTAGAAACAAATATTAATATGGGCAATGGAATAACCACATATTTTCTAGCTTGCATGGTATTTGTAAATGCGTTGTAATCTTTGGCGGAAGATGTGCTTTCTTTTTAATGAAGAATGTAAATAATAATAATGTGACATTGTATACATTATATATTTTTACTGAATCATAATCTCCTCTCAGTAAGTATTGCAGAAGTCGATAACTTGAAGTAAATATAATTTGAGATCAATACGTAAACAATGAATGAAGGTGACAAGTTGGAAAACCGTTAGCACGTCGGTCAGAATGTTTCACCACATGTCGACCGTCTTTACGTTCTGAGTTCTAATTCCGCCGCGTTTGACCTTGCATTTCATCCAGCTGGGGCCCGATAAAATGAGTACCTGTGTGAGCACTGCGTTTGATGTAATCGAGTTAGCCCCTCCCACGAAATTACTAGACTTGTGCCAAAACTTGAAATCAATATAAATCTTTAGCACTCCGGGCAAAATGCTTTGCAGCATTTGGTTAGGTTTTAAATTCTGTTTTCAAATTCTACCGAAGTTGATCTTGCTGTCATCGTTCGGGATCGACAAAATAAATACCGTTTGAGTAACTGGGTTCGATGTGATCGACTTACATCTGCCCCCGAAATTACTAGCCTAGTGCCACAATTTGAAACCAATATATAAACAAAGGAGTATGTCCTTTCGAACAACCAACTAATGTATTGAAGTTAAGACCTCTAAAAGAAAATTATTTGAAATCCAGTCAACTTATTCATAACATTAATGGTTCGATCTCATTCCAGGATCTCGAAGCCATTGATTCATATTTGAGCCACATATCACGAAACATCCCGATAAAGATGTTTTGTGGGAGATTACAATGGGAAAAGCTGTAATTTGATTTCGAGAAACACATGAGTACATACACACTAAAACTTATATATTCATACACAAATCCATTGCAACTAATCGTCAAATCCACATTCTCTTAATGGAATTACAAATATTAACAATTTACTCTGAGCGTACACAAACTGAGGTCATACTTTATTACGGCTTCAATATATCCCGATTTTCAAACTATTTTAGACCTAATATACAAAATGACCCCTGAAGCAGAAGACAGTGTGAAACACACTTCCTCCGTTGTTCATTTTCAGTGCAATGAAGTCCCTTGTTCAAAGATATGATGAACCATTCGCTCTAGAATAGAAAGTGCAGCCTTGCGATTGTGAGTACATCTAACCAATAACTAAGTCTCACCCCTTCGCTAATCCAACGAAACCTGAACATTTAGCCGACCAAATTCTGTTTCATTGTTCACATAAACCTCTTCTTTGCCAAAGAGCGTATAAGAAATCAGCGATCAGTTAATGACGGCATCCAACTTTCTTGCAATATCAACTATTGTAATAGAGGGATAATAACAAAGAACCATGCCTGGTGTTTTACCATATATATTAAATGATTATCTAAAGGTACACTTGATGTCCGGTTGAGAATGTTGAACACGTAGAAAATCAGAGTTGTCGTTCTTGTCTTTGTCAACATTTATCGTTATTGTTCAGAATGTTGTTTTAATTGTAAAACTTCCTTGATTGACTACTTATATAAAGTATGTTAGCCGTCACGTAACTATATGAAATAACAAATGCTTGGTTCAAAATCTTGTCTAGAAAGTGAGTGAATTGCTGTAGCTGTAACAAAATGTTTTCTGCTAAATCCTAATTTCCTCTCAAAATATAAAATCAAACACATAAACAAAGACGCTGAATCATCATCCCAGAAAGTAAAACGCTTCTATTCGAGATCCTATTATTTAAATTAGGTTCAGATTTAAATAGATGCACCAAAAATAGAAGCTCTCTAATGATTTGATCAGTAATAACTTGCTCTATCAAATCTGAATGTCAATATATTTTATTGCCATCCAATTTAGTTTCAAAAAGAATATATCTCGAGTATCTGAGATATTTAAATTGTAAAATAATTCATAAGTGGAACACGCACCCCTCCCCCCACACATCACAGGCAGGAAGACACAAACAAACATACGCACGCACACACACACACACACACACGTGCATATATGCATACACATTCATAGAATCATCGTTTGTACGCACCTACGCAGTTAAATGTATGCATGGATATGTATTAAATAAAACAATCATATAATATGATATAAATAAATACATCCTCACAATTTCCCGTACTCACATACACACGATTACGCCTTCATAGTTACACATACGCACACTTATACACACCTACACACACGCGCATACACCATATGTAAATACATAAACATTCAAAGTGTATACGTGAGGTTAGATGTGTGCTTATTCGTTTGCAATTTTCTGCAAACTAATAACATTAATTCACGGGAAACTATGTTGAATACGAATGCATATTCCTTTTCAGCAATATTAGATATATTAGCTGAGCTTTCATACTTTAAATATATTTCAGTCCTCATTAAATCTAAACTTTTGAATGTACAAGAGTTTACTACTTCAATATTTGATTTGCTAACCCATTTAGAGATTATATGTAGCAACTATCATCGCACCATTTTCTGAAAGGGTAAACTATCACAAGTATTTCACTTTGTTTATGGGTTTATGAGAGTCTATATAAATTATATGATTCAGGATTTTCATATAATTTGTGTGTATATATGCTGGAATATAAGCATACATTTATGGGTGACAATGGATATTTAAGAGTCTTTATATTCAAAAACTTCATAATTTTTGGCTGGAATTCTGTCTAATTTTTTTCCTGATTGTTAAGCTGGATCATATTTACATCTTGAAGTTTTCTCCTACTGATGCAATGTCTTTGGTATCAACGACACATAATTGTTTGTCCAGGATTAATCTAACGTTTCTCTTGTTCCATTCGATTTTCGTTACGTAGACAGTGTGGTAATGGCTATAAGACATATTTACGTCTTTCATTGTGTAGTTACTATTAAAATGCAGTGATAAATCCCTGTTTGGATACGTTGAGCGCGTAATATCGGGCACGCAGACCTTTATTTTCTACTCTCTCTTTCTCTCTCTCTCTCTCTCTCTCATACACAGACACACATACACACATACGCGCACATATAAACACACGCACGCACACATACACACATACAACCACACACATACTCTCACACACATATACACACTTTCACATACACACACACGCACACACGCACACACATACACCCACAGA
Source organism: Octopus rubescens (assembly GCA_027564515.1). Taxonomy (NCBI): domain Eukaryota; kingdom Metazoa; phylum Mollusca; class Cephalopoda; order Octopoda; family Octopodidae; genus Octopus; species Octopus rubescens. The sequence continues at coordinate 4,079,493 of JAOPUL010000001.1, read as the reverse complement.
CAACCGTACATTTGTTGCACTGACAATGTTTAAATTGTTGGTTTTGCGTTGTTGCATTAAACATGACATATCAATGTGAAAGAAATAAAAAAGTATAAGAAAGATTATAAAAAAGAAGAAATAAGAAAAAATGACAATAGGTATTTTAATTACAGAGTTCGATTTTTATATTTAAGCGCAGTATCTAACGTTGTGTGTGTAGTGGGGGTGAAACAGAGAGAGAGAGAGAAAGGGTGAGGAAGATACGTATGTACTCAGATAGACTTAGAGGTGCAAAGATCGATTGATAAATTGCTGTTTTTGATTTTAGGCTTCACACTGGTTTATATGCCACCGTCATTACTGATGACGCTTTCCCCGTGATTCACAACCTGTTCTCCGCTGAATATGGAAGATTGAATTCTAGAATGAATTTGCATCGTCGTTTACTTTTCATGCTATTTCTAAAACAGATACTACCTAATTTAATCTAGAAGAATTACCAAATTTTGTTTTTGTCAGCAGTGCAATGTATACAGCAAAATCCAGTACACATCAAATAAGTTTAGATACTTTTCCTATCATTTGAAGTTGTTTTATAATCGAAGCGTTATGTGGATTGGAATTATTGTGCAGTTTGCACTCCTCAGCTACGTTTTGCAGAATTTCTATATTGATGGCATTTATCCACCCGGATCGATGATAATTTGCAATAGAAAAGTTGCCCAGGTGTAACAGGCCGAAACATTTCCATAGACCCATAGAGAAGGTAAATATTTCTTGCCGCTTCCCTTGCTAAAGAACCGCTTTGAATTCATACAGGATTTTTAAATTTTCCTTAATGTCAGTAATGAAGATGTATTTCTTTTCTTAGACGCTAATGCATTTCTTTATCAGAATACCTCTGCGATAATAAATGCGTTTGAATTCCTAAAATTATGAGCAAATCTAGAATGAAACATTAAACAACATTACGGATGTTCATAATTGTAAGCACTTATCTCGAGGAAATATTGTACCATTAGTGTAGGGCTTAATAACATAAGCGAAGACATTGTTTTAAAATGTGCATATACTAATTATGATTGATTATTACGAATTACTTCCATTGAAAACAGAAAATAATGTACAACCACTTATTTGGTAAATTGTTCGTTGACTAATCAGCATCCCCAGCAAGTTAGAACGTTGGTAGGAAATAAAAACAAGAGCTTTCCAAAGGCTGAATGAATCCAGCAGACGTTGTCAGCATTAGGTTAAATGGTAGTGAGGGAACCCTAGCCCTAGTCAAAACTTCCATCTAAGTGATGATAACCCCCAGAACAAAGCCACCACTGTATTTCGAGTAAGAATGTTGCCCAAGATTGTCATTGACTGACTTCAAATTAAACAGGAAATAATCTCCTTTTGCTATATGTGCTCGCGTTATCAGTATTGTTAGGTGAAAACTTCAAAGAAAGTAATATTGCAGTAAACAAAACATCTTTAAGTTGTATATAATATAATTTTTTTTAACCCTAGAAAACATGTAAAAAAACCTTACGTAAACACATGAATGTGACCACACAGGTCGATGTTAGATTCTCATTGACAAATTATGTACAAAACATGAAACAACATTCTTTTACACAGTTCATGCACAGAACTGTTTCATCTCTGTGGATTTCCCATGCACAAATCTGACATTTGTTTACAACTAATTCTACTCTTTTTCGGTTTGTCCCGAAGGGCAAAATCCGCAAATTCCTCGCGTGTTATCTATTTTCTTTCTTTTGGATACTGAAATTATTTCTTCACGTTCATTACTAAGGAGTTCTTCAGCCAATATTTTAAGACATTCGTGTGTAGATTGGAGTGGTCTTCTTCTGTTTCAATTCTGCTTTTCAATATATAACAAAACAAAAAGATTGTATGGTACCGTACAATACATGTTGAAAAATACTGCTATTGGTCATCTTCATGTGGCTCGTTTCATTGAATAGTTTCTAATCAGCTGGTCAAGTTTGTCATAGACGTTCTCGAACATCAGGTAAAACACGAGAATATGTTTCTTGATTCGATTTTATTATTTTTATCTACAGAATAAGACTCACTGTTGACACGATCGTAGCGGACCAATCGATGTTTTCACTGAACGTGTTTGAAATTTTAAGCACGAACTCAAAATTAAAAGTTTTTTTTTTTTTTAACAAAAACACCTGGGATAAGAAGTAAAATATATAGTATTAATTTAGAGCACCATTGATTTAAATTCAACAATTCGTTTTATATTAAAAATGACTTCAACACAAAAAGGACCGATGCAGTCACTTTCATGTTTTTCAGATTTAAGAAAACAAAGGAAACAAACTCAAGTATGCATTCTGCTAAGGAAATAAAAACCCAGTAGGCTAACCAATTGAGAGTATACACTTTATTAGTAGAAAAAAAGTGGCACTTAAAATGACAAAAATCTGAATAGGCGGCCGGTTTCCCGTTCCAACTTGAGCCTGCGTATCTCGACCGCGGGGATGGTAAGCACCCAGAAGGGATATCCCGCAACCCATTCGAGGGAAGCAGATCCGAAATCTGCGACGCGACATGCTGCGACATGCTGCGACACGTTCTTCAGTACCAACTTTGCGGCTTTGGCCGCAAACCCTGCTGACGCAGCCCACAACGCGAAGTAGAAGAAGGTCCGTAAGTACAGGAGCATGGCCGTCGCTATCAATACGTGCCGTTAGCCGTCGAGACATCTGGTGTCCTTGTTCCTCGAACCACAGACTTCCTCCACTAACTATGGTCTGCTGCTGTTTGCAGAGGATATGAGCCCCGTGAGATGGAGTGACTACTGCAGCTGGTCATTCTCCGTGGCAACGCCACCGCAGTCATTACCGTGGTGCGCGGCTGAATAGCCTCCCCTCCATCCTGGGACCCGTGCCACCCCTGTTGCCTGTCCCCCTTCTTTTCTGTCTACATTTCTTCTATCGGATTGTCTTCCTTTGTTTTCTTTCTTTTCGATTTATACTGCTCTCAAGGATTAATAGCCAAGTGTGACAAGTGTGACATAAGTGTGACAAGTGTGACAAGTGTGACATAAGTTAATAACTTATGAAGAAATAATATCAACTCAATATATATTACAGGTGATGTCGTCTTATATATATATTATGTATACGTTATGTATCCGGGAAATGTAAATACGAATGCACACTATCTTCAATGAACCGAATGCACAGTATCTCCAATGAAACTACTTCAGTTCGATATATGAAATAATTGTGAGGTGGTTGCCTGATAAGAAACGTTGCATGAAATGCATTTAAAGGCAGTTTTTATTTTTATTTTCTCGTCGTTAAAAGTAAGCAATGACCTAACTAACATGCTTACAGCAATATTCACGTTGTAATTACCACAATTCTTAACTCACTCTATAAAATCATACTATATAATATATCCCTCCACATTCGTAAGAAGGTACCGTGTTATAAAGACTAGAATTGCTTCGTATTTCTAGCAGCTCAAATAAGGCTTAACCAGGACCAGATTTAAACTATGGTTGGCCCGGGGCACTTCAAGTTCGGGGTGGGGGCATTTATGGTTCGTGGGGACCGAGGCACTTCAAGTTCGGAGGCCCCTCATACATAAGAATTAAAATCTTGGAAAATTATTGGTGTCAGTAACGTGGAGAAATCTACGGTTAATTATCATAAAAGCGAATCCATTAAATTTTTAATACGTCAAGATATGTTTTTATATTGGAGGAGAGCCTCTTCATGCAAGATTGCTGGGAGGTGGGCGCGCCCTTCATGGAGTACTCCATACCCTTCGTAAAATACCTCCCCCCCCGGGTTTCAAGTTTGGTCCAGGGGATCGTGCTGTTCACCCCATATAAATCCAGCCCTGGGTTTAGTGGCTTTCCTCATTGGCTGTGAATTTGGATATGTTACATATAACACATGCTATATTTTGAGCGAAATCCTGTTCTGAGTTCATGACGAATTTGAGAAACATCTCTGCGAATTTCACATGCATATAATATATCTTGCAATTAAGAACATATTTTACTTCGAATACTAAATGGTAGCTTCCCTTGTACTGCATTCACTGGATCTTTTGACAATCCTGGTTGTGTCATGCTGATGTCGATGTCAGTTTAATTGCTAACGACCTGACCGTAAAACAAGACTAAAAAAATTCAAATAGAAAATGTTTACGTTGATGATATAACATGAGAATCTACAACATTGATTATAGGATAATGATTTCTATAAATACTGAAGAAAAAAATGTATTGGTTATTTAACAAAACGTATCTTTGCAACTAACAAGGAATGTAAAAACCGTTTTAGTGGAAGTACCATTGTATTTTCCATGCAGTCATATTACCAGATTTGCTATTGATTTCTTTTGCTCGGATAATGCTTTACACAGTGAAATTTTATTGGAAAAGATTTATGCAAATCAGATATTTTTCACAGAGATAATACTAAACTATGATAGAAATTAATTCCTCAGAAAATTTCTACCAAATTTGTTGAGTCGGAATGTATTTAAGTGCTTGATAAATAAGTTTCTTACAGAAAGTATACAGAATTATTCTATTTCTTTCTTTCCTTATCGTTTTATTATTTGAATTATTCGCAAATTATCGATAGAAAAGATTAGTAAGATGACATATTAACTTCAGAAAGAAAATTCTAAAACAAAACAAATGTACAAATAATGTTGTAAAGACAGTGAGGTAAAGTAGAATGCTTTATGAGGATTTAATTATATTTTCCCTATAGCTATTTTGATAATACTTACATTAAAGTTTTTGTCTCAGAAATAACATTATAGAAGAAAAAAAGAGTATCATTTTGAAGTATTTCTCGATATAAGTATGATTTATGAATAATAAATATCCGCCGAAAATATTTTTTTTTGATGTGTTAGCGTTTCGAAATATTTTCAAATCATATTTTCTCTCTTTGTTTGATTTATTTCCAACAAAATGCAGGATATTATCACACAGTATTAACGTATGGGAGGTTTTTAGATAATTTAAACAGTTTGCACATAATATATAAATGAAGGGGTTGATTTGAATATTTGCTAATGATAAAAAACAGAAAAAGATGAGAGAAAGAGACAAAGAATCAAAGAAAGAAACATATGCCTAAATGTGTAACATGAATAGTATTGGGTTTGAGCTGAAAATATTGTGGAAACTAAATGATTAATATCACGGTGAACTCAGAAATAAATACTAAAAGAGTTTAACTTTAAATCTTCAAACTTATCTATTCCCATTTTTATTTACTTCTTTGACGTCACACCTGTATAGTTTTCTCTTCGGTACCTCTGCGTTACTACTCTTCGTTTTCTTTTTTGTATAACTGTTAGCATTAATATAGGATCAGAATTTAACTTTGAGTTTGGGGATTTGCCTTCGTATGAGAAATATTGTGTGCACTAATTATTCAAGCCTAGGATTTTTGTGAAGAGAATTATCCCTTTGATAACTTAGTGTGCTGCAACTGGATCTTAAATTTTATGTTACGATATATTAATAAAATACTAACAAACATTCATTATGTACATCGGTCTATGATTATGTCTGAGTGGTTGCATCATCAAGAATAATAAGCATTATATAATATCTGATATCATCCAAATATATTTTACGATGTAATAAATTGCATTTATGCACTCATAACAATTTTCAACCTGCAAAATTCGAATTTGTTTTCAACATAATGTCCATCATCAATATAAATATTGCAACACATTACATTTCGGACTCTTCAGACTCGGTTGTTTAATCAAGAATTTCGTAACACTAAAATATTCTTCTTTCAATACGGTTTATAAAACAAAAATGAAAAACAAAATATAGTTCGAATCTTGTACTTGGTTGGTGAACACTAAAAAAGTAAAATATATTAACTCTGAATGTCTCAAACTTTGAATATTAGGGTTTGGTCAGGAAATAATAAATCGAGGACACACTAAAATCTGATAGAAAATTATTGTTGCTGTTGTTATTACGCTAGTGCATGATAATTTATTTAGCAGATATTTTATATTTATGTTTGGTGACAACAAGTTTCCTTAAATCTCAACAATCATCCTGAGGATTCTTGCAGAATATAGAATGGAACTTTTCTGTAGGTCGGCAATGCGAGTTTTAATTCCAATCTCTATCAGTCTTTCAAGTAACATTTTGGGATGTTGTTTCAAGTGCACCAATTACTACAGAAATAGTTGTTGTCTTAGTCTTCGACAGTCTCTTCAGCTTTCTGGCTAGGTCCTGATATTTTCAAATACTTTGGGAATTGCAAAATCAATGACTTTACACTGTTCATTTGTCTTCTCTCATCATATCCGGCCGCCTTGCCTCAATAGTATTGTCAGTCATAATGGCCAAAACGTTCAAGATCTGGAAAATTCTCTCTGGTTCGTATTCATACCAACATTTTGTTGTTTTGAAGCCTCACACTCGGCTAACATCCCAATGCACTATTTTGCCTACAAAGTCATGTCTGGGCTTATATTCCTTGTCTGCTTGTATACTGCACCCACTAAAAAATTGAATTTGGAAATTGTACACACAACCAGTATTAAAGCACCATCAACATATGCAGTTATGTAATATTGAAGAGCGATATGACTTAAGGTATTGGTTTCAGTTACTGCTTTATTGGTTATATAATTGTTTTAAATCTTCTTGCAAATGTATGTGATGTTTATTCCTGAAAAGCCAGATAGCTATCTTTGAGAACAACAGTAATATATACTTTATCAAAACGACTAAATGTTTAACACCCACTCATGTACATACTCATCTTTAGGCATCGAAGTTAAAGTTTTTAGCTCTGGTTCCCCAAACGATGGGACTAAAATTGATTTCAAAGGATAGAACTATCAAGCCAGATGAACAAACTGCTATATTAAAATATACAGAGACGTATTTCCTTAAATTACATTCAATTCGTAATTCAATGCAAGAATATAAATAGCACCCACGAAGATTTGTCTTCTTTTTCATACTCAGAAAACATGTCTGCTCTAAACATTGGCTGTCCTTCTTTATCAGCTTACATTATAACCAGATTTGGAACAGCTATGCTCTGTGGAATGGGTTCATTTACCCCTACGTTACTGTTATTGAATGACACATTAACTGTTGTTTATTGTCTTTCTAGAGTTGACTCAAAAGCATCTCTTCTAACTTCGCTAGTTGCAAGCATCCTCAAATTACGAACGTCCGTATTAAAGTTTTATTCAGTGCATCACCCTTATAGCATATTCTTCAATTATTTCTTATCGTAACTTACACGTTTTTCTTTCTACGTACCTTTTATTAGGGTGAATGTACATATACTGGAACTAAACACTAACTGTATAGATCGCATATCTATTAGAGAGTTTTCATATATTAATGGGATTTCAGTTCCTCTTATACCAGTAATAATGTATATAATGTTTATAATGTTTAAGTATTCTCTTACATTTATACCGGACAAGATTCCTTTCCTATATTGGTCACTGCATACTGTTCTATTAATGTATATTTAGTATTTCCAAAGGTCATTTTTATTACATGAATAGTTCTTTTCATGAGTGTTGTGTCATTTGAAATAGCGGTTTTTACTATATTGTAAAGTGTGGGAATATATAGCCTACGCGAAATAGACATCAATATGATACACAACTTTCATGGGTTCCTCTATGACATAAAGTGTTATGGGATTCTGCATTACACGAAAACAATAGCTGAATTTAATGAGAAAATTTACGAATAATAGTAACGTTCTTATTTTTATCTTTATGCTAACATGGATATAATATTCACGCAATCATTTATAACTACCTATTAAATGCACGATAACACACTGAGAAGAAATAATAAGTATAAAAGTATCATTCATCTTAAAAATTCTAAGCAGCACTATTTCAATTCAATGTTGCAGCCAATTTACAACCTGCTGATTTTGTTGCAATTTCTAATGAAATATTGGTTTTCAGAAAATAAATCTTAGTTACTTGTTGTACAGATGGCTTTAAACGTAATAATAACTGTAGATTTGAACAAAATGTGATTTACATTAGATTTAGCTTCGTTGACATATTCAAAGTTTCAATTGTATTTTACTTTTACTTAAACACTATCCATGGAGACGGTTGTATATCTAACATCACTATATATTTTAGATAGATATAACAAGATTTTTGTTAAAATACAGCATTAACTTTACTCTGTTTAGATATGTTATACAATAAAACACTTAATTAAAATAAAATATTTCCAATAAACTGGGTTTCTCATATTCATTTTTAGTGACTATTATTATCATTATTTGTCTAGTAGTTGACCAATATTTTATTCATGACTAGCAGGCGTACCCGGCGTTGCTCGGGTGATTTGTTGAACATTGCAATAGCTCCGACAAAAAAGTTTGAATGCGA
>JAOPUL010000001.1:3938231-3950642 GCA_027564515.1 Octopus rubescens | reverse complement strand
ATATGTACATATGTATGTATATATATTTATATATATATATATATATATATGTACATATGTATGTATATATATATATATATTTATATATACACCTATATTTATATCTATCAATTTACCTATGTATCTATATCTTTGTGTGTGAACTGAGATCTGCTTGTGATGGTGGTTTCTGTGATAGTAGCGGTGTTAATTGTAGTGATGGGGATGATGTTGTTGTTGACGTTACTGTGTGCCTGTTTTTTAGGGGAGGAGGGGGTCTGTAATTTTTTTCTGAAATATGTCTCCTTCCTTTGATCATACCTGCTAGTTTTTTTATATTGATATCGGTATGTTTTTATATATGTTTATTTTGTTACACCTGCTGACCTTTTGCCATTTAGACACTTCGTTGTCCTCCTCACCGCTATACATGTCTGACTGCACCGAACACGGATGGGCAAAATATTTCGGTGTTTTTTGCTGTCGTTCTGTTGATAATAAAGATCTTGTTTGTTTGTTCTTTTATTGGGGGGGGGTTAATCCTGTTGTTGTTGTTAATGTCTGGTCTGCGGATACCATAGATGTTGGTGAGCTCTCTGTTTTGTTTGCTGCTGTTGCTTCTACTGTTGTTGTTCTTGCCGTTGCGTATACTGTTGTTGTTCTTGCTGTTGTTGCTGCTAATGCTGTCGGTGCTGCTGTGATTGCTGTTGCTGGTACCGTTACTGTGGTTTTTGCAGATGTAGTTTTTAACTGCCGATGTTTGTGTTGTTGTTGTTAAGGTGGTCGTGAGGGCAAAACTGAGGCCTCTCTTCTCTCTTTTGAAGTGGCCAGAATGCTTCGAGGTGAGTTGTGTCCCCGCACAGGTTACATCTCGGCCTTCTGCTCTCAACAGCCTCCCGAACCTGTGTCAACTAGTATAATTATGAAGTCCTCGATGCTTGGTTGATCTGCCCCTATCAATAACTGCATACCCTATCCTAGCCATTTCTGCTGCAATATTCTCGCTGACGTTATTGCTTTTTGTTTTCATTGATTTATTTTGTTGTCCTTAGAATGGTGAAAGTGGTGCTGAAAGCAACGGAAGGAGGTTACTTTCATACATTTCACATTTTTTCTTGTTGTTGCTGTTGTTGTTGTTGTCGTCGTCTTTGCTCATTCTGCTGATGCTGACACTGACTTTTATTATATGGCTGTTCTGTTGTGGGAATACTGGCTGTTGTTTTTTAGCTGATAAACAATCTTCGTCCGCCATCTTTCGTTTTTGAGTGTAACCTGAATGGTGTGTTTGACTAAATTAACCCCAAATAGCCCCCAAGGGCTACATATAGAGAATAAACTAGACAGCTTCCTAAAGTCCTGGTTAATCGATCTATGTAACTATTACAAGTGTACAATATATACAAATGTGTAACAATATGAATAATAACAAACTTGAGCGATGTGCAACATGTGTGGATAGACGAACAATAATAATAATGATGATGGTGATGATGATAATAATATTAATGATAATTGCGTTTACTGGCCAATAAAAGACGCACTAACAATTGAAACCTTGAAGTTAAAATACAAACGCGGGTGACCTAGTTATGTAGGAAACATTATCTTTAGATAAGATAATACTTGGATATGATATTTCAAAGAAATGGGGAGACCGTGTTATTCACCTTAATCGACTAGGCTGCTTAATTCATGTGTCATTATACATGAATATATTTTCTGTAACATTAGTGATGCAAATATATTGCCAATTTAAAAACGACTTGCTCTGCGTATTTTCTCTACGAAAATAGCGTTATTCTCTATTCTCTCAATGATAAATTCATTCGTCTTCATTTTGTTTTTCAGTGAAAATAACTTTATGGGGTCTCATCGCAAACATGTCTTTATCGTCCTGTGTCTATTTGAAGATTTAGTAACATCAATTTATTTTCTGATATTCTACTTTGCATGTGTTTTCCTCACTGTAATTGTAGACGTTATTTTAGGCACCCATGTATCATTAAGAAATAACAGCCAATGTCTAGAACTGAAATTGAAATCTTTTTCCAACATAAAATGCTACCCCTTGTCTTTCAAGTAGTGTTCTCCTGTGATATGTCATGCAATGAAAATGTGTTAACAAGCCAATGTTTCGGATGTTGGGAAAAGCCGCTCAGTAAAAGTCACAATAACAAAAATACAAGTGCAATAACTACATCACTACTTCCATTACACTATTTTACTTCATGTGTTGATGCTAACAATTTAATAGGCTAACAACACATACGTAGGTAATAAATAAAAAAAAATGGTGTCTAAGCGCGAATTAAAGTTTATTCGAATCTCTTCTCATTCTGAGAAATGAAGACACTTTTATTTGAGTAAAGATAATTGGCATTCTAATTTATAAACTACTTAATATAACACGGGTAGATTAATGATAACACTGATTCATAAAGAAACGATTTCTCAAACAAAATGAACTTCTTTGAGTGATTTCGAAATACACTGCTGAAGTGCTTCTGACATTTGGCATCAGTTATCGAATCTTAATGAGTTGCCTAAAGCAATTTTGAAACCCAGGCCGCATTTGAAATTACTTGAGATAGTAGTTGATCAATTCAGATTAGATGTTTTTACCTGTATCTTCTAATCTATAAACGATATTATGATTCAGAATCTTGTCTTATATGAGATAACGAATAATCCCTGTATCAAGATACATGTCTTGACAGTTGAGTGGCAACTTTTAATTCCAATAAATCTAATTTTAAACCTGTTCAAGAATCTTGAAAATCAGTATTGCTATCAGATGGAAAGGGAGGGAAAAGCTTTCGCATTTACGATCTGCAAGAAATAGAAACTGTTATCCGGATCTATATATCTCTTTTGTCATATGCCATGCCATAAACTATTGATTGTTCTTGTCGAATTATTGTAATATTTGTGCGAAAATATCAGGAAAGGATCTCCAAGTATTCAGGTCAACAACATTCAATGCATTCCCATTAGTTGTGATGTCTTGTCAGACGGGAAGATATTAGAGAGTTGGATAATGCCAAACAGGAAACATCACCATAGGCCAGTTGGACAACGAGAAGTAGCAGTCATGTACCCTACATATCATGCTATGCCTTAAAAAAGGTGAAAACATAGTATAATATAGTTTGAAATATGGTGAGTCAGAATACCAGACATGTAGTAATGAGTTTAAGACGATTAATAATATTTCAACTCGATTAGGACATGATCTTGGCATACAAAACACTGACGATGTAAGTTAGGATTTTATTATTTGTCAGAAAGTGCTCACGCATTCAATGCCATAAGGCATAAAACATGACGGTTATGATAGATGATCTCCCGAATTGGTGAATTACGTACGTGAAAGTAATTGTTATGATGTTATACAAAAAGTGTTTAAAAATTCGGAAAAATCACAATAATAGTAGTAATAATACAATTATTAAAACAAGACATAAACTTAAAGAAAAGCATTCCAATTTCCTGAGGTAGCACGGCGACGGATCAGGCAGGACATCAGAGCACCTATTCATTTTGCCCAATTTCCTCACTTCATATTCCAAAATGTGCGACGTAATCATGAAACTTCTCCGAGTCATCTATTCCAGCAGCTGAGAATTTTTTGTGTCTATACATTCTATGTCTATACACATATATTATCGCATATATATATATATCCTTTACTTTGTGCAGGTAAAAATCCGTCTTCTTATATAACTTTTAGCTCATTGATTATATAAGTTCAGTATTTACAGAGAAAAAAAATCATCGTTTTCTGGTTCTATGGCGCGTGTAAAACTACTACACAATTTTAGATCGTTATAGATATTTAAATTTACGGATGTTTACGCATTAATGAATAACCAGTTACTTTTGAAAATTGCATCGATATAATTTTATCACCGAACCGACTATAGAGAAAATTTTACTCTGGATGGCAGAATAAGCTAGCTCTCGTATAGGCATTAGTTCTTTCCTAATACACCTTGAGTATTACATGTATTTGAATGATATATTATGCCGGAAACGATGCCGATGGCTGGACGGACCAAAACCAAGCAAACAGACAACAATTTAATACGGGAAAAATCACCGTATACCAGCGATACAGACCGTACTACTATCTGCCGTACCTTGGACGCTCGGAACGCCCACTTTTTTCTCAGTCCCCCTAGGAACCCGTGATGAGGCACCTGGTCGAGATTTGTGGAGAAATCACCATCCAAATTCAACATTCAAACCAGACATCCTATATTCTAGACATAGTTACTTGTCATAACGTGTCAGAATTATGTATCGAAGAGGTAATAACGGAAACGGAAAAAAACACCTCTGCTCATGATAAAACTGGCAATGACCACAAATAGGGTTATGTAAACTTTCGTTTCAAGATAAACACATTGTTACATTGACAGATTAGCAGATATGTTGTTTGACATATATTGCGTCGGATAGTAGAACGTTCTGTATCGCTGGTATACTCTGAGCGAATAGGTTTGACATATAATACTATTATAGTTGGCTCTCTTATAAGAATAGCAGAATGTTATGACACAGTGCTCTATCAGGAATAATCTTAGGACTTGGGTTGTGCACGTGTTCTCAGGAGTAACAGTAGCAGCAACGAAACCATCACCACATCAGAATATACACCACGATCGCGAGAATCAACACCACCGCCAACAACAGAAAAGAGAAAACCATCAATAACTATGTCAACAACAGAACAAAGCTTCTCATGTCCTGTCCTTGCCCAAAAAATATCATGCAGACATGTGGCGTATTGAAGGTGAATGTAACGACTCTAAAAGGCACAACCTAATAAATGTAAAAAGGGAAAAAGAAACATCATGAGCCAATCACAAAAAAAAATCTGGGAGGCGAAACAATGGAAGAGATGCCTGTAAGCATCACAAACCCCGACCTCGCTACGATATTAGCCCTCGACAAAGTATTCAACGGGAGCCCTGAAGGCTTCTTTATCACAGCTCTAATACAGACGGAGAAGAAAGCCGTGCGAAAGTCAGAAAGGGAGAAGCTCACTGTGAACATAGAGCTACAATTTTGTCTTTCGTAGAATCTCGTAAAAACGTGTTACTCGACCACGAATTTTCAACATCATTTAACTTGGCATTTCGGTATGAATGGCGGGATAGAACGCAATGTCCACTTCAGTGCCTACCGTAACAGCTTAGTTTCACACTCGGCAATATAGGAGGGCTGTTACGAAAGGCCGATAATAGTCGCGGAATTACGCTTGAAATGGATGATTTGCATTAGGAGTTTTGCCTTTGTATCCTAGAATTATTTGGAGACCACTCAGAAGATACCTCCGCAACTGGTAGTAGAACGGAGGAGGTTTCAATTTATTTGAGTTGAGGAGTAGTGATGCTACTGTGAAATGACATAAACGAAGAGATCCCATAAGTCTGTTGAAAGCAGTTTTCAGTATATTCGCCAAGGCCTTAGCAAAGAAGATCGTGTTTCTTGTCGATGGTCTGATTAAAAACAAGTGGGCAAACACGTGCCATCCCGGACAGCTCGTACCACGACAACCATCACTCCAAGTGATACACTATAGAAAATGTGGCTAAACAACCGATCATGAGCGAGGCCTTGATCACTTCAGATCAATCAACATATTTCGATAGAGTCTACCACGGATAATTGGCAGCAGTTGTCACGGCTGCCAGTTCCGTTTCCCGTGGTTGGACAACTGCACGTTAAAGTGATAAATACTTGGTGGTGAAGTTGAATACTAACGTACCATAATCATTCATTTTCATTGCACTCAATCCATCGAGGTTGTTCTTTCACGTATCTGATGTATATATTGAATATTTAGCCATTACTGCAGAGGCTAAAGGGAAATTACAACGCGGAAGAACCGGGTTGGCTTATGTAGGCATTATCACCGTCATAGTTTTGAAAACTAGACTCATAAAATGATGAGTTGAGCACAAAGCGATAATTGAGTGACAGAAGCAAAAGTAAAAGAAGAATATTCAACGGGTGGGTAGGATTCTACAGCTCACCATATGTAATGACAAGTCCATACAATTCAATGTTGTTATGATAGGCTAGATTAACAGCCAGTTAAATTGCTCATGGTCTGGTTTAGCCCAGACGTTGAAGTTAAGATGAACTGCGCTGAGTGACGATCGGAGTGGCAAATTTAACTCAGAAAGGAGCCGGGAAAATGCTATATTAATGAAAGGTCATGCAGAGATGGTGAAAGATTACATCGCTTCTATCATATCTTACCTTCTGCCCGTAGTGACTTGCACTCATACACATCTTACCGGTCTGGTGCACCTACACTCTCGCTCCCTGTTACACGGCGCTGGCGCGAAATTAGTTGCAAAAATCCAATTGTACTGGAAAGTTTGAAGTTGACGATACTAGTTTGGTCGAGACCTCTGGGATGACAACAACTGGGAAGAGGTGACGAGCATGTTGGCTAGTTTCACCACAAATAGGCTGAGTTAAAACTATTTCTGAAATGTCTGACGAATGTGGCAATAACCGACATCGAATCCGTCATCAATTACCACCTACATGTTGTGCACTGCCCCATTTCACGGCTGATTCAAATGATATACTTGTTCTACTTTCTGTAGAGTGGATGTATTGCGTAGGTGAGACAATCCCATTGCTATCAACATTCGTTGTCCGGAGGAATGGGTAAGCCATGTCTAATGATGTGCACACATGCAATAAGGCTGCGATATATCCAGCATTTCCTTCATGTTGACGAGTTGTGGTTCCATTTCCGCAGCATGTCTCTTTGACTGAGTTCCAAACTTGGACCATCACAGAACCAACGGAGGTGCCTGGCACATAGATTGTCGTCAACCACTCAGATCCCATTGCTATCTGGAGAATGATATTGATTGTTTTTCAAATTTGGCATTTGATTGAGCGTTACCGGTGAGCATACATGACAAGGTTATTGGGGAAAATCTGGATGTTGATGAAAATCTACTGGCTGGTTTATTCCGGAGAAATTTCGGACTGGGGACCAGTCATAATTCATAAACATCTTTGGCCCCGTAGTACTATAAAAACGCATTCCCTGTTCACGATAACCTGTAAAAGCAGAGTCAGCCAGACCTACTCGTGATGCGTGCTTAGCGACCAAACTGATCTGCACACACTCGTCTAGTGCTCGAACATTTGTTGCATGTAGAGTTATGTTTGGAGACATCCTGCTGCGTGTATGTAGGGTTCAGCTATTAGCTGAGTCCCTTGTGAATATCATCTCGCCACTTTCCTTTATCCGGGAATGACAGGCACCGTTGATCTGTCTCGTGACCTTAACATAAGTGGTTGTGTGGTGGACTAGACTGAAAATAGTTGAACACATACACGTTCCACTTTGGCCATGAACATATTTAGCGGCATTTCGTCTGTCTTCAAGTTTTGAGTTTAAGTTTAAGTTCCGCCGAGGCTGACTCTTGGGGTCGATGTAATCGACTAGGCCCCCTTTCCCATAATTGCTAGCATTGTATCAACATTTAAAGCCATTATTTCTGTTATTGCTGTTGTTTTGCTGTTATTATCGTTCTGCCTGGTGCCGTTTAATCGTGAGTTATTTGCTATGAACAATAAATTTTCAATCATTTCCAAAGCAAAATAGCATTACAGCAGTACTTGCCAATACTGTCAATACTGTCAATACTGGTGTACATGTCAATAAGGATTGTACTTACCTTTCTGTCTCTACACAAGATGGTAGAGATATCATGTTTTGACACATCTATATTATATTCACTGTTGCTTTTCTGTGATTCTTTCACGTCAGAATATCGTCTAAATGAACTACGTGATAACACCCAAGGCAAAATGAATATTATGTTACAATACCGAAAGTAAATAACACAACAGATAAACGTCTTTTGTTAACAATGCAAATCAAAGAGAGAAAATTACAGGCAAATTTTATGAACACGAAATTGAGTTCAACAAATATTTGATAAAACACCAAGACAGGATCACGGAGAAATATGTTTGACAATGCATATTGGTGTGATAAGGAAGCTGGTTTTGCCAAAGACGTTACTGACATGACATTCTAAAACGTTTTAAATGTCCCAGAAAATGGAATTAAGCAGAAGCCTTAAGTAATCCTAGACAGTATATACTCTATTCCCAAAGACAGATAAGTAAATATTTACTCTCCAAGGAGAATGGGAGGTACATAATCTCCCTTCAAAATAAAACAAAAATACATGAACATTACACAAATGTATTCTATAGTTTCGGTGCGGTATGAAACCGCCCGGTGTGCTTAAAAAAGAAACAAAACTTTAAACTACTGGAAGTCTGAAATTCAGTTATAGCTCTGGCCATACACTTGTGAAGCAGTATTTGTGGCACAAGGCATAGGATGACATCAAGGAAATTGGAAATGATGTGGATCCGAGTTTGGTCGTTGTATTCGTATCGCAGAATGGGCTGGTGTTCCACTCATAAGCGACAGGATAGACATGTTTGTATAAGTGGGATAAATCTGGATCGGTGCAAATTCTAATGACTCCCCAAAAGCCACCAGACTAATTAAATCTGTGTCAAGATGAGGATGCTAGTGGAACTGATATCACAGGCAAACATAACTAGTTGTTATATATGAAAAAGTAAACAGGTTGACCTAAATAACTGGGAAAGTGAAGAATGCCAATGGGAGGATTAAAAATGTCTGATCACTCGAAGTGTCATCAAGATCGGCATGATCCAATTAACTGTCTGTCACAGCTGGGAAATAATATTTTATGTTTAGTATATTACAAACAATGTTGTAGTGTTGTCGTTTTAGAAATAATTTTCTTTCGTGTAGCAGTTTTCCAGGAGGCACTTTGTAATATTATTATATACAGACATATCTTTTTTTATTCTGCAGGAGGTTTTCATTTGTATTCGACAGCTCCCAATGTTATAATGAATAAGTATGTTCTATATATATATCATCGTTTGTGTTTGGGCTATGCAAATGAGTTTGTACTTCCCGGTTGTCTGTAAAAGGTATTCCAATCACTTAACTAACAGTTTATTTAACTGAAATTGAATTTTATGAATGTGTTATCTAGAGACTATGTGCATAATGCATTGCATCATTGCCTGTAGTGTCGTCTGCTTCTAATATCATTCTGAGTCTTCTAGAGAATTATCTTGTAATTTTCTTCTTCGTTTGTGCGTTGCATTTTATTACCTAATTGGTAGAATGGGTTGTATATATTACTTATCTGTTTAATATGATTGAATATATTTCAAAGTTCTCAATGTTAGTTAATTTAACTCTTCTTACAGTAGATTTGGTATATTGGGCAATAAACAATTAATAGTGGGTTTCTAATTGAATATTTCCATTGTAATTATTTTAAATAATCAAATTCGAGGAAGTAACTTTACAGTTTGGTACACACATAATATACCGAATTTTAAACTTGCTTTTCATGGTTACAATACAATTTTGTTGAAACACCTAGATCTTGCCTGTTTTATAACTAATCTTGTACCATGTATAATATAGTATGCTTTTTTTTTGTCTAATAAAGAAACAAATATTGTTATTACTATTATTACAATAAATCTTCACTCCAGTATTGTGGATTAAGGCATTTAATCAAGTGTTTACTGTTTCCTCGACAGCCCTGCCTCAATTAAATGAATGAATATCAATTTTCTAACACAGACAATTCGAATTTAACCAATACACTTCGTAAACACTATTTTTATGAATCTATTTGTTATTTAAATAAAAATACATTTATTTCACGTAATTATGTTGTATATTCATGCTGCTGTAATTTTCGTAAATGCCGTTATTATTTCTTGATATCTTAATGAAATTGAAATAGAATAATCAGAATGAATGAAATATGAATTAGCCAAACTTTCCTTATTTGAAAATAAAATGGATTATAATGAAATTAAATGAATAATACTCATATTATTGAAACATATACCGTATATGCTTAATTACTTCTCGGCGATATATTTTGTCTGATTAAACAACGTTAGCAAATAACAAAGACATCGACAATAGATATCAGAATACTAAAATAAGTGCAATATAATATTCTGTTTAAGAAAAAGCTGATACAAGAGCATAATATCACATGCCTGGAATATAGAATATTATAGTAAACATTTTTTTATAAACTTATTTATTAAACACATAGTGACAAAGTATAGTGTATAAGAATGCGTATTCGTAAACCTAAAATCAACAATGAAAAACACATAAAATATTATTAAAACTATTAAAAATATCACCAAAATAAAATAGATGGAAAGCTTATTCGTTTCACAATGCTTATGCTTTCTTGTTTCGAAAGTGGTAAAAAGCTGTCAAGCAAGCTGGCAGGGAGGCAACATAGAAACTTCAATGCGAGTATAAAGTCGAACGTTTGGTGAGACGAACATATTGAAGTACTTGGAATAAATTGTAACATTGTGCAAAAAGGAAGCGTTGCCGTGCGTAGCTAATTATTTTATAAAATATATTGCTTTATCGTCGTTTTCTTTAAACATTTTTTCCTTCTCTTTCTTCTCTTTAAATTTATTATTTATTCACTTAACATTTTCCTCTATATTTGTTTATATATTGTTTACTTTCATTATTAATTTCATTTTGTTTAATTGTTTTCTCTTAATTTCAGTTTCACTTTCAAAGTAATTAGAAATTAAGAGATGCATGCATCATCAAAATATATTGCTTTTATTTTTCTCTTTCTCACTTTGATTGATTAAAACTTAACATACATAAACTCCTATTCTACGCTTTATCAGTTTATTTGCTATTCGTTTCTTCTAACTATTTAAAGAAAATATTTGTAATTAAATTTAGAAATGTGAACTAATGAAAAAATAGGAATAGAAAGAACGAAAAAAATGGAAGATAAATATCAGGTGAGAAGTAAATAAAATACTGTATTATTTCTTGGCAAGTAATTTCCTACACATTCGATCAGAGGTAATCTTCGTCAGAATTTGTCATTTTAAATGTTAAAATTGAAAGTAAAATAAATATATAAGGCATGAAAGACGTTGCTAGCGAAAGCTTTAGAATTTCGGCATGCATTTCCATTTATTCCCAACTTTGTTTATATACTGACAAATCCTATGAGCAATAATGAAGGTTGTGTTTCGTAAAGATCACTGTAACTGTTCGTACATAATTCTTGTTTTAGTTGCCTAGAAATAAAGTGTTCCTCTCTGGAAAAATACGTCAAAACGATTAATTCTACATTTAAACAATTTCAATATTTCCAAATTTCCATTTTCTAATGTTTAGAAATACATACGTCTGTATACAGTGATCTATACATAACATTGGACAAGCACACACACTCACATACATACGTACATACATACATACATACATACATACATACGTACATACATACATACATACATGCATACATACATACATACATACATAAATACGTACGTAAGTACATATATATTATGTGGTGTTGTTTGGTTAGGGCGTTGCACTTACGTTCACGAGATCTTCGTTTCAATTCGCGGACCGTTGTGTTCTTGAGGAAAATACGTTGTTCTGCGATAATTTTGCACGCCTCCATGCCGTACACCTGTACAAGCGTTGCGAATTTAGCGTGGGGAGTGAACTCATGTGCAGCACAAACATCTGATCACTATAAACAAATCATCTGTGAAGGTTGTTCAGCAAGAAATTGCAGAACACATCTGTCGTCTACAACAACAGCGCCCACAACGATGATACATCCTTTATCTTTTATCTTTTACTTGTTTCTGTCTTTAGAATGCGTCCATGCTGGGGCACTATCTTGAAGGATTATAATCGGATGAATCGACCCCAGTACTTAATTTTTTAAGCCTGGTACTTGTTCGATCGTTCTCTCTTGCCGAACCGTTAATTTCCCGGACGTAAACGCACCAACACTATTTGTGAAGCGGTGGTGGGGGACAAACACAGACACAAAAACACACACGCACACACACACACACACAAACACACACAAACACACACACACACATACACATACAGACACACAGACACACACACACTCACACATAGACACACACACATACCCACAGACACACACAAACTCACACACACACACAGATAATTTGACCCCTCTCCCACACACACAGATATATATATACGACGGGCTTCTTTCAGTTTCCATCTACCAAATACACTCACAAGGCTTTGGATAGCCCTATGTAGGTTTTTGTTTTAATTGAAACTGAAACTCGAGTCGCGAGACAATCTCTCACATTCAGTTTCACACACAAAAAAAAAAATTCCTCTGCAAGCGATATAGAGCAATCCTCTGTCATTTGTCGGACATAAACCAAAGTATACATACATACATACATACATACATACATACATACATACATACATACATACATACATACATACACACATACACA
>JAOPUL010000001.1:3859588-3872408 GCA_027564515.1 Octopus rubescens | reverse complement strand
TGTATGTATGTATGTATGTATGTATGTATGTATGTATGTATGTATGTATGTATGTATGTGTGTGTGTATGTATGTATATATGTATTTATGTATACATATGAGATCCTCACGTTCTCATTTGCTACCTTCCTTTGAGGAGGAAGTATTTAATATGGTTAGGAATATCGAATTCAAGAAATACCGAATGCAATGCAACAAACACCAGAGGAAACTAAGATAACTACTCAAAACTTTCAAAAACGCATCGGGCCTTCTAGTACCGGCAAGGAATACAGGTAACTTCTATATTTATAAATAATATTTATAAACAATATTTATAAAGAATTTATAACTAAACGATTGCATTATACGTACAAGCACACATCATACGAAACGTTAAATAAAATTAATAGGAACGGCATTGAAATGGTTGAAACATTAGTATTTAGGACAGGACTAAACCATAAACAGCTAGAACACCTAGAATAAGCCTCAAACGATAACATCACGGAAAACCCTTCGTGAGACTGATATGTCCTTCTAAATCAGATATAGGTAGAATTAGCTAAGCAATAATCATCGAAACTGAAATGTATAAAGAAAATTAATTTGTGGTCTAACATCGTAGAGGTAATTATGTGGTGTAATTGCTTTGAGAACGAAAACACAGACGAAATACATACGACTGAATATATCCAAATACCTCACTTCAATAAACCCATTAGTTTAAATAAGGCTTTGTTATTCGCTAAAAGTAACTCCGATATATCTAGGCAAGAAATACATATAATATTAGCGGCTTGGAAGGCGGCGAGCTGGCAGAGTCGTTATCGCGCCGTAAGAAATGCTTAGCGGCAATTTTTCCGACTTTACGTTTTGAGTTCAAATGCCGCCGGGGTTGACTTTGCCTTTCATCCTTCAGGGGCCGATAAAGTTAGTACCAGTTACGAACTGGGGTCGATAAAATTGAACTGGGGTCGACTACTCCCCTCCCCCAAAATTCCAGGGCTTCCTGCCCAGTATAGAATGGAATATTAGCGGCTTGGAGCACCATAATAGATATGGAGATAAACTCTGAACTGGATCGTATAGGGAACCGATATAGTAGGAATGTATTTACTCTCCTAAATTGAATCATGTTTCCCGAATGTAGGTGGTCTGGGGATCATATAGAGATTACGCTTTATTTGTACTAGAACGAAGTGGTAAGGTAGAACTACAGAGATGTAGGAAAAAAAACTGTTTACATTCTTTAAAACCTTTTAACTAGAAATGGAAAAATCATACAGTAATAAACTACCTAGACGTAAAACATAACCTCAATTAACAAATATTCGAACCATTCCATAAGCGAAATGATAACCTCAAATATGTGAGTAGGGGATCTAATCACCCAGAACATATACTAAGAAGTATCACGAAAAGAGTATCCACCTGAATATCAAGACGATCCGCTGATGGACGGCTATTCAAAGAATATGCCAAATATTACGACGCATCACTAGCCAGGGTGGGTTATAAATATAGATTATATCCGGTCCCGGATGCAGTTAAAAATGTAGGTTGTCCGTATGCTAACGATTCAGGATTATAGAGATCTAAGTAATGAATGAAATAGTGAATAAAATAGGATTCCTAAAGACCAAAAAGTGGGAGCTTGGTAACAAAACAGATCGCACGAAGAAGTACGACAGTGTAGGAGAAAGACAACAAGATATCGTAAATAGAAAGAACACCCAAGCAATAGAAACCAATACAACAAATAACAACACACCAAATAGATACATTAAAGGGAATGGAAAAATAATAATGCACGAAATATGGTGTAATCCAATGTTTGGATTACAAATAAAATGCAGGATCGGACGCGCATCTCCGCACAAGACATACACTTTTCTAGAACGATCAAATATTTGAAAGTTTTCAACAGGGATAGAATGAAATTAGCGTCAGTCACCCCCCATAACTTAAAATACTACATACATAAATTGAAAGTCAAACAGCTTAAGGAGATCAAGAGAGAATGGTTAAAAGGAATAATGGAGGACCTAAAAAGAAGTATTACAGCGTGATTGCTAATACTAAGTGAACATTGACGATTACTACTACTTGATGCGGTTAACTGTAACCTGGAATAAACTTGAGAGCAATCATGGTACCCTCCTGGATAATATCATCTCGACACACCTTGTACTTATTGCATATATATATATATGTGTTTGTGTAATTTATATATATATATATCTGAGTGCGTGTGGATGTATTTGTGTGTGTATACATGCACAGACACATAGACACACACACATACACACAGACACACACACGCACACAGACAGACACACACACACACAAACTGTCATATGAGACAAAGAATTATAATAGTTTTACCCTTTGTTGAAACAAGAGTGTGTAATTATGGGAAATTCTATATACAAAAACACGCAGACTTAATAGAAAATTTACTGTCTATTACACCTAAACACATTAATGAACTCCATACTACATGCCGTTACTAATATAAATATGTTAGGTGCTTCACATATTAAGATAATAATACCATTTATGCCGTCTGTGAGAAATATAATGAAATATTTCCTAATTCCGATTCGTGTTATTTACTGTATTACAAAAAGAACACACGATAAAAATGTTCTTACTTGAAAGAAAACGTAAAAACAAAAATTATATTAAACAGGTAATATCTTCCTCATCCCAATGTTTTTAAAGTTATATTTAATCGAATCGATAAAAACCATTATAAGTTAATTCTTTAGTTATATTTTTCATGGATCAGAAAGATGTATGTATTATTAGAGAGTGGAAAATAGAAAGTAATGCTTATAAATGTAACAAAGAGAAAATGATTTTGTGTTTAATGTATGAGAAAATGATGAGTTTTAAACACACAAATCATGTAAATATTTAATCAACTGTTTTATTTGCATTTTAACATCTAGCAATATTATTTGTACTATTAATGCCTTTATTCATATTTTCTAATTCACTGAATATATAATTTATATAATATGTCCCCATTTAGCAATTTCCTACAACATTATGTAATTCAAATTTAGCAAAACATTATTTAATTGTTTTTATTTTCTCTCCTTTTCTCTTACTTTTACTCTGTATATATATATATATATATATATATATATATATACATATATATATAAAAGTATATATAGCTATGTATATGTTTGAGCATCTGTGGTTTTCTGATTATGTGCAGTGACCATATCTTTGATACTGATATTTAAATAGCAATATCCTCGGTGCTGCATAAAACGATTTCACTGGAACAATATTCACAAAAATGAGTCACTAAGTAGAATTATGCGGATATGTATGTATTACTCGTTTTGCATTTAATTTTCTATATTATCTCTGTAATACGCCACGTAGTACATACACACAGACACATGAACACACATAATTATGAATAAATTAAATATATATTGGTATATAACTGAATGAACCATTACAAAATTCCTAATATATATATATATAAATCATATATGTTTGCACTCTAGTAATGAGTATGTGTCTCACCCTATGTCAAAGAATATCTAGCTGATTTGTTGTTACGTGGCATTTCACCTATATGATATCGAATGCATTGTGTTTCTATTTGTTCTTATTCGGTTTGCTTATTTTTAACAACCCTCAATTCGTTTTATGCTTTCAGGAAATAGACGGTAACAAATCCCATGACTAATGTTTTGTTATCAACAACTTTTCAAACGTCTTCTTTTAATTAACTCCCTAGCAATTTCTGCAACATTTTCAGCATCACACAATTTGATTTCGCTTCTTCTTATAGATTATATTAGAATCTTCATTAAAGTGATAAAGTCCACGTTGTTGAGATCAACCAGGTGAACTATCGTTAATTATTTACAACTCGACTCAATTTAGCATTTGTGCACCTAAAACAAAGCATTCAAATTCCAGTAGCAAGGTAAAAGTTATAAGAGTTTATGTGCTTACCCTGCAGTTCAAAGATGTGTTACATGTGTATACAAGTTCTTGAAATTATTCCATACCGTCTATCATATCTATATTCTGGCCTAATATCTGAGTTAGACATCAACTCTTCCAGGGGATATGTTTGTCGTTTCTCGTGTCTAATGCGGTTAGTATCTCTAAGGCAGCTTGAGGACTTTGATGAATGTTACATATATATAAGCACGATTCTGTCGACTAGACTCTCACAATCTAAGCGTGCGTTAAAAATAGCACTCTAAATTCTTATAGTGCTAACTTTAGGAACTCTCACTAATAGGGAATTACTCATCTTTTTCGACACTACCTTTGCTTCTTTTCTTTTTTAGCAACATCACGTTATTGTTGGTAATCACAAAGTTGTTTTGGAAGCTCCAATTTGAGTCCGCCTTCATGTTCAAGTAGGAAATATGTCACCGAAGATGCGTTCGTTCTGGAAAGCCATGTGTTGCAGATTATTACCACATCTATAGCAAGTCAATTAAAATTGTTGAGTCAGCATTGCGAGACGGTGAACGTCCACAAACATATATTTTTCAATCTGAAAATGGTAACGCTGGTAAAAATATATGATTAGAGAGAGATCATTTACCTTAGCTCTGCATAAAGTTTTACCCGATCGCCTACGCAAATTGGGTGTAGTTGACACAGACCATTGTTTAGCGTGGTCTACCAGATTTATACACGTTTAGTCATTCATACCTATTGATTTCTATATTTTTTTGACATTCTCTGTACGAAATTAATGTATACATAATTCAATGGCATTTGCTCAAAGACCAGTGTTACGCTATGTTACATAAACAACTAAATCGTTATGGCTTTGGTTTATGTAAGTAAACTAAAACAATGGCTGATTTACCTGTTACCGTTAGACCCATGGTGATGTTTTGAACTTGTGGTGGTGCGTATGTGTTTTCATGTCGCTGTCGGAGAAATTTTGGGTTCGGCTGCCGATTTCATATGGTTTCTGTGCTTACGCTTGGCAATCGTTTGACTGCGAGATTATGGATGTCGTCGATTTCATTATAAAGGGTTCGCATTTGTAAGTAACTCACTTGCACTTCCGTTAAAATTTTATACTTTCTGTTGCTGGAAGGGGATATTTTCTCCTAGTTGTTAGACTTAGTGTGGCATATTCCATTTGCCTCCTTCGCTACTCGTCGTTATAGGCGGATAAATTGAAGTGGGTGACTTGGTTGCTGCTAGATGCATGCGTATATATATATATGTATATATGTCGTCCTTACTGCCGTTGGTGTTGTTCTTGCTTGGAGGGCACTCTCATGAGAGGACTACTTCCCAGGTTAGTAGTAGTACATATTTTCGATGTCTTATTTTTGCCTTTGCTTATCAATTTTACTTTTCTTTTGTTGTTGTTTCTTTCGCTGCTTACATTGTAGCTGCTGCATATATCTCTCTTGAAGTGGTTGCGGCTGTGTTTCTCAGCAAGGAAATATCCATATGTTATATCAGTGAACGGAAAGTATCCCAAAGGTTTCCTCTCCAGAAATGTAGTCCTTGCCTGTCTTCTCATTTAACACAGCACTAATTAATTGAATTCAGCCAAAATAGATACATAAACTTACAGTGAAATATAAAGCCTGCCTGGATAGTGCGCTGGACGCCGTGGAAATCCTACCAGTCATAGAGAAACTGGACACACTACCGACTGCTGAAGAATTGAGCAGAACCAATGATGGTTTGCCAACTGGAAAGGCATCGTGCTTGGACGGCATCCCGCCAGTGATCATCAGGTACACAAGGGGATTTCCGCTTGGCAATTTGCTGACGCTACTATATCAGTGCTAGGAGGAGGGAACAGTCCCACAAGACATGGGATACTGCAATATTGTCACCCTATACATAAACAAATGAGGCAGAAGCGACTGCATTAGCTACCGAAGCATCTCGCTCCTAAGCATCGTTGGGAAGGTATTTGACTGTGTAGTCCTAAATAGACCAACGAAAATCGCTGAGAGGTTACACCCCGAATCTCATTGTGGTTTCAGATCAGTGTGCTGCACGATGGACATGGTTGTCTTCCTTCGAATGCTACAAGAGAAGTGCCGAGAGCAAAGGCAGCTACTCTTAATCGCCTTCTTCGACTTTACAAAGGATTTTGACTTGGTTAGTAGGGACGGTTTCAGGCAGAAATGAAAGCCGTCATCCAAATTGATGGCTCGTCTTCGAGGGCATTCAACATAAGCAACGGCGTCAATCAGGGATGTGTGCTTGCCGTCATTCTGTATGACATCTTCGTCGCAGTCATGCTGAAACATGCATTTGTAACATCAACTGATGGTGCCTACCTCTATAAAAGATCAGACGGTAAACTGTTTAGCCTGTCAAGGCTGAAAGCGAAATACAGAGTCCGTCGGGTAGTCATCAGAGAAACTCTGTTTCGGGACGGTGCAGCGCTGACAACGCATTTTGAAGAGCAAATGCAATACCTCGTGGACAAACTATCAAAGGCCTGTCAGTAATTCAGCCTGACTATCAGTCTCAAGAAGATCACGTGCTGGGCCAAGTTCTCAACCTCCTTCTCCCCATATCACCATCAACAAATACAAGCTGGAGGTAGTCCAGGAATTCACCAACCTCGGGTCTACCATATCTACTAACATCTCCCTGGACACTGAGGTCAGCAGGCGAATTGGACGAGCATCCTCAACATTTGTCATGCTCACAAAGAGTCTGCGAAAACGGAAAACTAGCTACAAACACAAGATTGCTGTCTATAAGGTGTGCGGCCGCGGTACTCTACTTTATGGCAGTGATACATGGAGCCTCTAGTCCAGACTGGAGAGTCGTCTCAACGTCTTCCACCTTCGTAATCTAAGACGCATCATGGATATCAAGTGGACCGACCGAGTCACCATCACTAAAGTCCTCAACCACGCCTAGATACCCTGTATATTCACACTGCCTCAGCATCGCTGTCTGTGCTGGCTCGAGCATGCACATCGCGTGCGCAACGATAGGATCGCAAACGACCTCCTGTATGGGGAATAGGCCACCGTCACATGACCACGAGGACGACCCCGATGTTAGGCCAGACGACCTCAAAGACGTCTGAAAGAGAGATAATAAGTTGATAGATATGGACGTTCTGAGTTAGGAGGAGGCCGCTGATGATCGCTAACGCTGGAGACAAATACTGCGTGAAGGGACGAGAAACTAGAATTTGCCAACAAGGAAATATGCTGCACAGGATTTGAGTGAAGTAGAGAAGATTCTAGAAATGCTGCTATGTATAATGTATGATGACAATAAACAAGTTCCACCAAACGTAAGATATATGGTCAGAAGCAAAATAAGGAGAGCCACGGGCAAAGTAAGGATAGTCACAGGCAAAGTAAATGACGGTTTGAGTTTTATTAACAAATAAAATATTAGTAAATAGAAACAGCTACTCATAGCTGCTAATGTTGTAGCTGACGTGGTAGACAAGCAGAAAACTAAAGAAATGAAAGGAAATGCAAAGAAAGCAGAATACGAATGAAGCTGGAAAAGACACAGAAAGAACTGGGGCATTTAAATAGAATAATGAAAGGAGTGCTCAATAATGAGGTAGTAACCAGGAAATTGAATGCACAGTCAGGTTAGAAGAAAGGGGAAGCCAGTAGTACATGATTAATCGTCACAAAGTATGGCAGCGTTAAAGGCCAAATTGAAAATATATGATACTAGATGGAAAGGTTTTAAACAGAATAGAATGTTCCAATCAACTAGGAGGCGGCTGTTTAAGGAAATACAGGGGGACCAGCATCATGATCTGATTCCTGATGCTGAAAAAGAAAGGTATTTTGGGGACGACTGTGGAACAGGGTGGTGCGACATAAAGAAAGTACAGAGTCGCTAACACAAGGGAGAGACAGCTGGCAACGGTGCCAAGACAAAAGGACATCAGAATTGATCTATATACAGTGATACTGAAGTTTAAATATGTATTAAATTGGTAAGGATGTGGCCCGCATGTAGTACAAGACTATTGGCTGTAGAACTTTACACAGTTGCATGAAAGGATCGGAGCACAACTAAACTAATGCCTGCAGCATGGTCACGTCCCTACCTGGATGACAAGTGGACGAACGCTGTTATGCCTCAAAGAACACTTGAAAGGTAACTTAGTAGCACATTTTCGACCTATAACCTATTTACCACTTTTTTGTGGAACTGATGGCCGGTCGCTGAACGGAAAAGTTATAAAAACATCTGGAGAGTAACAATCTTCTTTCAGAAGAGTATAAATGATGCAGGAGACATAGTAGGACGGCAAAAGACCAATTATTAGTTGATAAAATGATAATTAAAAAATTTACACGCAGATTGACGGGACTGAATGTAGCATGGATAGATTACAAAAAACATAACATCGTACCGCACAGCAGGATAAGTAAAATAATGAGCATATTCGGAGTGGCAAAAAAGATGAAGAAAACGGTAAATGAAATTATGAAACATTGAAAATACTGAATTAAATAGAGGAAAACAGAGACTTGTAAACATCAGACGTGGAATATTTCAAGGTGGTCGCCTACCCCCATTACTATTTATATGGGCCATGATACCGGTTAGTTTGATAATGCGAAACATTAGAGTAGCTTACGATTTGTGAAAGGAATATGGTCAAATAAACTACCACCTTTTATAGATGATATAAAGTGTTATGTGAAAAAGGAGAGACAGCTTGCAAACCTTATCCATACTGTTTGCATTTTCTCAAGTGATCTAGGTATGGCGTTGGGGTTCGCAAATTACCCTATTTTGAATTTAAAACCAATAAGATTTGACGGAAGCCAAGTAATTGAAATGCCTGATGTGCAAACAATGAAAGCGATCGAGAAAGGACAGTGATACAAGTACTTGGAGATAATGGTAGCAGTTGAAATAAAACAAAAAGAAACGAAACAATTTACCAGTAGGGTACATAGAAGGTAAGTGAGAATAGTGTTACGATCAAAGCTGAAGGCAACGAATGTCATTGAAGCAATACATACAAGAGCAGCACCCGTAATCAGATATGGAGTAGGAATTATAGACTGGATTAAAACGATATACAGAAGCATGACAGAAAATAAACCCAGAAAGCTGTTTGCAATGTATGGAGCTCATCAACCGAAAGCTGATACAAACCAGGTGCCTTTAAGAGAGACCAGGGTGGAAGATAATTAACTGCTGTAGAAGTGTGTATACAGATGGGAAGAAAACGCATAGTCGAATGAAAGATAATATATTTTGGGAATTAGTGAGTTGACTACTTTTGAAAATCACTTCCAATGAAAGAGTTCAACGCACCCAGATACAATCTAAAAGTTGATAGGGTAATTATAGATTACTCTTTAAATTAAAGTTAAGATCAGAATAAGATCGAAAACATTAATGTGTTAGCTGCACTTGGAATATGTTATAATAATATATTGTTTGGAATGAATACAAATAGTAAAATCAACGTACATGACTGAATTTATTGGAACATAATATTTACGAGAAACGCACGAGGTTTCTACCTCATGTGTCTACAATACTGTCATAAAATGCCCATTTACGTCTATGAAATTATCCAATAAACGCTAATGAAAATCTAATCCAAATAACAGTGAAATACAAATGATACAGACAGCTGCTTGTCATATTCAACGAAGCCAATTAATTGAAGACAACGGTGATGCGAGAAAAGAAGTCTGCTAAAATAATTATAATCCAATTATATGAATATAGAGATAATTCCTAATTATTCTATTGCAAAGCTCAGATGACTACGTGTTTTGTAATAAACTGAAGAGCAATTTCCATAGAAATTCGAGCTTTGTGATTTAGAAAAAAATATAAAACTACAAATTTAGTGGAAAATAGTCGCATACATATCCACAATCACTAGTTGTAATGTAACTCTCCTTTGAGAAAACCAGGAGTAGATTAATTATAAGTATACATCCCATTGAAAACAACACTGGAAAAACAACTAATAAATGATGTAGAGTATATTTAACTGTGCTTTTAGTATTGCTTACTAGAGTATAATTGTAGGTAAAAAAAAAATGAAGTCTACACAAGTGCAAGTAAAAGACTGGTTGACTTTTTTTTCTTGTGTAACAAAATCATACAAGTAGTAAGATTACCTCAAACGCATAAAAAAATATTCATAGACAATTTAGTTAAAGCGATTAAGTAATATTATGTATATTATCCACTCAATATCGTTCAAAACCGACTTTGCGATTTTCTTGATTTAAATATTGATCATTGGTGTAATATAACTAAAAGTTAAATTGTAATTGGTTAAAACAAAAGGAGAAATAAACAATTATTGGAAATGGTAAAGGAAATTATTAGAAATATAAAAGAAAATACTTGAAAAACAATCAATTTTAGGTAAGGTTTAAGAGTAAACAAAAATTGATTCCATACTTTCATAAAATTAGTAAATCAAAAAGTTTGATATTGCATTTAATGTTCATTATTAGAATCAATTAACCGCCTCTAAATTATTTTTGAAATCGTACGCTGACAAAATAGTCATAACATTATAAACACACAATAGGTAGTGAAATAGAAAATAATTATTACTTAACCTTCTTAGATGAAATTACATAATTTACTACATATTTCCCGTCTCAAGGAGTAACTTAAAAACTATTTTGGAGGACATTTCAAGGAAATGTTTGGAAATGGAATGCTGAGACTCATTGATTTAAGAAGTAGAAGGCCGTTGTAAAATATGTACAAAAGTTTGCAATAGTATATATTTAATATTGTTCTGTATTTTTCAGACGAAAAATTATGTACATTATTTACATTATATACATTGGGTGGATCTGTGACCTCATATTTTATTGTTGTTAACACAACGTTTTGGCTGATGTCCTCTCCAGCCTTTATCAGGTGTCCAGGTGGTGTTATTATTAATTGTTTGTCCAGGTCGCCGCCTGGAATTGAACTCGGAAGCTTGGGGTTAGTAGCCCGTGCTTTTTTTCATAGTATTCAGAGTTGTTCATCACCACTGCACTGCAGCATTTGATTTGTACGCTGGAAGTATTGTGATGGAAGTTTCACATTGTAGTGTTTTGATAGCGAGCTTTTCTTCCTTAGTGATGCTTAGTTTGGGAAGTTTCGCTTTCTCTAGAACCTTTTTACCTTTCCACCTTAGTTCATCTCTCTGATCTTTTGACACACTTGTGGCTATCTCCTCAATAGGGGCTATTATGACCAAGTATGGAATTCGTTTGATGGTTGTCGCAAGGTTGAGACCTTTGTTTAGTACTGCTTCTTCAGAGTTTTCCAGATTCAGCTACTTACGTTAATTGCTACTTTCACGGGTGGGTGAGGGACTTCAGTCTTCATTCTCTGACCCTTGAGCTTAATAAGCTGAAAGGTTCGCAAGTCTCATAAGTGACGGTAGCTACAGAACAGTAAAGAAATACCCAACTCTGAAAACAGAGAGGAAGTTATCACAGATCTTAATAAAAAACAAGTATCACTTCATACCAATGATGTACAGAAAACTGATCCAACGCTGCATCAAGCTTCCAAACATGTACGTTATGCCTTAGTTTCAAGAGGTTGGTATTCCATTAAGACACATAGTGAGCGGCAGAGGTCCGGCATGTCATCTACTGAGCCTCTTTGTTGTGGATATAATCAGTCCATTAAGTAAGGCAACATCGTATGTGAAATATCCCAACGACATTACAGAATTAATCACGGATATTCCCATTGTATCCAACCAGATGGTGAATCTAGATGTGATAAGTATGTACACCGAAGTTCCAATAGATGAAGCACTATCAGAGATTCAAGAAAAACTAGCGACAGACATCTATCTAAAAGAAAGCACTAGTATACCGAAAGGAAATGTGATGGAAATGTTGACCTTCTGTGTAGAAAGCACCCACTTCAGAAAGAACCCTGATATATATCGACAGGAATAATGTTTAGTTATTGATTCACCATTATCACCAATAATTACCAATATATACATGGAATACTTTGAGAATTTAGCGTTAGGATCAACACCACTAAAACCAACACTATGGCTTGAATATTTTCATGAAACCATGATACTCTGGCCCCACCAGAAAGAAGGCCAAGTACTGCTAGATCATGTGAACTCAATAAAGCCATCCATACAGTTCACAATGGAAAAGGAAAATTACAATCAGCTAGCAGAGGGGACGAACCCCATAAAGTAACAACAGTCTGTCTACCCTATGTGAATGGCCTCTGCGAAAGGATACAAACGATATTCGCTCAATATGACATCAGGATAATATTCCATTCTAAACTGGGCACGAAGGCCTGGAATTTTGGGTGAGGGGAGTAGTCGATGGTTCAGCAAAATAAAATACTTAATGCGTATCCGACCAATATAGACCTCAAATTTCAATGTATTTGGCGGCCTCTATGTTACTTCAGACATGCCTCCCACTAATAAGTGCATAGACAAAACAAATAACAGATGTACTCAAATCAGTACTTTAAATTAAGATTATCAAAGTCTAGGAATGTTTTGTTCCAGCCAAAGAGGAAATATATCTTAAAAAATATAAATATAAAACTTGAACATATTCCTGTATTTAATGAAACATTCAGACCTGAGTCTCATACCGGGTTTTCCTTTTCCAACTCGAACACTCCCCACACAAGTTCAAATCTTCTGAATGCTAGAAAGTGTTTTCAATATTGGGATTGTCTCCATCTCGTTTGTAGACGCTCTCTCTCTCTCTCTCTCTCTCACACACACACACACACACACATACACACACACACACACACACACACGCGCACACGCACACACACATATTCTCTCTCTCTCTCTCTCTCTCTCTATATA
>JAOPUL010000001.1:3685008-3696166 GCA_027564515.1 Octopus rubescens | reverse complement strand
CAGGTGGTGCTATTAAGTTAGTCATGACCTGGGCCGCCAACGGCTAAAACAGATCTAAGTTTATCTAAGTTTATATTCCCTTCTGTTTTATCAAAGCAGAGTTGATTGATATTTCTTGCAGGGTTGAATTGCACATGTTTGTGCGCATCGACGCTATTGGTACTTTTTTTATGACCATCATAATATCTGAATTATGCTTTCATTCAGAACAGTTAGATTGATTGGAAATATCTATACACTAAATATTTGAGGATAAGTATATTGAATTCGTTGCTTTTTTTGGTTGCCAAACTGGGCAATCAATGCTAAATTGCTGTTCGAAAACAATTTACATCTTCCCATAAATGGTGGATCTGAATACATGGATAAAAATAGTTACATATGTTTAACATTTAACCAAGGCCAGTAGTTTCCAGAGCAGAGACATGACTATCACAACGATCCCAACACTCAATTGGTGCTTATCGTATCGACCCCGAACTAATGAAAGGGCAAAGCTGACCTTGACAGAATTTGAAATCAGGAGGTAAAGCCCAACGAATCAAAGCTCAGCCTGTTGTTCGCTGTACTATCTATTATTGCAGCTCGCCATAACTGCATCTATTACATTGGTTTCAAAGTTTGGCTTCAAGGCGATACCTTTCGGGTGGGTGGAGATTAGGTTAAGTTGATTACATCGACCTCGGTTCCCAGCCGGTACTCATCATATAGAACCAGAAAACATGAAAGGCAAATTCGACGTGAACACGGAGGAAATGCCGCTAAGCATTTTGCCCGGCATGCTAAATGATTCTGCCCACCCGCAACCATAACTGCGTCTTATATATTGAAATAAAATTAGCTAAGTGCTCTTCAACAAGATATTCAAATCCGATCACCTAATCATATTTTCCCTTTTTTTCTAATATCTGTATAATAGGCGTCATTGACATCCTTATCATTATGGACATCATGATCATCAACCCCAATGTCGTCGTAGGCATCGTAATTACCGCTGCTACGATCAGGATCATTTTTTCTCATTTTTCTCCAGGCTGTTTCTATGTTAAGATAATTTTTATTTTATTCTTTTCTCGTTTCCTACAACTGACACTATCTACTTCTTCCTATTATCTTTGATATTAACGTCAAATTTGTTCTTCCTAACTTTCTGCATATGTTTGAACTATTATTTCTTCGATGATTGTTAAAGATGGAGCTACATATTTCATATTAAATGCGGTATTCTGTTTCAAATATA
Source organism: Octopus rubescens (assembly GCA_027564515.1). Classification (NCBI taxonomy): domain Eukaryota; kingdom Metazoa; phylum Mollusca; class Cephalopoda; order Octopoda; family Octopodidae; genus Octopus; species Octopus rubescens. Next base: position 3,694,926 of record JAOPUL010000001.1, on the reverse strand, counting down.
TTATAGGTAATAAAGAATATATTTCTAGATGTATATCTCTACATATCGTATCCAAAAAGATATATTTAATTTTATTTAGACCACAATTTCCACAATTATCGGAGATAGGTAAGATGCACAGAAATATGTATTTTCTTTAACACAAGCTCCCGCAATCGGTTTAGGTACTGTGATACTCTCAAACATGTAGATACAACGTTTAATAATTTACGAATGTAATGGCTACTATTGACCTTCTTATCTTCTTCACATATATTATCTTCTTACTATTAAAACAATTTCGGTGGTATAACTTTTAGGTAATTCCTAGTACTTAACTTGTAAGATATACAATATGTACTTGGCATTGGCATCATAAAAAAAGAACATTTCGTTAGCATTGTTGCAGACCAGGTGTGATTAAAGTTCAAAAATGTATATCTTGGCGTAGCAAGTTATCAACGGTTGTGTATGTGTCTTCGTATATATTAATATTTATGTGTGAATAATAAGCTCAAAAGTTTATTTGCGTATGTTTGTTTTTACTAAATTTTCAGCGTCCACATATGTGAGTTTGGAAATTGAAATAGATATTATGCTTGATTAAACCAAGACGATGTCACATATTTATTTAATGGCTGAATATGATGCGTTTTTATAAATGAATAAAGGGTGAACTTGCTCGTAAGTGTCAGGGAAATAGGATTGAATATGACGCATTTCCTTAGACTGTGGGAGAAAAACCCGATATTCTAGAATTACAAATTCATTGACGTAAGTATCTTTTGGCTACGAGTTTGACTATCCTTTCAGCTATGGGTATGTTGTGAAGGAATGACTTGAATAACAGGTAGGGAGTTTCTGTTCCATTTTTCTCTTTTTTCCTCTTGTATATTCTTATGCTATTCAGAACTTCCGAACTCATATAGTATTATATACTGGTGCTGTGCCCGAATTTATTTCGCATCATTTTTTTGTGCCGTTAGATAATTCACATAAAATAGAATACGGTTTTCAGAAGATGTTAGAATCGCCCATATGGAGGCAATTGTATTGAATATGTGAATCGTTTCAATCTCAGTAGCATTTTAATTCTTGCTATAAAAAATTGTGTCATAATATACAAGACAGTAGTTCATTTTGACTCAGGTGTTCAACATTTGGTGCAATATATGGTTTGTGGTAAAATGTTAGATTTCGTAAAATAATACGCTTCAATAATATTATAGTGTACTCTTATTCTCAAAGGTAACTAAGACGAGTCCCTTATTTAATTGTCGTCTACATCCATACATATATACACAGATACCAACATACATGCATACATACATACACACATACAAACATACATACATACATACATACATGCATACATACATACATACATACACACATACATACATACAGTCACACATACATACATGCATATAGGCATGCATATATATATATATATATGTGTGTGTGTGTGTGTGTGTGTGTGTGTGTTTGTGCGTGTGTGTGTGTGTATGTGTGTCTGTATGCGTGCACGCGCGTGTGTTTGTTAGGACAACCGTTTCCTGAACAAAGCGTCCATTTTTAGGCACGGAAACTGATTTGAAAGCGAAATAAAAAGTAGAGATAAGCTGCTAGACATAGCAGCAAAACTTTCTCAAGTCGCACACCAGGGATGTATGTACGTTATGCATTTCCTTTTCAAAAGAAGTCAAGGAATATTTTTTACCTCAAAGACTTATGAATATAGTCCTACCATTTACAACATAGCCGATTATTTGGGAGACATGAACAAACAACTCCAAACTTTTTATAGAGAGCACAAATAATTATGCATGAATAAGGATCCCCCATGCTAGTTGTTTTGATTTTACTTCAAATTACAGAAAAAGAAAATAAAAATTAATGATGCGAATGCTGGTACGTTAAATCTCTGGGCAGTAGTATTCCGAAAGCAGAATTGTGTTTTTAAAATGAGTTTCTTGAAAGATTAATTTTAATCTACAATATGACAAATTCATATGAAAACTTCATATTTAAAGCTGAGGTTTCTACATAATTTTTCCTTCGTTCCTCTCCAAATGGTAAGAAATATAATGCAATATGGCAGTGAATGAAGGAAGAAAAAAACATTATGAACAATGAAGAACAGAATTGTTTGTCTCTAGTAGTAGCATCACTACGTAAATGAATTTTATGAGGTGTGAGTACTTAAATGTAAAGATGTCAATGATGTAGCTAATCATGATAGAAATACAATTAAAACCACGAAGTTAACTAGTGCCAACTTTGAAGAAATAATTTTCTAAATTGCTGGTAGAATATTTTATGATAACCAAAAGTAGTACTGACACCTTACATATTGAAACAACACGCGAGAGAAGGCAATAATTACCTAATTACAGAAACCCACTTATGTTAGAGAATATAAACATAGAAACCTTTCAGTTTATGCTTGAACCCCATAGATTATTAACTGTCAAATGTGTGTAGCACAAATGAAAGTTCACAAATTAGCTGAATAATTAAATATGAAGGATATTACAACGTCAGTGTTATATATTATATTCCTGTGCATCTATTATATTCTACAACATGAACGGTTGCCAAAACGCATATCGTATGAACAAGGTGTCTACAACATTGCGTTTAGTATCCCTCATAACAAACAGATGCCGTGATACATTTGAGATTTAAAAGATTACAGAAAAAGAAAAGGATAGCAGGTCTGAATAATGTTTAGTCTTTAAGGAGCAATGTGTAAATATCTCGTTTTTTTTTTTTGCATAGCAATCTTATATGTGCCAAGACAAAATGTCCTGATTTATTTTAGAGTGTATGTTTAATGCAGAAAACATTCAGTTATTTAAATAGAAATGTTTTATGCTGTGCAGAAAAACAAAAATAAAATAGAGAATATTTAATAATATTAATGTATATTGAACAGTTCGGAATACTCTTCTGGGCTTGATTCCATGTGATTAGAAAAATATTGAAGCAAGGACTTCGGGGAATATACCAAATAATAATAATAATAATAATAATAATAATAATAATAATATATAATCCGAGTTTAATAACATTTTAAACAAAACAAACCCATTACAAGTATGGATGACACGTGGAAGGACAGTGCTCTGCCAGAAGGATCTATCAAAAGGGAATTCTGTTGACAATTTCTGCCGCCCTATTTCCTGCCTTCCAATTCTTTGGAAGTTATACATTGGATCTTGTCAGAAACAATATATTCCTTTTTGGAAAATCAAAAGATCCTTCAAGAAGAACAGAAATGATGCAAGCGAAGATGTAAAGGCACGAAGGATAAACTCTTGATCGATAAAGCCATTCTCAGAGATTGCAGAAGGATACATACCATCACCTCAATGGCATGGATTGACTAACAAAAGACATATGATCTCATCCCTCACTCGTGGATATTAGAAAATTCATATAGCAGAGCATGGAAAATTAGAAGTTAGAATTAACATCATGTGGTAAAACTCTGGAAGAGGTCACAATCAAGAGGGGACTTTTTTCAGGGAGATAGCTTATCACCACTTCTGTTTGTCATGTGCATGATTCCATTGTCTGTTCTAATGAGAAAGACCGACCTTGGTTACATGTGTGGACGACGGAACTTTAAAATCAACCATTTCATGTTCATGGACGACTTGAAGTTTTTCGGAAAGAACCAGACGCAGGTAGACTCGTTGATCAAAACAATACACCTTTTCAGTGATGATACAGGAATGGAGCTCGGGATAAAGAAATGCGGAGTCCTGATACTTCAAAGAGAAAAGTTGGTGAAAACCGAAGGGATAGAAATGCCAGACGGAAGTGTTATGAAAGACATCGACAAGAGTTGTTATAAGTGCCGTGGCATCTGAGAGACTGACAGAATAAAAGAAAAAGACATGAAGAATCTACATAAAAAATAATACCTGAGAAGACTGTGTTTGATCCTCAAATCCAAACTAACGGGAACAAATAAGGTAACTGCCATCAATGCCAGGGCTGTATCCGTACTACAATATGGGGCGGGCATACTTAAATGGACAAAAGAAGAGATAAACCAGACGGACCGAGAAACACGGAAGAAAATGACAATGTATGGAGCCTTGCACCCCAAAAGCGACATGCATAGAATATACGTACCGCGAAAAGAAGAAGGCAGAGGTATAATAAACGGCGAAGGCAGTATAAGACGGGAGGAAAATAGTATTGGATGGTATATCCGGAAAAGTACAAAACCATTACTCGTGGGAATTAAATTGGCTGGTATCGTAGAAACAGAGTTGTGCACCAACCAAGAAGAGTTCAGAAAAAAGGAAATTGAAAATAATTCTACAGGATGGAAATACAAGGTGATAAATGGAACATTCCCTAAAAGAATCGACAAAGTGTCCAAGCTGGAAAGATCGACAAGAATGAAAAATGGGCTTGGATGAGGAAGGGAGATTTGAAGGAAGGAACAGAAGCTGCTATCTGCCCTGCCCAGGAGCAGGCATTAAGAACAAACTACGTAAAATACCATATCGAAAAAACGACCGAAGGTGCATAATGTGTGCAAAGGATGGAAAAACCTCAACCCACATTGTATGTGAAAGTAGCTCTCTGTCACAGCGGGAGTACAAGAGAAGGCATGACAATGTTTCTCAAAATATACATTGGTATATATGCGGAAAATACACCTTAGAACGAGCGGACAACTTATATGAACACCAACCAGTAGCTGTAATAAAAAACAATATGGCCAATCTGCAATGGGACTTCAGTGTACAATATGACAACGGGATTGAAGCAAGAAGACCTGATTTGATCTTAATTGAGAAAGAAGAAAGACCTTGCTGGTTTATTGACATCGCTGTCCCAGAAGATATGCGGGTGGCAGAGAAAGAGAAGGAAAAAGTGTATAAGTACCAAGACGTCGTCGCTCTTGCCCTCCAGCAACCCCTATAAAACTCCATTTTAATACTTGCACCGACCGCATTGCCCGACTGGCACAGGGCTGTGAGCCATTGCCGGCACTCTAGGTACCAAGTACCCTTCCTCGTTCTACGCTTGATCCAGGAATGTAGATTCGTCATTGAGATGAGCCGCAGAAAATCGCGCCTGACGAACGGTGACCACACCTGTTCACCGTTAAGGTAACAATAGAGATGGCGCAGCCTTAGCGCGCGATGCACATCATTAGCCACGGCATGCTCAGTCCTCCACTCAGCGGCTGCTGACAGCAAATGGACCGTCTAACGAACGGAACACATCGCTTCCACAGAAATCGGAAGAGTAAGCGCTCCAACTTAGTCAGCCACGAAGCAGGACAAGGGACGACGGTCAGGAGATAGTAGATGACGGAAGTGATGTACGCATTCACCACCCCCGCGCGATCTTTCAAGGAAAGCTTCCTCTCTACCCATTTCGGAGCGAGACTGGCCACCCTGCTTGTGACCTCTCCCCAGTTCTTGTCCAACTGGATGTCTGGACCAAACCAAACCCCGAGCAATTTAACCGGTCCTTCCATCCAGCGTCCCACAACGCTGTCGCTTGGCATGGACCTGCCTCTTCAAGTGCTGAGCTGCACCGATTAATCTTTCCTCCCGTCACCGCTTCGTACTCCCTTAAATCAGTGCTGACCACGTCGATTTCCGAAGCGTCGGTTACTATTACGGTGATAGTCTAACCTATAAAAATCTATTGATTGATCTAAGTAAATCCAGGCCACACCCATGCCACGTTCTTTCCCTACCCTCTCTACTATATAGCGCGTGAGGTGGAGGTTGTCGTAGATAGATCTGTTCTGGATGGTGCATGTCTGCGCATCACCGACAAAACTATCGACAACAAGCGTCAAATCGTTACCTAACTCCTTGGCCAAAATGTTATAATCTGCATTCAGCAGAGATAGGGCCTAAAACTGTAAATTACGTCCCCCTTTTTCGGGTTCTTTCTTTAGCAGAACCACCACTCCACAGCTAACAGCACTGGGTCTTCACCCATTTCTCTGCCAGTTGTGGTAGACGTCTCTCAAGAGACCACCGAACAAGTCTGGCATATAGCGATAAAGTTGGAAGGGCCGACCATCCAACACCGGAAACTTCTCACTCGCGCCACCCGCAATTGCGTGTCGTATGTCTTCAGCTGTTATCGGCATTTCGCAGAACTCCGCGTCCCTGGATGAGAGGCACGGCATACTGTCGAGGTAGGAGGTGAAGTCCACCCCCTCCCCGAAACACCGCGTGCTCCGTATAGTTCGGCGAATTGCCGCTGGAATTCCGTACACATCTGCCTGGATTCGTGTAGCATGCATCCGTCCCGGCCCGTCAAATTCCAAATTGTGGCTCTGTTGCCCTTTCACACCTCTGCCACCCGGGTCCATCGAATGGCTTTCGTCCACCTCATGTCTCAGTGCACAGGCCCTGGCTCTGACAACGCAACGCTTGTTCTTGGCATTAAAGAATTGGCCGAGGGCCAATCTTGCAGCCAGTAGGTCGGTCGCTATGCCTTTCCTAAGCGCCTCTTCTTGCTTCCAGATTTAGTCTCCCTCTCTCTTAGATTCATTTAATTATATTTCCTTGCTAAAACCTACCACCTCTACTCTAATAGCCCTTTTCAGAGCTACCCACCATCTGTTGTTGTAGATTGCACCCGACAAACCTCGATGGACTAACTTGCTAACCCGGATTCTGTATTCTTGACGCGCCGTAGAGATGTGTTCAACTTCCGATACCCAGGGCCCTGCCTACGGACACTATCTAGGTCTTCCGAACAGATCACAAATGTATGGTCTGTGTAGCCGATGATTTTGAGAAGTGGACAACCTATGCTATTTCTGTCTACTGGTCTACAGAATATTCTATCTAGATACGATCTGGAAGACGCAGTGCTGTTTGCCCATGTCCAAGTTGGTGTATCCAGGAAATCCAGTCGGTACCTGTGTGCCAGTTCGAAGCGGCTGAACAGGTTCGTGAGGCTTTTAAACACCCCTCGCCTATCGGATAGCCCCACCCTTCCAGGCGTGCGTCTAAGACAGCATTCCAATCACCCACTAGAACTAAATAACAAGACTTCCCAAGGAAAACCTCTAAACGTCTGAGGAAATCTGGCTGTCTCACCCCTGTTGGGGCGTACACAGCGACTAGTCTGAAAGCACCAACTTCGACGTTGCTCACATCCAGGGCTACCAAATTACCTTCCGGTCCAGGAAGACCGTCCGTACCTTTTAGTAGCTCTTAAATTAGGGGTTCCCACATCTTGGAGAATTCCACCCTAATGTTTTAATATGTTGTTAGTGGCATACGCACTAACAGCAGCTCTTCCGGCGTTTCAAATTTATTATTATCGGGGATTTTTCCCCCTCTCTCATTTAATTTTTTATTTCGAGCTATGAGGGCTATTAAATCATCGTTGGCTTTCCTCAGTAGCACATAATCGGTAGTTTCTCCTGGTGTCGTTTCACCTGGGAGCGTCTTTTTGGGGTCGGCGTGTGGTTGTGATGGTGTTGTTTGTGCTGGTGGTAGACGCTTTTGTTGTGTTGATGGTTGTGAAGCTGGTGGGGTTGGTGTTGTTGTCTGTGTGACTCTGTTCGTCGCATTTTCTATGTTGTCCGGTAGGTGTTTTGATGTGAGAACGGACGTTTTCCCCCTGTGTCTTCTTTTTAATTTTTTGGCCTTTATTCGTTCCTCCTCATCTTCGCTTTGAGAGAGTGGGAACCAGTGTCTATGCTATCCACCCCCAATGGAAGTGGGTTGGTGTCTGTTTTTATGTTAGTGTTTATGTGTGAGTGTGTGTTTGAGGGATGGGGAGGAGAGCTGGTTTGAGTGGTGCTCTGGGTGGGTGTTTCCCCTGTTTTTTTCTTGCTGTTGGTGGTGCTGGTGCTGCTGGACTTGCTGGGGCTGTTGTTGACTCAGCTATTTCTCCTAATCTCGTGTCTGGCGATCTAGCTGTTTTCGCTGCCACTGGTGTAGTTATTGGTGCTGCTACGTATGTCCCCCTCGGGGACCTTGCTTTTCCGGCTGCAAGTGTGGCATCTTGTCTTTGAGGTTGCTGTTGTTCGGTTTGTGGTGTAAGCAGTCGGTGTGGCCTCATGCTTTTCATTTTTTGCGGGCAGTATCCTCTAAAGTAACATGTGGCCCCACAAGGGTCGCATCTCGGCTTTCGGTCTTCTACGATGACCCTTAGTTCGACTCATTTAAGCAGCTGTATAATGTCCGGGATTTTCTCTATATTTTCTGGTTTGCACCGGGTGGATCGCCCGATACACTTAGTCTTGCCGTTCTTCTAGAGGGTTACGTTGGGTACATGATAAACTCCTCACTCCAACGAGGGGATACTCCGTGCTTTCTTGCAAGTTCCTCATTTTTTATGAGGACCTCTATGTTAGCATAACGTCTTCCTCTCTGCAAGTGGGCTATGTCCTCCATGACGTCTTACAGCAATTAGTAGTGGCGAGTTTGGCGTTAGTGTTTTTACTCTTAAGGTTGTTGTTGTTGTTCTCTCCTTTCGCCTCGTTGCTTTTAGGAGGAATAATTGACGGGAAGAGAGGAAAGTCTTCATCTACAAGGGTGCTAGTGAGAGTGACGGTTTTTCTTCTAAATGATTTTTCAATAGCTGTTGAAGCCTCCATGTTTTCTTTTTTAAAGAACTACGTAGGCGTTTTATGAATGCGATATATTGCCCCTTACGGGGCAACATCAGCCTCAAAACCATGTACAAGGGATTCCTTGTGTTTTTATAAACCAATTGAAGAAACAAACGTAGTACATACAAGATAACAAGTGAGTGGAAACAATAGATTTAAGAGCACATAAACTGCGCGATAGGAAACACGTCCGTCTTCGACAATAATAATATTAAGCCTTTCTATACTGGGCACAAAGGCTTGATGGGGATAGTCGATTCAATTGACCCGAGAACTCAACTGGTACTTATTTTATCAACTACGTAAGGATGAAAGACAAAATCGACCCCGCGGCATTTGAACTCAGAGAGTAAAATCGGAAGAAATGCCGCTAAGCATTTTTCTCGGAGTTCTAACGATTCTGCCAGCCTTCCATCAATAATAATAATAATCCTTTCTATACTGGGCACAAGGGCCTGAAACTTTTCGGGAGGGGATTAGTCGATTTCCTCGACCCAAGTTTGAAACTGGTACTCACTTTATCGACCTCGGAAGGATGAAAGGCAAAGTCGCCCCAGGGGATAATAATAATAGTAGTAATAATAATAATAATAATAATAATAATCCTTTCTATACTAGGCACGAAGGCCTGAAATTTTCGGGGAGGGGGGTAGTCGATATCATCGACCCAGTTCGTAAATGGTACTCACTTTATCGACCCCGGAAAGATGAAAGGCAAAGACGACACTGGTGGCATTTGAGCTCAGAACGTAAAGACGGAAGAATGCCGCTAAGCATTTCTCCCGGCGTGCTAACTATTCTGCCAGTCACCGCCTTAATAATAATAATAATAATAATAATAATAATACTACTAATAATAATAATGTTTTATTTATTGGCCACACGGACCGAACACAAAACATGTAGGGACAATACAACACAAGGGACAAGTAAGTGGGGTGTGATACAATATCATGTACAAATAAAATAACGATAACAATTAACAATGCAATAAAACAATAACATTCCCCAAAGGAGGGAGAGTTTCTTTAAGGAACAACCGAGGAAACCCACACATCCCGGTTACCGCGACCGCCAGGGGCACCTCAGCGAGTGCCTCTCTCCTTCTGAACTCTTCCGGTTTTGAAGCGATAATACAGGGGAGGCCCATCAACACGGACAATCCTCGCCACATTCACCCACCTTTCAACAAAAACACTGGGGGGAGTACATCCCTCTCCACCCTCACTTTCATTTTCAAGTGGAACTTGAAAAAGTCGATGAGGGCTTGGCCGAAGAGGAAGGTATCTGTCTTCAGTCCTTTCAATCTC
>JAOPUL010000001.1:3639429-3649915 GCA_027564515.1 Octopus rubescens | reverse complement strand
ATACATACACATATACATACATACATACATACATACACACATACATACATACATACATACATATATATATATATATATATATTTCAGAAAAAGAAGAACGAAAATGATATTTTAAAATTAGCTACATTTAAATTTGTTTCTGTAGATACATTAAAAAAATATTTTAACATGTTTCGCTCCTTTATAGACCTTATCAAAAGTATGTACGTAAAAGATAAAGATTTTAATAAAAACTATTAATGAAAAACCGTTGATGGTGTTCATAGTTTTTTTTCTGCCAGCGCATGTGGTCAAATCCATTATTGTCATGAGTTGCGATTTCAGCTGCTTTCTAGTGTTTTTTTTTCAGCGTGGTGGTCAAAACGGTTTTTATAATGGAGGGATTCTAGCAGCAGTAGCCGGAAGTAGCAGCAGTATTAAGAAGCAACAGTCAGAATCATGGTAGCAGCTGATAGAAACAGTAGCAGCAGTAATAGAGTTACTTCCCATAACGTCTACTCTGGAATGCTTAATGGGTCGATATCTTCTTATGAAATGCATTGCCTTGCTAATGCGTTTATTATGGCTAGCATTGTCTTTGTATTTATATAATGGGTAAGTCATGAATTTTGCATAGTTTTTGTATGCAGATCTGTCTATGTGTTCGCTCACATATATTTTCCTGTATTCCGTAGTTCTAATTTGGGAGTTACGTACTGCCATCCGCTGGCGTAAGCTGTTTTTTGTGTGTCCTAGTTAATGCCGTTTGCATCCTGAGCAAGTCATTACGTAAATCAGATTCTCCGATGCATATGTAAAGTTGATTTTTATGGTGAAATATTGCCTTTGTTCTAGTCGGTATTCCGAACCCACTATGATTTTGATACAGATCCCAGAGTTGGCCCTCCCGCACTTTAGCACTGTCGGTTTTGTGGCTATTTTAGAGTGTAATTTGGCCTGGGTTAAAATTATCTTCATTGATTTTGGTTGTCTCTTACTTTTGATGATTGTGTGTGTTTGGAGAATCTGATTCATCTTTGGGTTTTTCGAGTAGCGCTGTGTTATGGAGTATAGTTTCGGTGGCGTCATTGTTATGTGGGTTGTGTGTGTAGATGTAAGGCAGTGTTTTTAATTGTTCCACCTTCTTTGGCCTTGACTGTCTAAGTTCTTGTGTGTTAATTTCAAAGGCTCGTTGGATCGTATTGTCGATTAAGTACTGTGGGTAATTCATATTGTTGAGTGTAATTTTTAATTCCTGGAGAAGTGTGTAGCGGGTGTTTGTGCCTGATACTCTGGGGCTTGTGAGGGGTCTGCTGAACGGAAATTCAAGTATTGATGTATGTGTGTTGGTTTATAACATAGGTCTGTTTTGATATTTCCCCATCTTTAATGACAAAGACATCCATTAATTTTAGTTCCATTATATTACATTCCATTATAAATTGTATTTCTTCATGAAGCCATTTATGGTGTAATGGAATCGTTGCAGCACTTCTTTGCTTCTATTGCAGAAGAGGAAGCCATTGTCTAGGCAACGTTTCCATTTGTTATTAATGTTGGTGGCGAAGATCTGACTTAACGTTTTCTGCAGCTGGGAATATGACTTACCTTCCAGGTGACGAATACTGAGTGCTGCATATGTTGGGTCTACTTTGATGCCAATGGCCGTTCCTTTTATTTGTAAATACAGTTCGTTATCAAAGAGGAAGTAGTTGGTCTACAATACTAATTTGTGTCCTTCTACGATAAACTCTTTTGGGAATCTCTCTGAAATATAATATGGGTGTTTTGTAATCCAGACGTCAACAGCTTCAATTCCTAAGTTACGTGGGATATCAGTATAAAAACTTAATATGTCAATGTTGACTAAGATTATTTCTTGGTGCACTTTCTTGGGTAAATAGTTCAGGAATTCCATATCATCTCTGATGAAGCTTGGCACTTTTTTGCGGAGGGGTTTCAGTTTGATGTCTAATAGTTTGCTCAAACGTTGTGTGCAATGAGGCTGGATCAGCAACAATTGGGCGTACGTTTAAATCTGTCGATTTTGGTACCTGACATGTGATGTATTTTTGCCTTTTATGTTGCTTTAGATTACTCTGGATTTGTGAACTTTCGACAATCCCCCCCCCAAACAAAAATACTGATTTTCAGTTGGAAGTCGGTTAAGTAATTAATTTCATTTAGCGTGAGGTTATTTTGGTACGTTGTCGTCAGTTTACCTAATTCAATCATCGATTTTCCTTCATCGCTTTTGCTGATTTTCCTTTAAAAACCCTCGATATTCAACTGTTCTAAGACCATATCGTTGCTGTGGTATTTGTCCATGATGAGCATCGATTGCTCCACCTTCGGCAGCTTTTATGATTATTGAGGAGTCCTTTTGTAGCTTGTTTAGTGCTAGCAGTTTGAAATGAAGCCAACTAAAGGGCTCGTTAACAGGCCCTTTCTTAAAGACTCCTTAAACACCTCTAACAACTACAATATCCACTCTCAATGTATTGTATTGCTTTTAACATTCACTAATATCACTATTTATATATATGTGTGTGTGTGTGTGTGTGTGTGTGTGTGTGTGTGTGTGTGTGTATGTGTGTGCGCGCGCGTGTGTGTGTGTGTGCTTTAATCCATTTAAATCTTCATCAACACTCCTTCACAACCACAACCATTAATCCTCTCCCAAGACGCACCCAAATCACTTACATATAGAGTGACACATCACAACACAAGCTGAGATGAGTTTGACAATCGCCACCGACGAATGCGACAAAGTGCTCCAGAAACGTTTACCAGGTATCTTTTAAAAAATATCTCCACCGAAGTTAGCGAAAGACTAGATCTACAAAACCAAATCGTAAAATTATAATATTATAAAATTAAATTGTTTAGAACTTAAAGGGAAGTCATTATTTTCCTTTTTGTGAACAATATATATATATATATATGTATATATATATAAGAACATATATATTGTCCATGACACTAATCAGGTTAGTCAGAAGTGTTTAGTTTATATACAGGGACAGACAGCGTTTAACTTTTCCAACAAAATGAAATGAATTCGAATGCAATAAAATATAAGTAAAATCTTATTAAATTTGATAAAATTTCGTCGATCTCTTCGCCATGTGCATCTACACGTACACAAGAAAGCACATATAAACACACTCATAAACACATACATGTACACATAAATACGTTCATACTGAGAACTGTTATATTTTGCTATAGCGAATGCGTCGGTAAAATATAATTCAATAGCGACGGCGGTTTAACAAATTAAGGAATAGACAGTATACAATTCAATAATTTATAGACTGAAATCGAAAACAAAATAGCGCTTTATTTAAATTTTGTCAAACCTTGCGCCATAGTGCAAATAATTGTCGATCAACAATGTCGACACCGTTACCACAGGCACTAGGGCTACCGCCAACAAATACATATCCTTTCGATACTGGGCACGAAGGCCCGAACATTTGGGGTAGGGGAGTAGTCGATTTAATCGACCCCAGTACGTAACTGGTACTCATTTTATCGACCCCGGAAGGATGAAAGGCAAAGTCGACCCCGGCGGCATTTGAACTCAGAACGTAAAGTCGGGAAAACCCAACAAATAAATATCGATACATCTTCACGCGACACTATCACCGTTCTCAATACTTTTATTTTGCCTTATTTTTCCTTCAACTTTTCACTTTCTCTTTCACTCTCTCACACTCTTTTATGATTTAATGTATATCTGTCTGTATGTCCGTCACTTTCCCTCTCTATCCATCTCCTCTCTCTCTCTCTCTTTCTCTCTCTCTCTCTATCTCTCTCTCTCTATCTCTCTCTCTCTCTCTCTTGCATTCGATTAATGTGGCCACTCTTCGTTTTCAACCATTTCAGTACGGTCAACCACGCAAAGTCTTTCATTAAGGCTACTAATAAGATAGAAATCCGCCTGTACTTCCTGGTTAAAGGAAGGCATCGGAACGAACTTCTCAATAAACTTATCTGGTAACTGGATTTGTCCCTCGGGCGACAGCTACTGCTCGATAACTTAGCGATGCTCGGTCAGTAGATAAATACTTCCCGAGCAAATTCATTACTCTGCGCGTATTTGTGGGACATACTCGGCTTACAGGACTTCTGTTCCCATAGGGTTCATATCGGATCGCAAAATACCCCGCTAGTACAGATAGACCAGACCTGAAAGTTTTGGAAATTATCCCGGGAATTCCTTGCCAGCAATTCCTTCTCTCTAGAACGTCCATGTGGATATCAATTAACCGCTTTGATTGACAGATGGACGGTTGTGAGCACCTGCCGACTCTTTAGATGCAAGCCACCTTGCCGTCGTCTATGTTATGGATGGATCTGTTCCGTATGGCGTATGTTAAAAATCGTATTCAAAAGTTTGAAATCTGTATTTAACATAGGAATGGGGCGATATTTATCAATAGGATTCTCCTTGTTTTGGTCCTTATTCAGCAGTGCTAAAACTACATGAATCACCAAACTGAGAATTATTCCATTCTACATGTATTTACTGAAGACACATACAAAGCGGTCTCCAAAAAGATTGGCACAAGAAGTAAAGCTTGTAGTGGCAGAGCATCCAAGGACGCTGATCTACTCACCTCTCGGTCAACCATCACTTCACGTAGTTCCAGATCTCGCTCCAACCTACCTGCCATGAATCAAATTTAATGGTAAGCATGGCATCAAAATCCATTCAGCGTTCTAGCCATTTAATCCTTCAGAAAAGTTGCCCAACTCTTTCAACAAAGACGTTGTTTTCTTTGAAACTTCGGTCGAGGGAAATGTTCGATACATGAACTTTGTATTGTATGCACTTTCTAAACCCCACCTTTACGTTTCTAAGTTTCCCTGTATTCCAGTTTTATCTATGGCTATAAGCTTACTAACAGTGGTTCTACTTTAATCACATATTTCAGGACAAACCACCATTATTACGATTATCTCTATCAAACCCAGCTTAACAAATTTGCTTATTCAGTCTCTCTAATCTTGACGCAGCCAGGCTAGGGAGGCTTTCATCTACGAGCAATCGAAAACTAGCATAATAATCCTATCTATTTCGACATTGTAGATGTCAAATGTGGGGTCTGAGTAGCCGACTATTTTAATCAGTACTGTATTTCCTGGCTGACAAAATACTCTAGAGTTTGGATGACGCGAAGCAGTTTGTCAACGTCCAAGTTAGCCTATTTGGTTATTTCAGTCGGTACCCACCAATCCGTTGGAAATGTATGAGTAGGTTCGGGAGTATTTGCTCTCCGTCTTCTATAAGCTAAACCTATAAAATCCAAAGTTTCATCTAAGCTGGCGTTCCAGTCACACATTAGCACCAATGAACGGAATATTCGAAGGAAATCCTCCTGACATAAAAAGAAATATGGCTAACCGACCCTGTCGGGGCATATACAACTACTTGAATGGAGTCACCCTTTCTGCTATTCTGCATATTCAGGAGCTGTTAGAGATATTCTTGATCAGTATCATGATATCCAGATCATTGTCAAGCAATACGTTTGCTCTGCCTCCCAATACCAGTCAACTTGGAGATAAATCGATGCCAAATCCATCCATAATTTACGTTAACTCTTTTGAATCGCAATTCTGCTCTCGCTGAAAGAAAACAATTGCTACAGACCTGAGTTCGTTGAGTTGGTGGGCTGCCTTGAATGATAACCGAAATCAACCCGTGTTTGCCCTGCCTATCCTGCGCAAAGAAGACGTTCAGAAAAGATGAATTACCTTATTCATAAGGAGACAAAAGTGTTTCGTCCCCCCGGCTTTCTGGGGAGAGTATTTCCACAAGCTGTTCTTCATATAGTCCTTTGATAATATTTCCCCTGCAAACTACGCTTTTGATTCATTTATTTTTCAGAATGTTTTTAATAATATTTTTATGAGTTGTTTAATGATATTCGTTAATGTTTTGTAATTAATGATGGAAATGATTTATTCTGTTCATATCAGAAATGAGTTCTGTCTTCTGATATGTCTGAATTGCGGTTGTACGTGTGCTTTTGGTGGTCATGTAGGTGTTAGTAATGATGTTGGTGATGGGAATGATGCTATTGATATTAGTGGTGTAGAGGCTATTCATGTTGGTTTTGATGCATCGCTGCCTAAGCTACCCCCTCATTTTTCGTATTTCTCAATATGTATCGCTGGCGTATACTTTTTTCTTTTCGTGGTGTGTTTTAATGCGTTAGTGCTTGCAATATAAGGCCCCCACCGTAAGCTTCAGCGCACGTCATATTTATGTGGTTTTGTCATGAAAAGTGTTGTAATATTGTTTTTTGTTCATAAATGAGTTGTCGTCTGTGGTTTTGTTTTGCAGTTTTCTCGGATGGCGTGGCTCTTTGATGTCGTTCTTGTTGAGGTAAATGCTGATTCTAATCTTCTAGCTGTTTCTGATGTCATTGTTGCTGTTAATATAGTTGCTGCTCTAACTGCCCAGTTACTGGTTTTAGTGTTGTAGTCATTAATACTCATGTTCCCGTTGAGGCCACATACTGCTGTTCGTGATATTACTGTTTTGGCTGCTACAACTGCTGTTGCTCCTTCTGGTGGACAGCAAACCTTGTGTTGTTTTGCGTCACCACAGAGGTGTCAACCTTCCCCCTTAAACGGCAACGTCTGGCAGATTCATTCCATAGTCCGACGATCCACTCGGGCAAATACTTCCATCCGTCGGTCAGACCAATTTTGCTGTACATCCTCTACACGCGCGGTACATTAAAACTTTGTTTATATTCAGGAGAAAAAAAAAACGCCACCAACGATTCGCTATTTATTTCCGGACGCCTGTCGACTATGGTTTCTCTAACAGCCATACACATAAAGTAGATGAGCATAACGATAAGTTGATCAGTCCTTAGGTTGATGTTGGGTTATTTCTAGCCTCTTCCTTTGTAAGGAAATTCACCTCTAGCGTGCTGTAGTTTCAACAGTTATAATGTATATTTCGGTGCTAATGATTGTCTGAGAAACTTTACCATTTGCTGATTATACTTACTTTATGGTGAGGAAGAACAGTATGACTCCATGGGAGTCATAATGAAAGACAGACTTATTTGAATTAGTAATAAACTTATTGATATAACAATTCTTATATTATTAACATCGTGTAACAAGATGTTTGTCCCTGGGTAGCAACTGTTATTTCCTATTTGCTTAACTCTAGAACGCATGGAAAATTGCTAATATTTCCTTCAAACGTTACCAGAGATTGGGTTTTCACTCTTGTCTTGATAAATTAAATTAACCGCAGACAGTAACAGGCGTCTGCTGGATGCATAAAACATATTGATGCCATCTGTGACAAACGCAGCTTTCAACGAAGAGTTGTTTCCAATTGGACAGCTAGAGGGAAACTGAATTCTTGAGCTTACGATACTTGCATTTATACTGACATCTTCAGCGATGCTGGTCATTGCTATTCGAACCGATGAAGAGGTTGTTTCCCTGCCAGTACTTATAGACGTAAATCATCAACACAGCTACTGGTGTTATTGATTTTAAATATTTATATCCAAAATAGAGAGCTGAGGGATTTCTTTTAGTTTCCTCCACCAAATCAATTCACAAGGCTTTAGTCTACACGATGCTATAGTATAAGAGATTTGCCGAAGGTGCCACGCAGTGGTACTGAACGCGGAACCATGTTGATACGAAGCACACTTCTTCCCAAACACATACTTTTACATTAATGTATGCAAATACATATATATTGATATATATATAGGGAAATACTGAGAGAAAGTCTATGACAGTGAACATTCTGCTTCATTACTGACATTTACAATGTTTACTGTATTAGCTATTTCTATCAATAGATAGATTTTAAAAGCTTTGATATAATTGTGTGTAGTACGGTTGAGAAATCCATTCAACATATGCAATGTTTGCGTACGCCAATGAATTATTTCGTATGCACTGCACAACTATATTATATTTGATTTCTGAGGCGTTTGCAATATATTGTCAGTTGGTCAGTGGCCAAAGCTGGTAATATAGTCATTTAGATGCAATGACCTAGACTAGAGTTTCAATCCGAGCAGTGTGCTTGAATTACCTGACCTGGCTTAACTAAGAAATTCAATTAGTGGTTTTCACTTTGTGTTAGGTATTAATATCTTTTGATTGGACACTTGTGTTTGATATCTCTAAATGAAAGGAGACTGCTAACATAGACGATATACACAAGGTTATTAATGGCAGAGAATGAACTTGGTATATAATATGTGGTTGATGTTCGTCACTTTACAACCAATAACACAATATTTAGATGAGGGTTGTATATTAACGAGTGAATGACGTATAAACTGTTAATATGTATGTGGGTGTATATGTATGTCTGTGTGTGTTTGTACCATCAGTAGATCATAAACGTTTTACGTATCGGTTCAAAGTTTGAAGAGCTTGCCTTGTCGTGGGGAATAGGAAACACGTAATTTGTCAGACAAGACTCATCGTATAACAATATTTTTCTCATGGCACTGAAGAAATAGACTAAGGCTATTAAGTGGAAGAAGCTATAAACTAATTATTAGTTTGTAAGGAGGGGAGGAATACAGAAAAGTGTAAGAATACAACAGAAAGAGATTCTCAAGTTAAAATGAGATGTTGGAAGTGCACATAGAATGAAGCAAATATCGGTTACAAAAAGAGAGAATCCAATTTATGACTATCTCTTAAAATGTTCAAATTATAAAAAACAAGATGGACTACTATAGATGTTGAGGTACAAGCCCAGCGAATTGTGATGGGAAATGATACATCGTTTCTCTAACATCAGAGTTCCGGTCCTGTTGAGGTTAAGTATAATTCTCACATTTTCGAGTTCGATGAAAATATGTAACATTCAAATACAGGGGCCCTTGGGATCCAGTAAATCTAACTCTTTAAAACTGCTATTCTAGTGACTATATCACTACGCATTATTCATAATTAGAAGGTGGCAAGCTGGCAGAATCTTTTGGCATTCCGGGCCAAATAATTAGCGGCATTTCGCATAATATTTCTGCTTTGAGTTAAAATACCACTTTGCCTTTGCGTTGATGAAATATTACCAGTTGAGCATTGGGGGTCGATGTAATCGACTAGACCTCTCCCCACAAAATGTCACGCCTCGTGATTATAGTAGAAATGTTTAAGTTTTTAACACGTGTAGTTTAGCGAACGTTATATTTTTTATCGTTACACTCAATGATTCCATTTATTTATACTTTTTGAGTGGACCTCTGGATTAACTCTTACAATATTCCCTCTGTTGTCCTTATTCATGAAGTTTCACCCTTATGAAATTATCTCCTGAATAAACATGCAATACCACGGGTGATGCTAGAAAAAGTAACCAATGGTGGACGTTATGAAATTTGACATCAGAACCGATTAAGAGTGATGTAATTTCAACCCGTGGTACACATTTAGCAGATAGAAGAGGAAAATTCCTCCCTCTGGCGATGTTGGAAATGTTCCTTTCGGTAGTGGAAATAAGGGAAGAATAATTATGAAATTTCATCTTCCAGTCTCTTCTTATATATGTTTTCTATATAGGGGTCTGGGATGTGGGGTTCATGTTTAAGGAACTGAAAATATTATTTAGAAATGGATAATTATTTTTGTGTCAAAACCATCTTGTATTTCTTCTTTATTCAGAAATGGTTAGTTTGCAGGTGCCAAATGAATTTCAGTGTGTGTGGGTGGGGATGTCAAGAAATGTTTCTATGACCATCCTTTCTCTATTGAAAACACATAGGTGTTATAAAAATGTCTGGATGAGGTGCTGTGGGGGTTCATGTTTCAAGAATAGCATGAAATGAATAATAACCGTTCCACCAAAACATCTTTTTATTCAGAAATTATAAATTCTCAGTGTGGTGGTGGTGGTGGTGTTGGTGATGGTCTTGGTGATGGTTAAGAAAATATCTTTTTTTATGGATAGCAATTTTCTATTCAGTATATGGTCAGTTGTTTGTGCGTGTGTATTTGTTTATTTGTTTGTTTGTTTTTTTATGTGTATGTGTAATTTGTCTGTAGTTTGTGATATGTGTGTGTGTGATTAGTGTTTAAAAATATATTGTATCGAATTAGTTATGGGTATGTGATGTGTCTAAACTGAAAATCCTTATCTATTTTGTAAATGGTGGATATTTCCATATTTATTTGTGGTTTATATGTGTTGATGAATTGATTTTCCTTATGTATTCTCATTTTTTGGGGGAGGGGATGAAGGAGTCAGAGAACTTCAGGAAACGTAAGATTTTAAAGTTGGGTAAATTCCATTTCTGCACAATCTGTAATGTAACAAGTTAAGGGAATTTTCCTTGAGTTCTCGTCTCGAATTTGTTAGCAGTGACTCGTCATTCTTTTGCGTATTTCCGAGTTGCAAGTGAAGTTTGCTTTTACTATAAAGGTTTGTCCACATTTAAGTTTGAGATTTCCCTTCGTAGGCACTCATCAAACGTTTCTAAATATATATATA
>JAOPUL010000001.1:3248900-3259184 GCA_027564515.1 Octopus rubescens | reverse complement strand
CATACACACATATCTGTATATACATACATACATACATACACACACACACATATATTTATATATATATATATATATATATATATATATATATAATCTGGTATGTTTGTGTGTCTTTTTCCTGGTGTATATGTGTATTCTACTTTAAGAGTTATACAGCAATTCATAGAGACTAATTGTGTGTGATAGTCTTATACATTGATTGAGCTAAAATTTTAATCAATATCCAAATGTTTATTTACACATTGAATGAATTTCGTCCTCACACTTTCCTCAATGGTTCCTTTATATTAAGGTACGTACTATTTGTAGTATTACAGTTTGAAAATCTATTGCATATTGATACAATATTTATAGTTTGTTTAATTTGCCCAAATACAATTGCTTCTGCAACCATTATTATATATAAGTGAAGGGTTTTAGCAATTGCTGGACAGTTTTTGTGTATTACGAAATAAATATCCAATACAATTTGAAACTATGAATGCCTGCTGTAGATAAGATGATGTTTCATTATAAATCGCAAGATAAAGACGTAAAAAACAACGACAGCCTATGCAATGCAGTGTCCTTAATAAAGAAGAAATTGTTAAGGAGAAAGAAATTGGGAACGAAATTACTGAAACACTCATTAAGATATTAATTGAGAAAATAAGAGGCATATGTCGGTAACTCTATACATGCATGTATGTGTGTATACCTATGAACGTGCATATAAATAATAAGAAGGAGGAGTATGTGCATATAGTTAAGAATGTAGAATGAGAGAGCAAAATAAATACGTAGATAGAAACATTGCTTTCTACTAACATGGAAAGAGAAAGTTCGCGAAAGAGTGGTAGTGGGAAAATGATTAACAGTGAGAGCAAAAAAAAGAAAATAATGAAATACGCTAACAAATGTATTATTAGGTCAAATCAATAAATTTGTCAGACAATAAATATTGATGTTCATTTTGTGAACATTTGGTGAAATTTGTATATTTTTAACTACTGGCAATTATTTAAACAAGATAACACATTTAAATTTTATTTGCCCTCTTGTTTTCATCACTTCTATCAATGAGATAATGATCGGTGAACCTATACATATTGTCAACTAATTTGCATACTAGAACATTTTCTTAAAATTATAATTTAAAAAGAATTAACTTCCCTTGCATAATAAGCCTGTTCGACATTTCCTATATTAATTTTCTGCGACAAGGTTAGTTGACCTTCATACACCCTCTCCTTTCACATAGATTACATACAAGTAAGCTTTGTCGATCCACTTTTCAATTCACAATTATATTCGTATAATTTAAGGCGTTTTAACTCCTACGTTGTTTAATTCAATGATGAAGATATTGATGCACTGGGATACACAATGTATAAATAGTGTTAAGATGATTGGGTATATAATATTGTCAACTGAAGCAGGTTAATAATACTGTGTTCAAATCTATTGAAAAAGCGAAAGAGGAATATGGTATGAGTCATGATGACAAAGTAGATTCGAAATTGTAGCATGTGACTCGCCAGTAAATGTCGATGAGCTGAAATGTTCAGCTAAATTGGAATGTTATTTATTATAATGTTGATGCAATATTCTTATATATACATACACATAAACACACACATTCACACACATACACACACACAGACACACACGCGCATGCATATCGATGCTGCACTCATCTGCCATTATAAAGGAAGAAATCCAAAAGTATGTGAACAATTTTGCTATGACTTACTATCGCTTTGGCCTTTCAGTAAATATCAGGAAAAAACAAAGTCCCTACACAGCAGGCCCGAATGGTATCTTACCATATTTTGATATTACCATCTCTGGTATACCTCTAAAATACGTAGGCAGCCTTTTTATCAAACAAGTGCACATCAGAAAAAGGATGTGGAACATAGAATTTGAGCTGCACACAGGGCATTTGTAAAGCTAATATAGCGTGTCTTCAACAAATGAATATGTTCTATAATGATGTTGTCATTTCAACCTGGCTATATGACTGCAAAACCTGGACTCTGTGCCGTCGGGGTAATCACAAATTAAATTAGAACGCTTTCACAAAGAAAGGGTTCGTTCGAACTTGGGCATCAAATGGGAATACTATGTGACCAACAACACCATCCTGGAAAGAGCCAACCGCAAAAGTATCGAAACACCGATCATGAAATACCGACAAGTAACAAGAATGGAACAGCCAATGTTCCCACTTCAAGTCATATTCAGTGAGCTCACTTCAGGGAAAAGACCACGGAATAGCCTTCTTCGAAGATATAAGGGCCAACGCAAAATAATAATGAAAGCTGTCGGATGTGAGCCTATTTAAACACAAGCTTGAGACCGAACCAACTGGCTGAGTTCCACCTCTATCGGAACCAAAATCTTTGAAGCCATCAGAAGAGAAAAGTGTGAAATCGAACGACAAGAGTGTCGGGCCCAGAAAAGTCAACCCCGTCTCCTCCAACATTACCATGCTATCAATGTCAACGACTCTTCCATGTAAGAATTGGTCTACTTAGTCATTAACGCCATCACCCTACAAGAAACGATCAACAAAGAATAAATTATATTCTTTCATACGAGATAAATCCGACGGAATACACCCCAACACACACCTTTTAAAATAAAAATGTTTAAGTTGGCTGCGAATATCACGTTTTCTCTTCATGAAGTTAGTGTGTCTTAATATCTTCTTTTTCCCTAGGCTTTATAAAATGTTTGCCTTTATACAATTTTAGCAGTTCAATGTATATCAAATTTATTCCTCCTGAACTTCAATCTAATTCGTCAATGACCAGATCCTGTTCAAACACTTTTTGCTCTATCAACAATTACTTTCGGAGTCTAGCTTTCTTTTCTCAAACACATATTTCGAACCAGTTCATGAGATCATACGTAGAAATTGCACACACAATTCTTACTCCCTCCAATACAGTGAGGTTTTTGGCTTTTATACCAAATTTTCTGCAGCTGATGCGTGAGCTGGCATACGTCGTCGAATTGTAGATATGTGTTTCCAATTGTAAGTAGTAGAAGATGCTCCAAGGCAGGTAGTAAATAAATGTCAGTAATATTGTTAAGTAGAGACTAAGGAATAAAATATGAAGGTAACTTAAACAATAGGTCGCTACACCGGGGATACAGTTCCGTAGAATAGAAGTGGAATATACATTATTGTGGTACAAAGGGAGATAGGGATAAGGGGAAGGGACTCCTAAGTGTACTAGTAGTAACACGGTAGCACAGTTGGTAAGGAGGAAGAGATAATAATACAGAATACAAGGAGGCTAGTTCTTATTTAGAATTATAAGGATTTTACGTAACGGGATACTGTTTCCTAGAAATTATATCTATACATTTAAATTACACCAGAGAATCGAATAAGGAGACTGACGTCGAGCTAGCGTAATATACTGAGTGACGCTCACTGTTTCCTATCACGGCTGCTTCCCGTGTACGGAGGTGTATCATACACTATGCACCATATGGAATATAGGGTATGACAACATCCTTGATGAGATGGGCATGTGTGCCGAGAGGATTATAATTATTCCTAGAACTATTTGTGCAAGACGCTTAAGATAAAGGCACTTAGCATCAATCGTACTTCCAATGTAAACTGTAGTGGAGTAGGACCATGGGCGAGTAATGGTACATTTATACAGAACAATAAAACGTAGCCAATTGCCCTTCATAGGGCTGTTACTAGTAATCTCCAAATGCACGTCATGTTGCAGGTTGTAGGTGGTGACATATTCAAAGTATTCAGGTATTTACAGTTATTATTTAACATTTGTCTTACTCAGTTTCTTATGTCACCTTTTATCCTGATGCCATTATCTGATGTCTCCTTAGAACTAACCCGATTTTTCCTACCTCAATTTTCTCTTCTTTTTCCCATTTTTCCTTTATTTTCTCTTTACTTCTAATCCCATGACTCCTATTGAAAAATTATATATTTGTAACACCTGCTCTTCAGTACGCTATTAGCTAGAATTTCCGTATGACGATAACATGATTTCACCGCACGGCACTTTAAAAGTGGTTTCTGCATCATAATATTTTAGAAACGTCTTCGTTTATCACACTTTGACGAAATATATTCAAGAATGCCTGATGTTATTACCTCTTCCTGTTAGAACAAATATCTATACTTAAAACATTCCATATTAGTGTAGCAAATTTGATTTCATCTAAGTATGCAAGAGTCAATTTTGCGAATAGTTGCCACGAAACTGGGGGTAAATAAAATATTAAATTATTATTAAAAAAGAAGCTAAATTTTAGTTTATTTCATTTTGCGCTGCAACTTTTACTTCCAAAATGTCCTGATCATTAAATTATATATTCCTAACTTAGCGAATAAAACAATTATCTCTCCCGAAAAGTCGAACGCGTATATACACACAAACACACACACCACACACACACACACATACACAAAAACACACACTTATAAACATACACACACATACACATATACACACACCTACACACAGAAATAGACACACGCACAAACATATGGCATTTAATTAGTTACATTAGTACAAGATAACAAATAATTTATGGTTTTATAAGTTATGTGTATGTACAGTAAATGCAAGAGAAGCATAATCTTCATTGTAACCAAGCTTAATTTTGAATGAATATGGTAATCCTGTTTTAATTAAATATAGCAACAAAGAAGGGAACCACATGAAATATCTCCCGGTATCTGTTACGATCTCTGAAAGTTGAGAAGTAATTAGGAACAAATATATTTAAAAAGAAAACAATAGCAATTCCGTTTATAAGTTTAACATACATATATATGGGCTGGTCTTATGTAAACCATTAGGAATTTTCCGACAACAACAATGTATAATCGTGCTGTTCTGTAAAACGTTTTACAATTCTAATAATTGAAATGGTTTATAATGCAATATCAATTTCCAAAAAGATATGGACATGATACTAAAGATCTTATCTTCATTTGCAATCTCTACCCATTTGATATCATTTTATCACGATAAATCTTTGTGAAATATTTTGTGAATACGTGTTTGTTTTATTTTCGCCTTAATCTTAACTTCCTTTAGTTTTATTGTTATCGTGTTTGACGTATCTTTTTGCCTATCAAGACGGAGTATCGCATTTACGATTTTCTCTCTCATATACAAAGCATTTTATTTGTTAAATTCAGAAGCCAGTTTATCTAGAGATATGTGCAAAGTAATATTTATAGCCCCATTACTATTCATAATGTTAGCTCTTATCTATACATTTTCATTTATGAAATAAATTGTTTTACTACTCAAATTCAATTTTTACTATTAATTATTCCTGATATAAATGGCACTTACCATAGTAACATACCGAACAATTTTCTTTTAAACCGTGTAAAAAACATGGACTACAATGCTGACCAAATGGATATACACTCAAAATAATCGATTGCCAATGTACAGAATTGATGAAAAAGGAATAGTTTTTTGTTGGCGTAGTCTCTCGTCGTTGGTACGCCTCTTATTAATACAAATATCAAAGGTTATGGAAATTAGAAAATATATTAAATCAGCACTCAGAATCAAGAAATAAAAAACACCCGTCTCCTCATTTTCTCATTCTTAAGAAACAAGACTTTGAAATAAATTGTATTTTTATGCGATCTTTTTTCTATTTGCTATTCAAGGACAGGGATTTACTTGTCAAATTTGTGAAAGATTGTCAGATTTTTTAAAGAAACATTAAGGAAGGAATATTTTTTGAAATATATATTATCATGATATGTCTATTATTACACTTTTAAAAGAAAATAGTTGAAACTGGCTTTAATGTTTTGGACTCCTCTCAGACATTGTCAACCCTCTTCTTATATATGCATAATGAATATGTACTATACTAAAAAGTGTTCTGTAATACTTCGAGGATGCATCTCTCATAGACGTCACTAACAGTATATATATATATATATATATATATATATTCAAATAAGATGTCAATAATGTATAACAGGTACAATACTCAAAGACCAAACGGGAATACAAAAATTTACCACGCAAATTGCGGTATAAGGGTTTCGAAAGACAACGCTATTGCTAAAAATAAGAGTCAAACTCA
The DNA here is from genome assembly GCA_027564515.1 of Octopus rubescens. Taxonomy (NCBI): domain Eukaryota; kingdom Metazoa; phylum Mollusca; class Cephalopoda; order Octopoda; family Octopodidae; genus Octopus; species Octopus rubescens. Next base: position 3,253,085 of record JAOPUL010000001.1, on the reverse strand, counting down.
CAGCAACCTGTTTAAAGATACAGTGATTGGATTTAATCTCTCAACGTAAAAGCAAAAAATTAAAAAAAAACATCTATCAAGCCACACGCAATTAAATATCTAAGTATACAGACTGACCATAATATTAACAAATACACCAACGAAAAGGAGACGTTCCATGCTAGTAACTTCCTCAGTTAAATACGCTAGTATATAACTATATAGCTATATAATATATATATATATACTGATAGGTTTCGTACATTTAAATTTAAGACCTTTTTTCCGTCCTCGCGCTGTGCACACAAGACATTTAAACATGTTTTAGACAGTTTGCTGAGTAAAGGCATTTGAATGGACAACAATACCCCAACGAACACACTAAAAAAAAGGAAAGACAGAACAAAGCAACTATCTCACATAGGTCACATGATTGGCAAAGAGGTGAGGGGGGATTGGCTAGGCATATAGCAAAGCGTGAGAAACGAAAGAGAAAACAAAAGAAAGTAAGGAGAGGGAGTATGGAGAGATATAAGGGCACTTAACTAAAGAACTAAGATGTATGTGTCTGCGGGTAAATAATAGAAGGGGACGTATCTAAAACACGTATGGGATACGGAAGAAAGCAACATCATATGATACCATAAACAGATGGCCAACTCACTTCACGTAGATATATTTCACCAACACACAGTGTGCCATATCCATTTAAATTAAATGGATTAGACGCATTTACCTGTAGTGTATTATATATTCAAATAATATGTCAATAAGTCAAAACAGGTACAATACTCAAAGTCCAAAAAGAACTGCGAAAATTTCCGACGCAAATTGCAGATCAAGGGCGTGTGTGTGTGTTTGTGTGTGTGTGGGGTGGGTGGGGGAATGTGTGTTTCCAGGATGCGGTATCTGTGTCGCCTATATACATAATTTATTTCAAATCACGCTTTATATACTTTTTCTCTCGCCAAGTTCGATAGAAATTAAGTACGAGTGGAATACTCTTTACGATCATATCAACTTATTCCCGCACCTCTGAACGGTTGGCTTTGATAATTTATCGGGAACCTTTCTATTTCTCTTTCTTAATCTTCTTATTGTTAATATTTTAATTATCATTGTAATTATTTAGTGAAAAGTCTCAACTCATTTTGCTGGGTATGATGTAAAATTTCAGCCGTCCACAGCAAGCAGACTAAGGTGACACTTGCTAACTGATAATGCTTCGAGAACAATGTGGAGAATTTTGCATTTCCGAATAATGATGATGTTGTTAGGTGATCCATCTTTACTTTTATACCAATCGTTTTGAGCCATAGTGTTAGTTGAGTGCTGATACTTCCAAGCGCGTCAATCCCGTTGGTATTACGTCCACTCTTTTCATTGCACACAACCAGCGTATTTCCCAATTCAAATCGACATAGTTGTTCAGCTTTTCTTCTTTTTCTTTGATACTGTTGTCACCGGGATATGACGTGTCGATTATCTGTTCTTTCTTTATCACCACAATAGTTTTAGGTTTCCGGTGTTTGATTTGATGATCACACTGAATCATTACATCCCACATGATTTTGTACTCTTCCCTCTCGGTAACTCCTTCTGGAATTTGGTCACACCACGTCTTTGCTGTTTGTAGACCGTGATTTCCAAAGAGCTCCCAATGGATCATTGTTACCATATTATCATGTCATCTTCAATGCCCGCGCTTTGCTCATTTCTGGCCATAACTAATAATCTTGGATCCTGTCATTTTTCTCATTCAAGATCCATTGATCTAACTCTTCTATAAATCCTGACTGTTCCAAGTAGGGCTGTCCCAAGCCCCATTCCTATGTCACCACTAAACAAGTGTACTGTTTTGATAAATAAGCCTACATGCACCTGGTTCTTTCCAAACAACTTGAAGTCGTTCATGAATGACAAATGGTTGGTTTTAAGGCACAGTACATTCCTGTTGCGGTCAACAGGTTATTTTCTTTTCGCTCCAAAAATTTGATGTCTTTTTTCAGCAGTTTCATTTAGTCTTGGATTCTTCTTTTCCAACATAGTTCAGCATTTCTCCAGTTTTTTGTATCTTTCATTCCAATCACTTTTGATGTAAATGTACTGACTGCTTTCAGAAGATCATTGATATATGTAATATTCGTTAACTCCACATGCTCGATTTTCTTTTTTCCCTATCCACTATTGATTTCATTCTTCCACTTTCAATCTTCTTGAAGTTCTTATTATCTGCAAACTCTCTCTCGTCTTCGCAATCTCTATGATCCCTTTCAAAATTTGTTTCTCTTCGTTGCTTGAGTGTTCCATATGAGTTGATGCTATGCCAGTTTCTGGTCAAGTTTCATTACTACCTTCCACTCCTAAAGCCTCATAACTCATCCTTTATAGTTTATGTTCATTTTCAGTTGGTTCTTCAATTGGGATTTCACTGATTTTTCACCTTATGGTTTCCAGCTCTAGCTCAGTTAACAATTTTTTTTATTTTTGCGGATTGCACTAGCTTGGTCACTCACTCAGTCTCTCGTCCGTTGTTTCAAACATGCATCTCACAGACGACACTTGGAACATCCTCTGTCTATATCCTCTCTTTAGACTTCCATTTTCATCGACTGGTTTGCTACTGTAATAGAACTCCATGACAATAGAATTTATCGTTTTATCCCATAACCTCCTCGCAGTATTTTTATGAATGTCGGGTCTACCCTGCGGGGAAGCATAAGACACACCGGAGCAGCACCTTCAAATTTGGTTTCAGGCCCTTTAACGTCGTTATTTGTATAACGATTATTAGCCATATTCTATCATTCATGAAGTGTGTATTTTGGTTAGCCACCAACCAGTGTTGTTGTTATTATTATTATTATTATTATAAGATTTTGAAGATTTTGGCCAAGGTGTTAGCTAAGAGGTTGGCGCTTGTCGTCGGTAGGCTGGTCGGTGATGCGCAGACATGCGCCATCCCGAAAAGATCTATCCACGACAACCTCCACCTCACGCGCTACATCATAGAGAGGGTAGGGAAGGAACCTGGCATGGGTGGGGCCCTGATCAACTTAGATCAATCAAAAGCTTTTGATAGGGTAGACCATCAATACTTGGAGGCTGTCTCGCGGTGGCCGGTTTCGGTCCCGTCTTCAGATGCTGGATCGCTGCAATGTACAGCGACATCTATTCAGTGGTCAAAGTAAACGGCCACCTATCGGAATCGTTTGGCATCGCTCGTTCTGTTCGTCAAGGATGCCCACTCTCGCTGCTTCTGTACGTGCTGGCTATTGAGCCATTATTAAGGAAGTTGGATATTTCGAGGGGCATCCCGCGTGAACTAGGATGCGGAAGATTCGTGTCGGCTTATGAGGACGACGTCACCGTAATAGTAACTGACACCTCGGAAATCGAGGTGGTCAGCACTGCTTTAAGGGAGTACTTTTGCTCATTTGCACGACGTGTGGTTTCAGTCCACGCTGAGCTCGCATTGCGTCACTTGCGTTGCCGTTTGACAGACGTACCGCCCCAGTCAAACTCCCCGACCGACGTTGCTCTCGACTAAGGGTCGCGCATTAATAAAACATTAGTAAAGTAAAACATGAAGTAAAACATTCAATATGATTTATCTTAAAATCTACTGTAATATAGGGCAAAATGTTTACAAGAAATATTTCCGCAAAGAATAGGTTCAAACTGGGTCTCGATTTATCATAACATGATTGTTACCCCCACCCCCACAAGCGTGAGTTTAGCAAATAACTTCACATTATCTCCTCCATTCTCGAACATTTTGAACATTACGAACCCAAAAAATGAACGGTTCTCAGAACTCCCCAACACCAACATTGACAATAACACTATATACATTGAATGTCAAAGCAATCATCTATGCAGACGCTATAGTACAATATATCCAACAACACCAAAAAATCACTAGCATTGACATTACAACACATATACACAAAAACACCTCGGTCATCAACATTTATAAACATCATTGGGATCATAATCCTTCACTAACTACGCCCATGCGCGTACATACATGCAAACACACACATCCATAGATATATAAAAGTCTCCACACACACACACACACACACACACACACACACACACACACACATCCATAGACAGATGTCTCCACATACACAAATACACACACACACACACACACACACACACACACACACACACACACACACACACACACACACACAC
>JAOPUL010000001.1:2481289-2493555 GCA_027564515.1 Octopus rubescens | reverse complement strand
TGTGTGTGTGTGTGTGTGTGTGTGTGTGTGTGTGTGTGTGTGTGTGTGTGTGTGTGTTTGTGTGTGAGAGAGAGAGAGATACTACATATGTCGTCATCTAACGTTTTCAGAATATTCACATTCGCAATGAAGAAGATACACTTTTTATATCAAATATTATTGAACAAATTTAATATGACATGCAAAATGTCTAAGGTGCTTATTTTATTTTGATAGAAAGTTTAAGCTTTTAATTATCTGTGTCTCTTTCCAAATGTGTTCTATTTAGTCTGCCATAATACAATGATTTTCAAACCTAACATATCTGCAATTCGGAGCATGATTGTATATCATTGATTTTCAATGAAGGAAATTTGACTGGAACACATCTTTTACTGATGTTGTTATCACATATTTCCAAATTATCCGCAATCTGAAATAATTTTGGTATAGCGATTAGGATTAACCGGAAAGATAATTGTCTGTTGCATTGGCTAAATATTATGTGCTACATAGTTACTTTCAACATTAACTTCAAATGTAAACACAGAATCGGATTAAAAGAATTGAGTGAAACATTGCACACGTACATTGTATGATAATGAAATCTTTAATGAGGCAAATTTATTTATACTAATTTTGCTGGAACATATCGTTATTTATTAGTAACTTTCATAAATATATGCATTCTAGTAATATCTGTTCTCATTGAAAATTGTTGCATTTTCAGGTAATTTTGTACATTATTTTTACATTTTGCCAGACTTGTTATAAATAATCCATTTGTATATATATATTTTTAATTTACAATCACACTCATCATAAAGCCTGCTACAGAACCCAGATTGACAAGTTTCTATTCAACATCTCTGACTTAATCAATAATTGAAATTTTGTCAGTATTAACTATGTTAGTTGCTTCTTTTTTAAAGCTACTTTGATCTAACAGGAATGTATCTAATTGACTTATGTAACACATAATCGAGCTATGTATTCTGGGGCGAGATCTTTCAAATGCAAAAGAAATTCTATCATTCGACTGAAAACTAATTTACGCCTTAGAAAATAACGTATTACCGGAGAATCAGAAATGAATTTGCTACACGTAGCTTATCGTCCTTGGAAATAACAACGCGTGCTGCTTTGTAAGATACCTTTCGCCTAAGGAATGATCAATTTATTATTTGGGGTATAATATATTTTCTGTTATTCTGTAAAGTACAAAGTACTTATATTATGCCGGATTGACAAACCATAGCTATTATAATGTCATACGCCACTGAGCAAATTTAAGAATATAATATAAATATTAAAATACAGCTATTACAGATTTGTAATTTATCCATGTACGTAATAATTTTAAATAACATAAAAAAAACGAGGATATTTGGAGATATTATAGGTTGGAATAAGGAAACAAAAAAACTCTTTATAAATAACAAGTGTAAACATAATATCAAATCTTACAGCAATGTGTATTGTCGAACGAAAATCATATTATAGGTGTCAATCATTATAATATCTTCAAACAACGCTCATGCTATGTTGATGCTGAGAAATAATACTCGTAAAATGTGATTGACAGGATGAAGAGGAAAACATTTGGTGAAAATCAATAATAGGAACACTACGATAAAAATGTATTGTGTCAGCATATGTATGGTAGATTGGCATTATATATCACTTTCAGAAAGAACGTATTTTACAGTGCTTAGTGCTTTAATGCACACACACACACACACATGCACACATACACACACACACACACACACATACATACCCACACATACATACATACACATACACACACATACATACATACATACACACACACGCACACACATATATTATAATATTTGCAAGAAAGAGTTTGACAGTGACTTCGATGTTTCAGCTAGCTCGCTTTCATATCATGTTTACAAAAACAGACACGGGATATATACAGATACCAAGTTAAACGTACACACACGTACGCACGCACACACGCGCACGGACGCACACACAGACACGCACTTGCGCACACACACATACACATATACATCTGTTAGTGCGTTCGTGTGTATCTATGTATATTCTGGTTGCAGAAAGTTTTCACTGTCATTCGCCCGGCTTTAATGGTCGGGGCCTACGGCCTGTATTGGTGTCCGAAGCAGAACTACATAGGGAAATATTAGCTGTAACTAGTTTCTGTTTAACATAGCTGGAATAAAATCCATTCATCCATTCACATGCTAATTACATCACACATGTAATTAGCAGCGTCCCAACAATGTCATCAAGATACTACCTCCCTATGCCACATGCCGTTGTCACAAAAACAGGATACGATGCCACTCGGGAAAACAAAGACTGTCCTGGAATAAATATAGATAATAGTCCTGTTATTGGATACAGCCTCAAACACGAGCACCATGAATACTAATGGAACACTCCCATCAAATCATTTTTCAAGTGTAAACATAACTGGCCGGAATGTGTTGTTTGGAACATAGAAGAAGAGGTATGTACCGTCATAGATGTGAGATGTACGCTGAATATCTCTTTGAAAACCAAAGAGAAAGACGATAATTATGGACAAGCGCTTCTATAATTGGTGCACTTGACTGTGTGTGTAAATGCCTAAGTGACAATTTGGATAAGCTAGGGTTTTCAGACAAAGAAATCAACGAACTAACTCGTACATTACAAATGCAATCTGTAAGTTGAACAGTAAATAATATACAATACTTTCCTCCAGTTTAAAATGTGTCATTTGTTTGTTATCTACATCCAATGAAGAAGCTTTGTATCTTTGTTAGTAACCATCTACTTCTTCAAAGGAAGAATTCAAATAATCAAAAACAGAAGATAATATACATACATACATACATACATACAAACATACATACATATACAGTGATCGCTTTATCTTCACGTATGGTAGCAATCTCAATCGACATCGTCCTGATATTTCCATTATATGATGTGCATGCCTTCAAACAGATGCGACAGATAAGAATTAAAACATCTACAAGGTTTATATAGCTTACCTGAGGTATGGACATTTTCTGCGCTTTTCTGCGCCTTTTCAGAGAACGTTACTCCAACAGAAATGTTCAGATACTATCCCTGTTTTGACATTATATTCAGAATTAATACAAATTGAGTCAGAAGATTGAAGGTTTCAAGAAGCGGTACTACTAAAGAGGATATCTTCGAGTAGTAGTAGTAGTAGTAGTAGTAGTAGTAGTAGTAGGAGTAGTAGTAGCAGCAGCAGTAGTAGTAGTAGTAGTAGTAGTTGTAGTAGCAGCAGCAGTAGTAGTAGTAGTAGTAGTAGTAGTAGCAGCAGCAGTAGTAGTAGTAGTAGTAGTAGTGGTCGTAGTAGTAGTAGTAGTAGTAGTAGTAGTATAGTAGTAGTAGTAGTAGTAGCAGCAGCAGCATTAGTAGTAGTAGTAATTATTGTTGTTGTTGTGATTGTGGTACCAGCAATATTAGTAGTGATAGTTGCAGCAGTAATAATATAACTAATGCTGGTCCATCACATGACTACTACTAATACTACTACAACTACAACTACTACTACTACTACTACTACTACTACTACTGCTACTACTACTACTACTACTACTACTACTACTACTTAGGTGAAACAGACCCTCAAATCTTTAATTTCCCGCCTCACCTTGTATTTATTCTGAATACAGTGTCAAAAGGAAGAGAAAAAGTATAGGAGAAAGAAAACGCGAAATACCAAAGTACAAACAATTCACTGTCAACACATCAGTTTTCGGTACCCAGCCTGAGCTACTGACCATAACAAATCAACAACAACAATAACAACCCAACATAAACACCCGCAGAACCTAACTACCTTTATATATAAAAGTAGCTGATTTGGAAGAAGTTTACTTTTCAACCACATAGTTCTGTGTTCTGTACCATTGCGTGGCACTTTCTGCAAATGTCTTCTACTATACCCACGGGCAGACGAAAGCATCTCCTATATACCGGGCCCTAGCACCCGCAAAAGACCCGTCACCGTAATCTAATTTGGTTTTGCCCACCCTTCTCACTCAACTTCAAGGAATATTCTTCCCTCGCAACGCGGGAAGAATATTCTTTAGATTGGTTGACAACAATTCACAGTAACACATATACTGACGTTTGCTTAATAGACAAAACTTAAGGGTCTTATACAGATGCGCGCCCAGCATTAAGAACATATTAGTGAGCACCCTAAACCCACGAGCAGTGGCAGCATGTTCATGGCGTAAGATGACGTAACATGACGACTCATTTGTGAGGGGTGATGAGCAGCTGAGGGAGTCGTGTATGAGGCTGAGATGGTGACGGGCACCAACGAGACATCCGCCGACCACAACAGCAACGACGACACAAATGGCAACGCAGGAAGAATGGGCAAGAGCAGCGGCAGTGGAGTCAACAGTATCAAGAGCTACGAGAGCAGAACAACACCAACAATGCAGCCGACAGTGGCGGCTACACCAGAGACAACAAAATCACCAAGACCCCTTCAAGGGATAGCAGAAACGGCAGCGACTACAGCAACGACACCTGAGATAACCACAACAGCAACATCGGGCCCAGAGTTAACGGAAGAAACAGCAGTTGCTGTAACACATCTAGAGCACAGACACGGAAATATGTGGGTTCCATGTGCGGCCCTTTAAGCAACGGCTGAGCAAACACATGTTCTCTTTTAGTTTACCGGAGAGGTGCAACATCACGTCGTTGGTCAGCTACGTATGGCCTTTAAAAAGGAGGGTACACTATGCATAATCAAATGGAAGCTCGTTGAACAATTGGGTTATATATCAAGGGAAGCAAATGATGTAAGCTAACCTTTGCTTGGCATAGACAGTAATAATCCCGAAAAACTCGCTTGACCTGGGGACACTTTTAAACACCAGAAAATAACTGTTTAGTAAATCTCCTCATTATAGATTCGCCATTCACCGAAGAGAACCACGACACTAACTTCGTAAATCGTTACGGTTGGAACCGATGTAAACGGGATAACCCTTTCCGACCGAAATCCTACCTGCAAGGTCATTGTATTTTTTGTTAACAAAACTAACTGACGATGACGTTTTCCTCTCTCCAGTTGTATAGAGTTTATGTGCCTTCGGCCATTTGAGTCTGACGAGTATACTATACAATTAAGCGCTTTATAGGTGCGAAACCAATTGTAATTCTCAGAACAGCTATAACTATAACCTTCTGAAATTATACTACTACACTAATGTTTAAGAGTGTGCTTTTGTTTCGACATCTGTGCCTCGTTGTAAAACGAGGCTGCGGCGTCGACGATCTCTTGATTTGAAGACAGGTTCGAGGTCATCTTGCTGACAGCCTTCCCTATATCCTTAAACAGGATAGGCGGTTGGCAGGAGGCTGTGTTGATAGAGGACAGCTTTTCGTTTGGTTTGCGGTAGGGCATGTACGAACAAGAGCAACAATCCAACGTAATATCTAAATGATTTACAGTAATAAAGTTGGTCACGATTATGATATTGACTCACGTGGAGCAGATGTTGCTATTTAGGTCCTACCTAAGCCTATCGAGGGTGTGTTCGATAATTCCTCTAGGGATGGTAAAAGCGACATCCATGTATAGACCAAAGAGAACTGACTGTTGGGAACCTCTTCTTTAAGGTATTTAGTATATACGGTCCTATAAGGTCACAGTTCTTCGTGTTGTTTTAGGCTCTTATCGCCACATCGAAGGAGTCCACCGGGTCAGTTTGTGTGACCCAGATCGAACTTTTATTAAACATCAACATTTTCCTATCATGCATAATCACGTCTATGTCTCTATCACTAATGTCAGTGAAGCTGCCAGCAAATGCAAGTACCTTAAGCAGCAACCCTTTCGATATAGATAGATAATAGTCGACTATATCAAATAGGTTGAACCTTGCCCTGCCGCAACCCTGGTTGGGTTTAAACCATGAATTCTCTTCATTGGTACTACGCCATAAGGAGAGATTGGACGACTTCCATATGGTTTCGTCGATTTTTCTTAGTATTTTTTTGCTTACCAGGCGGAATTCCGATTTGGCCGGGTTGATCAGGCATCATTGGTAATTTGAACTAACGTTTAGTTTGTGATTCTTGGTTACCACTTCTAACCAATCGGCTATATACCTAGACTGTTGGATCACTGTCTGGCTTCACTATTAATGCTATTGTATGTATGTGGGAAGCGCGTCTATTTTGCTGTGTTATGATATCTTCTAAAAGCCTATCGTATGTGCGTGTCTCCACCCTATATAGGTTTTGTCGGTAATTACATTTAATAGAAGAAATATACGTATACATACACGTACGCACATGCTCTCAAAAATTCAGAAAGAAAGACGGTTATACACACACATACAACAAACAATTACCTAGACAGACATATCAATATACACTTATACAGACGTGCACATATATGTATATATACGTCTACACACACACGACCCCCCATATATATATATACATATATATATATATATACATACGTAAAATATATATGCTAAGGTATACATATATACACTAGATACGCACACAGAAAAAAATAGATATATACATACATGTAAGCATGTATACATACACATACATACATACATACACATCTATGTATATATATTTACATATGAATATGTCTGAGCGTGTGTAGGTCTGTCTCTGTCTGTCTCCATCTACCTTTGTCTGTCTGCGTATCTATTGTGTATATGTATGTCTGTGGATATATATTATACACATGTGTGTATGTGTCTATATACATAGACGTAAATATACATGTATACATATATGTGCGTATGTGTGTGTGTGTATATATATATATATGCTCGTGGGGTTCGTACATGTGTCATATATGAGTGTGTGACTGTCTGTCTGCGTGGGTTTTTGGGAGTGTGACCCTTCGTGTGTATATACATCGATTTCTACTATTATACCTGATTAACTTTTAGGATATACACATTTTTACATACATTAGTAGTGACCTCCTCACTAGTATTGCCTGCCAATTATATTGAACAAATGTAATTATGTTTCCCCAAATAAATTGCACATCACATTCGCGGCTCAGACGAAATTATAAGATATCATTCAGGCACTCAACTATGTGTCCACTGAATCTTATAGCAGAAAGAGATGTAAGCTAATGAAGTTCATAACATACCCGTTTTATCCTTTTTCAGCTTATTTTCTTATTACCACTCTATAAGTTTTTAATACGTCGTTCTGAAGCATAATTATATTGAGTTCTACACCAGATTACTAGTCTCGCCATACCTTGGCGCCCACGCGCACAATTATAGCGTATATAAGCATATAGTTACGTATTTATATTTGGTTGAATTCGCTTATATGATATGTATACTAATTTAATTAATATTATGCGTATTTTCTTTCCGATAATTTGGCAAGCGCCTGTGTATTTACGTCATTGTTGAACTCAAATCCCAAATCTTGTGTGAACATATTCAGGTATCAACAGTGGAATCCATTTCAGCATCGCGAATTTCTCATCTCCGTCATCAAATATTTTGTCCCGGAAGATTTCCCTTTAATAAACCGAACAGCGGAAAGCATAAAGCACCAGCTAGCTTCGTGGATGGGAGAAAAACTGACCAGCACAATTTGCGAACTTGTTACCAAACATATGTTTGGTCACGCATATTTACAGTGACTATTGATCATTGTTAAATCCTTGTTCGTTCTTTTCTTCACCCTAATTTGTTCCCTAAGCTCTTTGTAGTTTATCACCGTACCATTTTCTCTTCTCAGACCAAGCATAAAAATAAATGAAATTGAATGACGACTTTGACACCAAAAAAGTTGGCATGCCTTCCTGTGCCGATCGCTTTCTCATGATCGTCTTGGGCCTTGAAGAACATATGAAGTTCTATTCCTTGAACTGAATCTTATTTTCCAGATCATACGCCAAATTGCATTCCCTATCACAAGCGAGGAACAAAATACCTGTTTTCATAGTCTTGAAACGCTTCCAGCAGATTTGCGTGTATTTAAACACTTGTGTCAAGATACTCACTTTGCGAACACTTTCCCATATCCAAGTTTTTCCACTATCTTCTGTAAAATATTCTGATCGAAAATGAGCTGTAGAATAATCCCAGGGAAAGAGTTACGTATATCTGCAGGAATCAATCCATCCACTTGCTGGTCGTAGGTGATATGTATTTGTTTCAATATTATTTGGGAGGGGAAATCAAACTAAAATCATTTAAATATATTAACCTTATAATCATGACAAATTGCCCCTTGGGGTATGTTTGATGCCAACGAAATAAGCAGAATGTCATATATGGTAATACACCCCGAAGAATCAATGGCTATGTAGAACCAAATATTTTTGTTACTTTAAAATATTGCGTTAAGGACTTCAACATCTAATATGTTATTCTAAATAACATATATTTTTCGGACGCAATTTTTCCATTACTTTTGCAAATCGGTTTTGAAACTCATATATACACAGTTAAGAAATGAAAGAAAATATAATTTTTTCTATGTAAAATATTTAGTGTATCATATGAGTAAAGTATACAACACATTAATATATGAAACATGAAATAATTTCACCTTTTCCCTAAGTGTAAAAATGTTGCTAATAAATTATCTCATTTTTCTAAAATGACTTAAGCACGATGTCATTTAGAAGATTATTTTTACCTAACCCCAAATAATGATACATATAAAAGCAAAATAAAAACTATGAAATAAAAATCATCAGTAAACGAATAGAAAATTTATATTCTCTCAACACATGATATAATAAATATATACAATTTTACTTTATATTTTACATTAAAAAAATCAAAGGTACCTTTCATGTGCAGACTAAATTTTCCGGAACAATTTTAAGTACGGCTATCAAAAAATCGTTTTCCCAATTTCATTATAGCTTATTTCATGCTTAGGTCTTTTATTTTTCAGTTGATGTTCTAACTCCCAAGTGAAATATTAAAGTTGTTCATCGGTATGAAGTATATTTGAGTGATAGCCAATTGTAGCCATTTTAAACGTTTAGAAAGAAGAAAAACATTTAAATAGTTTACAGTCGAAACTTCTGCTGCATTATCTTTGACTGCTAAGGGAATTATAACGAGATTATGTTTAAAATATATGTATCAAGGCGTAAATTTGAATAAATACGTTACAAAAATAAAAGTGGAAACTTCATGAACATTACCGGCACATAAAACTTTAGAATAACACATATTTCTGAAAATAACACAATCAAATGCGTTTAAACAATAGCTTCATTAATTTCAAAATGTTGTGCCCGACTTGGAGAGTACACCATTATTTTTCTAACGTAACTGGCATGAAGACTTTGGTAAGAAGCATAACTGTTGTTATAGTATTTTACTGACCTCAAAACAGTGCTAAAATTTCAAATGTTACATGACTGTGTTCCTAACAGCTACCGAGAGTACTATACAAGAGAAACCTTGCATTATTTTATCAATATACTAGATACGGAGGGACAAATACTTCGAAACCAAATTAAATCAAGAAGTCTATCCGTTAATCATATTTTCAGCTGAACAGATACAGTTAAAAGATATTTATATCATATAATATATTTTTTGAAATAAGACATAGCTGAAATATCAGGAAATGTAATTCTGATTATCTGATGTAGATTCGATGCCTCGTGGTATTTACAATATAGTCTCATTTCGATTAAAGATATATAGTTCTCAACTAGAAAATATATTCGTCAATTATTCTCGATTTGCTTTTCATTCAAGTTTACAAACCACTTAAGCTCTTTAACTCTGTCAAAGGTTTGTTTGCTATGTCAAAGACAAAAATAGTTGACTTGCTACGATTATTGTAGTTTTATTAGAACCATTCGTTCCTCACAGGCTGAAAATTAGTAATAAAAAAGAATTTTCAAAAGGCGTAATATTTCTCAGACAAAAGACGGAATAATTCGGGTTGCAAGACGGATACCGTTGATAAACTACATAAATACTTTACTAAATAGATGAAATGGCCTATAACAGTTATGATGAACAGAACAGCCACCAAACATCGGGGAAAAGGAAGATAAAACAATAAACAACAGGAGGGATAGAAGGACCCAGACCACCAATTGTTGAAGCGTCTAAACGGAAATATGACAATGAGAAAAAACAATTTGTAAAACAAGCGGTGGCATACTATGCGCCACAAAAGCTAATTGATGCTGCAAAATAATTTCACTTAACATTTAGTATTTGCACAAAATTTAAATAAAACATTACACTTCAAAGAAAATACTTTTGAAATATGGTCTGCTGGACAACCAGTGGAATGGTAGGAAAATCAAATGAGTAAATACTTCTGTTTTATCTTTACAAACTGAAGAGATGGAAAATGCTAGAACTATAAGCGTGTCCGGGATGTTCTGAACGAATTCGTGATTTGTGCCTTTAAGCCATTCGTACAATAATCTTAACCTTAGTACGACTCATATTTCAGAAGTGCTTGCAGCATTGAAGTCTATCTGCTAAGTTCCACGTTAATATTCAGCGTATATGTTATATTCCGTATATATTCAGCCATAATTCCCTTTTGAAATGGATAACCAAAAGTTGCATATTCGGCACGTAAAGCTTTTCTTCTTAAAAAAAGGGGTAATGCTGCAGAAACAAGTAAAATCATTTTTGGAGTTTACGGTGAAGATACTGTAGGTGAATCAACTATTCCAATATGGTTTGCAAAGTTTAGACATGGTGGGTTCAGCTTGGAATATGACAGTCGCTATGGAAACCCCTCAAACTTAAATGATGATACTTTGAAGGTAATCATTCAAGAAAATTCAAATATTACGACTAGAAAACTTGTCGAGAAGTGGGAAGTTGCAAAACGTATCGTTCATGAACACTTATTTAATATTGGTTATGTTTCTTGCTATGATGTTTTGGTACCTCACAAACGGTCAGAACAAAACTGCATGGAACTGTATTTCACCTGTAATATTCTTCTGAAAAGCAATGGAAAGAAGAATTTCTTTAAACAACTGGTAACTAGAGAGGGAAAAATGGATTGGTTACGATAATATAGTGAGAAAAACATCCTGAACTTTGCCTCCATAACAGCTTCCAAAGCAGAATATACATTCAAATAAGTTATGCTTTGTGTCTGGGGGAACTATTTAATATTACACCCACACAATCACACCATTAATTCTGATGTGCTCTGCCGTTAGCTAGCAAATCTGAATCAAAAGTTCAAGGAATGGAGGCCAGCGCTCACTAACAGGAAAGGGGTTGTGTTGCTAGCAAATCTGAATCAAAAGTTCAAGGAATGGAGGCCAGCGCTCACTAACAGGAAAGGGGTTGTGTTGCTCTAGGACAATGTTCGACCACATGTGTATTTGGCTACCCGTACAAAGTTGCATGAACTTGGTTGGGATCTCTTTGTCCATTCACCATACTCCCTTGATATTGCGCCATCTGACTATCATTTGTTTTTGTCTCTGCAAAACTCTATAAAATGAAAATCTTTTAATGATTTAGATGGTGTCAAATCCCACTTAGATGAAACTTTATCTCACAAGTAATTGAGTTTTATGCCAATGTAGTATTTAAATTGTCTGCACGGTGGACTAAGTTGATAGAAAACAATGGAAATTATTAGGAACTTTCTGGACAATCTGATACTTTGATGATGGTCTTGGTGCGGCATTTCTTTCCTAAAATATCTTTGAAAATATATTGCGTATTCCAGACGTTACGCAAACTAACGTCCTGATCTGTGATATTTTCCGGCAGGTATATAGTCTAATGTTATCAAACCCATAGTGTTAGTAGGTTCGAAAGAATAAATTCTAAGACAACCTGAAACAATTAAACAGTCCACATTATATTTAGTTTTACTGCTAAGAGAATGAAGGAGTATTAAAAGATATAACTACGTAGATAATCATACATTCATAAATTTGATTGTATATACCCTTCAAAAATCGCTTAAATTCCCAGGAATGTTATCCCAATAGCTTTATAATTCCACTTAATAATTTTTTCATAATACAAAATTGTACGAGAAAACAAGTGAGCCTGTAAATTGTCTTTCCACATTATATTAACAACAAGAAGCAAATCTCTCCCATTTCCCAAATTAGCGTCAAGTGGCATTAACTTGGCAACGGCATACGTTATGATAATCATCTGCGTTGCAGTAAAATGAGAGGAGGGTAACAGGGTAACGGTGGAAATGCATTTGAACATATGTGATATCCGAGAAGATAGATATTGGCCTAAATAATAACAATAAAACGG
>JAOPUL010000001.1:2423031-2436765 GCA_027564515.1 Octopus rubescens | reverse complement strand
CGGGGTCGATAAAGTGAGTACCAGTTACGGACTGGGTCGATTAAATCGACTACTCCCCTCCCCCAAAATTTCGGGCCATCGTGCCCAGTATCGAAAGGATATTAGGACAGTGTCATATTAGTTAAGAATATGACTCCGAGAGATGATGATAGTGTAGACCAGTCAAAGTATAGCTAAAATTATCAAAGCACAAAAGATGAAATCAATAATCTTGACATTTTAAATTATTACCTCACAAAAGTTAACATTTGGGGTATATCTTTACAGGGTATATCTTTACACAGTCTATCCAATCTGTTTCAAAATCCCAGCCAACTGGATTCATTTCATTATAACTTTGTGTTTACGTCCCTGTAACTTAGCAGTTCAGCAAAAGAGACCGATAGAATAAGTACCAGGCATTTTTTTAAAAAAAAGGTCTGGGGTCAAATCATTTGACTAAAAATTCTTCAAGATGGTGCCCCAGCATGGTCGCAGTCTAATGACTGAAACAAGTAAAAAAATAAAAGATAAAAGAATACTGTAGATTTCAAACTCAGAACTTAAAAGTTTCAAGAGTTGGTCTAGTTAGGATTGATCTAACTTTTCATCAAATAACCAAATAACAGAAGTGAAGGATGAAATTGAGAGTCTCAGTGGGTGTGAAGTTGAGATGTTAAATAACTCAAGACCACATGCACTGGAGTTTAAACCTTAATATAGGTCCTTACATGTCCTTTGAAAACCTGCCAGTGGGTAGCCCAAGTTACTTCTCTTTCATATTTGAGCAGTTAGCAACAGAAAAGGGCATCAAGTTGTACAAGCAACTGTCGAAATTTTTAAAACTCATCATTCTATATGATTTATTTTTTTCTTGTTTCAGTGATTGGACTGAGACCATGCTGGGGCACTGCCTTGAAGAGTTTAGTTGAACAAATCGACCCCAACATTTATTTTCTAAGCCTGTTATTTATTCTACCAGCTTTTTTTGCCAAACTGCGAAGTTACAGGGAATGTAAACAAACCAACACTGGTTATCAAGCGATGATGGAAAACAAACACAAAGACACACAAAGACACACACACACACACACACACACACACACACACACACACACACATATATGACAGGCCTCAACATAGTTTCCACCTACTAAATTCACTCACAAGGCCATAGGTGCCTCACAGTGGGACTGAAAAGCATGAGCATATATATAAAAAAAAAAAACAGCTTTTAAACGTATGCAGTCAGCTTCATTAGGATTTTCGATACTGTTTTGAGGTAAATTACCAAGATTTCAGGTGTTGATAATTTATTTAAAACTGCACCTTTTACTATGCCCACCAGAGAAATATTACCTGCCTTTCGCTGCCAAAAGAAGGCATTGGTGTAATTCTCTTGATAGACACAGCTGATAACTAAATCTGTGCTTATATGTGACATCAACTGGTTTGATGTAACACCACAAATAAAAAAATGCTCCACTAATAATTTTCTTTTATGCCCTGATAGGTAAAACCAGTAATTGATGACTCATTTGCAACATACCCTTTCTGTCTATTTGAAGAATATTAGAATTTACTGGCTTTTTTAATGCTCTTTACCAAATCTGTTCTTGGATTGGGATATTGTTTTCACCTCTCTTGATAAGTTTCTAGTTTGTATAGATCCTGACAGAGTTCTGTCAACTCGTTAGTTGTTGCCTGTTGCATGGCTTCTTAACAACTCATTGATAATTGCTGAAATTCTTAGATGCTGTTTCTTTTTACTGGGACTGATTTTATTGTTGTTAATTTCCCAACTAACAGTTTAATAGAAGTGCAGATATCAGGTTTTGTGTATTATCTGTATAGTCAAACTACACTATTGTTATATCAAGATAAATTTACATCTTACATTCCTTATTCACAACTGTATATGTGTCAATTATTCTGTTCATTGTTTTAGGCATTAACTTTATTTCTCTAGGTCTCAGACAATAAAACAGCTCAGTAATTCATACAACATTGAATACTTAATATATATATTTTTTTCTTTTTCTATCATGTAGTCATTCAACTCGCTGCTATAAATTTCAACCAAATCTCACTCAAATCACATCCCACCATATTTAATAAAAGGTAGGATACACTAGACAATGTGTAATCCAAGATAAACAAGAAGATGGAATTATCACATCTGCACAGCCTTTAATCAAAAGGCCTGCTCGACAATGACAACCACAGCACCTCTGAGAGACACATACCAAGGAAAGAAAATTAAGGTTAGTCTTCAGCATGAATTAAAAGGATGACAATGAGGGAAGTAAAACACATTACTGGTTGATTGTTTGCCAACCAAACAATCAACCATCAACCCATCTATTTATTTAATCTTAGACAGATGACTAGGTGCAGGCATGGCTGCGTGGTTAAAAAGCTTGGTTTGCAACCACAGGGCTTTGGATTCAGTCTCACTGTGTGGCATCTTGGGCAGGTGTTTTCTACTATAGCCCCAGGAGATCAATACCTTGCAAGTGAATTTGGCAGATGGAAACTGTGTGGAAGCCCATTGCGTGTGTGTGTGTGTGTGTGTGTGTGTGTGTGTGTGTGATGTATGTTTGTCTCCCATTACCACTTGACAACCAATGTTGGTTTGTATATGTTTCCATAACTTAGCGGTTCAGCAAAAGAGAGCAATAGAATAAGTACCAGACTTAAATGATGGGATTTATTTGCTCAATAAAAAACCTTCAACGCCATACCCCAGCATGACCGCAGTCCAAATACTGAAACAAGTGAAAGATAAAGGAGAAGTGATATATTGATATGGGTTTGGTGAACCAACAGAATCATTAACACATTGGACAAAATGCTTTTTATGTTCTGAGTTCAAATTCTGCCAAAGTCAACTTTGCCTTTTATCCATTTGGGGTTGATAAAATAAGTACCAGTTAAGAACTGGGGTTGATATAATTGACTGGCCCTCTTCCACCCAAATTTCAGGCCTTGTGCCTAG
Source organism: Octopus rubescens (assembly GCA_027564515.1). Taxonomy (NCBI): domain Eukaryota; kingdom Metazoa; phylum Mollusca; class Cephalopoda; order Octopoda; family Octopodidae; genus Octopus; species Octopus rubescens. The sequence continues at coordinate 2,433,788 of JAOPUL010000001.1, read as the reverse complement.
TTTACAGTTATTGTTATTAAGATGGCAAACTAGCAGAATCGTTAGCATGCCAGGCAAAATGCTTAGTGGCAGTTCATCCATCTTTATGTTCTGAGTTCAAATTTCGCCAAGGTTGATTTTGCCTTTCATCCTTTTGGGGCCAATAAAATAAGTACCAGTTGAGCACTGGGGTTGATGTAATCGACTTAACCCCTCCCCAGAAATTGCTGGCCTTGTGTCAAAACTTGAAACCATTATTATTATTATAATTATTATTATTATTATTATTATTGAGCTGGCAGAATCATTAGGGTGTCCCAAAAAAATGCTTTTGTGGTACATGCTCCAACTCTTTACATTCTGAGTTCAAATTCTGCTGAGGTCAAGTTTACGTTCATCTTTTCAAGGTCCATAAAATAAAATACCAATCAAGTACTGGAGTCAATAGTACCAATTTACTCCCTCCCTTCAAAATTGTTTGTCCTATGTCTAAATCAGAAACAATTATCATTAATATTATTATTATTAATCGTTACCGCGCTGGGGGGAAATGCTTAACGGCAATTTTTCCGACTTTACGTTCTGAGTTCAAATGCCGCTGGGGTCGACTTTGCCTTACATCCTTCTGGGGTCGATAACATCGACTACTCCCCTCCCCCAAAATTCCAGGCCTTCGTGCCCAGTATAGAATAGAATATTTGTATCGCGAATCAGAAATGTTTGAATTTTTAGATTCCTCTGTTGCGTTGAAGTAATCTAATGGATGGAAAATGCCAAATATCATGTTGTAGGTGGAAGATATGTAAGTTTTTGTTTGATATTGCTGTCCTATTTGTGAAATTGGTTTGTAAATATATTTTGAGAATGACTTGAAAATGTTGCTGCCTTCGTGTTACAATGTGATTAATATATTTGAAGTTGTTATTGAAATAGTTCATGTATGTGACGAATGTTGCTATACGCCACTAATTCTCTAAATAGTGTTTTGCTCTTAGTTGGGTAATTTAATTTGGATACAATCTTTACTATTTATCTGCCTCCGCATGTTACTTGTTTATTCGTTGTTTAATCCTGAATGTTATTTCAACATGCGTGGATTTGGTTTTATTGTGTTTAGGGTTATTAGCTAGTTGTTATGAGATTGGTGGATGATTGTATTTGACTAGTATTTTGATATGGCGTTCTGAAAGATATACAAGACCAATGGCGTTATAAGGATATTCAGTAAAGCCCATTATTTAATTTGGTGATAGATTTGTGCTTAATGCTTGACAATTGAATTGAGAATTGCATTCTATTTTGCTATTCCAAAGTTTGGAAATTGAACATCGTTTCTACATAGATGAGCGTGATTGTGTATGTGATGAAGATAGAAACATACAGATTATTCGAGGAATACTGGAATTACATTTGGTAAGTGATTCTGGTAGCTGCGTATGTGGAAAATATGAGGTGTATTGCAGATACAAAGTCATTGGCTAAATGAGAGGTATGTTTGACTTCATTTGGAATATATAGAATTTAATGTATATCTAGTGATGAAGAAGTTGTTCTTCGCAATTTAACATCAGGATTTGCTAAATACATTGATATCTTTACTTCTCTATGCAAGTGCTAAACTCTTTAAGTTTTCAAACCGATTGATTAATATTAACATGCCTGTTCTTAAATATTTGATAGTTTCTTGTTCTGTATTAGCATCGCAACATCAATATTTAATGTTACTAAATGATGAATTAAGTGCTGTAAAATTAATAGTAGCAGTATATATATATATATATACTTTTAGAAACCACTGACATATTTCATAACACAAAGTGACGACTGTGGCCTGCACAGTTATAGACTGCTTTTAGAAAAGCTTAGCACTCGTTCAGTCACGCTGCCACTGATATGGCGGAGTCATGGGAGAGCATCTTGGCGGATTGTGAAGAGTCAGTGGAAGAGCTCAACACATCCAACGGTGCACGTTACATTGAAGATGAGCAGAGGAATCCTAGAAGATCAGTGATGAGGATCCCCAAGCTCTATCAAGAGAGTAAGTCCAAACGCGTCCATAGATGTGGCTTCCATGGTTGTGTTAGTTAATGAAGAAAACATTAATACGCAATCTCCCAATTCAAATATGAATAAAAGAACTGACAGGCGACATACTAGTGGGAATCCGTACACGCATCGCTACCGACAAAAATATAAAGTACAACAAAAAATTGCTTTTTATTCCCAGCATAATATCGATATTTAGAAACGATAATTTTCATAGTTATAATGATCCCGATATTTACTACCATTGTTATTCTAAAATGTTGTGCACGTTAATTATTTATTGTTTGTCCTTAACCGACATATTTTGAATATGAAAGGGTTTACTAACTATGTTTACGTTCTATAATTCATCCATATATGGTAATATACGATTTACATGGATTATTCCTTAAATAACCTTGATATCTATAGCAGTTGTTTTGTAACAGCGTTCATTATTAGTACTGATATCAAGAGTTTCTTGTCTTGTGACTAAATCAGAAATCATTATTAATATCAGTAGAGCAAAGCTCTTGCAGAATCATTACCGTGCCGGACAAAACACTTAGCGACATTTCTCCCGGCTTTACGTTCTGATTACAAATGCCACCGAGGTCGGCTTTTGCTTTTCATCCTTTCGGGATATAATTATTACCATCAGGAATTAAAATACACGACACAATAAAATATTATAACGACCTGCCCTCTTACAAAATGCATAGGCTTATGTCATTGCTTCGTTGTTGTTGTTGCTATTGTTCTTGTTCTACTTGTTGTTGTTGTTGTTGTTGTTCTTCTTCTTCTTCTTCACAACATCGTACCAGATGCTTAGCGGCAAGTCTTCCCGCTCTTTACGTTCCAAGTTCAAATTTGCCGAGGTCGAATTTGCTTTTCATTCTTTTGGCATCGCTAAAATAAAATACTATTCAAGTACATGGAGCAATGTAATCAATTCGGTACTCCCACCAGCAATGTCGGGGCCCGTGTTAAAATGTCGAAACATTATTATTTCTTACTTGGCCGGAAGTTTAGTGATGTTAGGATACTTTCTGTTATGTTGTTTTCAGTGATTCCGCAAGCAGAACTTTCTCCTATTGTTTAGACTGCGAAATATGTAGCACGTGCTTTACTATGATTTTGGATTTGATTTTTACTTCATAATATGTTGGCGTGTTGTCTAAATCGGTGAGATGGAAGACTCGATAGCACGCCAGGAAAAATGTTTCGAAGCATTTCGCCCGTCTTTACATTTTGAGTTCAAATGCCACTGAAGTCGCCTTTGACTTTTCCACATTTCAAGGACGACAAAATAAGTACCGGTTCAGTACCGGTGTCGAAGTAACCGCCTTACTCCTTCCCCTGAACTTCCTGGCCTTGTTCCAAGACTTTGCATTCTATAGTTTGGTTTTCTTAAAGACAGAAAATATTCTTTTGCTTTCGATTCGTGGGTATTTATATGAGTCGTAAATTACACACACACACACACACACACACACACACACACACACACATACACACACATGCACATACACACATATACACCAACGTTTGAGTTTCTCCACATATTTGTATTTGATTCCTGTCTTGATTTAGGTATGTGTTAAACGTGTTAACGCCAAGTGTAAGAAAGGAGTCAGAGTTAGATCTGTTCAATATTCTTCTTTAATAACGTTAAATGTAGATTTATATCTACCCGATCTGTCTTTATTTGCACAATCTTTTAAATAAAACTTGTTAATCTTTTCTGTATATGCTTATAATTCATGACTTGCAGCACTGTCTAATATTTCGTTTACCCACATATGTTAAGCTCTATTCTAAGTTCCCTCTAGTGTAATTTAGTCACTGCTAAACTTGCCATTACTCCTGAAACACTCCTAGCTAAGGTTTTGTTCTTAAATAATTGACTTGTGCGCACATTCGAGGTGGTATCAAAGGTTCTCGGACTTGTTGAATGACGGACCAACAGATGGCATCACGTGGTTGCGTGCACAGTGAAAGCTATCAGTGACCTGCATGAAGCAATATGTCGAGTGACATTGCTATACTTTTGCGATGACGTGTATGCTGTAGTCTACGATTTTGTAGTCTGAGCAGAAATAACATCGCGTCGAAGTCTGTCAAGATCTCCGACAGCATGCCAACGATGACACATCCTTCATGTCCAGGATTATTACCGGTGGAGTGAGTCAGAACTACGAGTACGACCCTGAGACGAAGCAGCAGTTGTTAAAATCGAAAAGGCCTTCATCTACACGACCACTTAATCAAGAGTATGCTTATCGTTTTTGTAGACATCCGTGGTATTGTGCATAGATAATTCGACCCCCAGGTCCATACCGTCAATCGAGAGGTCTTCTGCAACGATTTGAGGCGCCTTAGGGAGGACATTCCGTTAAAAAAGCGACCGGATCTGTGGAACGGGAATAATTCGATTCTTCACGACTTAATGCAGCCTGTCATCGAGCGTGAGTTTCTTGCCAAAGAACAACATGATACCGCTTACGGAAAACGATTCAGGTCGGATTCCAAAAGGGGCAGGAACGTTTTGATTATTTCGAAAGTGATATGCTTAAATCTTACATGAATAAGTTTATTTTTTATTAAACATAACTAGTCCTGGAACTATTTGATACCACCTCGTATCAGCCCACGGAACATTTTTTCTGCTTTACTATTTGTTTAGTGTTATTATTCTATATCAGAATATGTAATTAATAAAAACGCAGGTTTAGTTGTGTAGCATTTATTGATATCTCATGTATTAGTCATAGAAATTTCGATACATTTCCCTTCACTCTGCCTGGAAGTTATCGACTTCAGCTACTTCGGTTTCACTCGTTTCTTTTTTTCAACCGTTATTTGAATCATTAATATTATATTCATATTATATTCCTTTTTTTTTTCTTTCTAATTACTGTGTTAGTTGCTATTCTTCGTTTATCAATATTAATTTTATCATTCTCATAACAGTCAGCATAACCCTCTTCATGTGTGTCACCATCGCCATTGCCACCAGTATAAACATCTTTATATGACATTTGTTGTTTTCATTCAAGTTGCTAATTTGCGTTTGCTTTTGTATTTGTTTCTTATTCTCCACTAATTTTATCATGTCAGTTTTTAATAATTTGTCGAAATACTACAAAACAATTTGAAATTATGGACATCTTCGTGAGAAAAATGACAAGTTGACATTAGCTTCTTTCTTAATCAAATGGATATTCGAAATTGCTTAAAAGCGTGTCACGGTTGTTTTTAATATTTATATATTAATTTAAAGAACGAATGTGTCACTTGTATGATTAAAACAGTTCTCAATTAATTAAGGTTCATAATCAATATTGCTTTGTTTTGCAAACTCAATTTCAAGACGGAGTGTATGAATTGTAACTTGGCATAATGGTAAGTTCACAAGGAATGGTATGTGCGATACATAACACTTACATATGATATATTTCTCTAGTTATATAACTATTAATGTTTGTTTTAGATCTTATATATTTATTTATGTATTTCAAAGTCAGAAACAAATACTAGCACACCAAATTTACATTCAACATTATATGTATATATATATATATATATATCATGGTATATACCGCAGTAAAGAACATCTACTTTTAGGTAGGGATAAATATCACTTCTCGGTATTAAGACTACCTCTGTCGCAGATTTCCATCGGCTGCGCCAAATCTTGTCCTCTTCGGGCATCTGCACAAATATCAAGTTGCCCTTGTATAGGAATAAGTGAAACCTGGAAGAACACAACAAAGATAGCAAGACGGCTGAGCGACTTCCGCCAGATGTGCCTGCGAGCGGTGCTTCGTGTGTCCTGACGAGACCATGTGAAAAAACGAAGAGATTCTAAAAAGAGCTGAATTAGAGACACTGCAGACAATGGTCATAGAGCGCCGATACCACCTGGCTTGCCAATGTTCTGCGCCCGTCTGACGAACGTCACTCAAAACAGCGATGAGCTGGACCCCACCTTGTGGCAAACGGAGGCAGGGTTGCCCCAAAACCACCTGGCGAAGAAGTCTCAAAAAGACCTGTTGACAGTCGGCATCACCTGGCATGGGCCATAAAAGGCTACCGCTGATCGCCATCGTTGGCGATTTCTTACTGCTCGATGCGCCGAACGGCACAGAAGGACCTGAGACTGAGACCGATATATATATACACTTCGTATTGTTATTCGGTTTGTATCGTTCTTGATGTGAATTCGTGTTTTGAAATAAATCTTTCGTCTTGGGAGATTCGTTACGACAATAATAATAACACACACTCATAGCAGAGATTGGAGGGAGAGGGGGAACTCGCTTTGTAACTATACCATTTGAGCAAAACTAAACTTTCTGTTCTAAATTACTGTTCTGGTTGTCCGAGAAGAGAATTGTCTCATGTAATCTTTATACATGTCGTTTAAATCTATTTTTGTTTCTATTCTACAATAAAGTGGTAAAGTATTCTTCATAATTGTTCAACTTTTTCTTTCAAAAATAAGTTCTGCAGGAGCAGTTGGTTTAGAAGTTTGTCTGTAAGCCAGTGAAAAAATCTTTGGTGTTGCATCAGTGGTGGACGCCTTCCATTTCGATTTAAAAATCGCCATTTCAAATGTATCAACAAACCTCTATGGCCGTTCGTTAGACTGAGGATAGTAGGGAGGCGCCAAAATATGCCGTATGGCGTTGGTTTTGCAAGATTAATTAAAACTTTACGAAGTAATCCGAGTTCCATTGTCTGATACTAGGGCTTCTGGTAAACCAAATTTATTGAATACTTATTTCCGCTTGTGAATTGTGGATGAAGTTAAAATATCATTCATCATGAACATTTCGCTCCACTTGGTAAAAGCGTCAACTAGTAATAAAAATATCTAACATTTGTAGGGCCAGCAAATTCAATATGAACCGTGGACCATGGTGTTTCCTGTACCGGCTTTGGTTGCCAATCAAACCTTCTAGACATCTTGCTTGCCTGCACAAATCTGTGACAAGTATGTGCTAACTTACCTAAATGTTGTCAGTGCTAGGCCAGTACACAAAACATCCTGCAATAGAATACATACTATTTATAACGTGGTGCCCCATACGTAATTGTTTTAAGACTATATTTCGTTATGTTTGAGAAATAATAACTCATTCACTAAACATGAGTCAATCACTCACTGATGATAAAGTCTCTTGCATGTGACAATCTGTACCAGATTATGTGAATGCAGTTTTCTATGTCAACCTATTCACTGATGTCTACAAAATAACTGCAAGGTAGAATCATTTATTGTTGCTTCAAGAACCATATCCGTCGACAGGGGAACAGCGTCTATTGCAGTAAATAAAACATTTTACGCATCATTTTCCATTACAGTGAACACAGTGTCTGCGTTGCGTAACTTTTATTTCACCAGGAGATGAGGTAGCGCATCAGCTTTAACACATTCACTCGTACACTTGTATCTGAGTTGAAAGTTGAGCCCAGTAGAATTGTTGCCACCCATCTTTGTAAACAATTTTCTGAGTAAACTGTAATGCCGTTGTTCAAGCCAAAAGTAGATACAAGTGTGTTTATAGTCGACCTGTATAAAAGTGATATTATACCGATCAGCAACGAATAAAACTCTCTGTTAGACAAACTCTCGAGCGGGAAACATAAACTTGGAAGGGAGGCTGACCTCTAAGTGCACGACACGCTGAACGCCACCTTCGCGTGCTAAAACCCTGTTGGTTTTCTTATACCTAACAATTACTACTTCTGAATTATTGACAATTTAATCAGTTAATCTCCTGCTTTCCAAAGCTTATCGTTCATGCCCATGCCTGTTTTTTCTTTTAAACGAGGACATTATTTCAAACGGCATCACAGCAAGTTCTGCAACAGACAGGACTGTATATTACACACTACTGCCTGTTGTGTAAACTATTTCTAGGAATGAAACGTGAGTCAAGTTCCGTATGCTTTAGCCACAGGGCCATCTGTTATTTATTTATTAGTTATTTCTTTATTTTAGCCCACAAATGTGCTCCTTAACATGTACTATAAACCCGGGATACAGTGGAACTCGAAGTATTAATGACACAACACAATAATTATCTTTGAACTTCATAACTGGAAAGAGAATTGTTTTGCATAAGACAACTTCAAATATACGTTATGCGTTTATTCACACTTAACTCCAATACGCTCTGTGTCGCGTTGGTCACGCTAGAAAAAGAAGAGGAAAACAAAAAACGGAATGGGAGCGGGTCATAATCAGAGACGCAGTCGACATGAGAATAAGGGTAAACAACACATTGAGTGGGGGTGAGTGATATTCAGATAAAGTAAAACAACAAATGGAAAGGGAGTGGATGATAGTCAGACAAAGTAAAGCGAGAAAGAGAGTGAGAGTGAGTGAAGGAAATGGGAAGTATATATATATAGAGTGAGTGAGCGAAATATCAACACAAACATACACACAGAGATACGCACACACACACACATACACACACGAACACACACACACAGACGTAGGCTTACACATGCAGACGTACATAGACATATTTATAAATAAACAAAAAGAAAACAAAATACGCAAAGTGATGATGGCAGTTCACACACACACACATACGCACACACACACACACACACAGACGTAAGAACACACACACATACGTACGCGCATACACATACATACGTACGCGCACACTCACACAAACGTACGCACACACACACACACAAACGCACAGGCATACACACACGATGTAACTTCTGATGGCGTTATAAAATAAAGTTGTTATTGTAACAGTTTATAGTTTATATTAAATTACTTTTGTTTTCCTTTTTCCGTGTTCACAATTATTACAAATAAGTGATACAAATATGCCTTTTGTAATGTATAGAATACAATTTCCTGTAATAGCTGCATTTGGCATGACCATCAAGATATCACAAGGACAATTATTTAACGAAGTGGGTGTTTATTTACCTTCTCCTGTTTTCAGTCATGGACAGCCTTACGTTGCCTTCAGCTGTACAAAAAGCAAGAACAGTTTTGGAAAACAGGCTAAACCTTTATGGAAATTGCGGTTTCACAATGAATATTAAAATAAAAGAACTTTTGGAATGGCGACATGTACATATTAAGATGTATGTTCGTATGTACAACATGCATATGTAAACATAAATAGTTTCGGTGGGATATCTCCCCGTGATACATTAACCAGTGTGTGACATGCACGTTTTTAAATGTTTTGTAAATAAAAGTGTAAAATGTTAGTCCGCACAGTAATATCATTTTAAACCAAATTGTTATAACTAACATTAACTCATCACTGAAACATTACAATGAATTATCTGTAAATAAGCTATCATTTTTATAGTACGACTGGCAATATACTTTATACTTATCATAGTTACTGACTATTTGGGAAAGACGGTTGACATTGTTACATTTAAGAATTATTGAAAATATTTCTCATTTAAATAAACAGTGGAAAGTATTTAAACAAAACATATATCCATAGTTTCTCTCCTTGTTTTGATGTGCTATTTTGTATCATTGATACAAATGTTTTCATTTTTGACGACATGATTAAGCTAGTTAGATTATAGGTTTCTTCCTGTTTTACTGAGATCTGAGTATCAAATGACTCCTCTAATAAATATATTTTTATTCTTATACCTCCTCCCAGTTGACCAACAATTATCACTGATATTAGGCGACCTAACCAATTCTGTATATCAGAAAGTATTATAAATAACTATCTTGAAACTAAAGTAAACATATAGACAAATTCCAAAGGAAGGCACGCAACTGAATTCCATGTTTTAGTAGGTTGTCATAAATTTCCGACAAGACTGGTGGGCTTCTTGCTGCAGGAGATTGGTTTGGAATACAAACAACTTCAGCAAGCTACTGGTTATGCTGGTTGTAGTTCATATAATACAGCAGATGGAAACGTTCTGCAGGCTATTGGATATTTCTACTTTCAGATCTTAATTTTATTCAGTCCTCCCATGCGAAGAGGACTCTCAGTTCAGTCAGCCCTCTCAAGCTGCCTTACTCAAGTGAAGCGTACATGTTAAGGTGAGACACCTGCAGAAGATATAGATACATGGAGATAGTTTATCTATTATCACAAGAAGACCTTAAGTGCCTTTTATAGATTCATTCTGGGTCATGCCGTTTCTGAGTGTTAATTCTATTTACCTCGTTTGGCTATCAATCCATAAAATAATTGTTCCGGTAAAGATATTCTCTAAAGATAAATGAAGATTAATGATTGAAAAAATATTCAGAAAAATATAGAAATAGTCGAAGATACATTTCAAAATAAGGGAGTGAATGGATGACATATATATTAAAGCACAAACATCTTGAAGATATAATATTATAACGCGCACAACTCAAAATGTCGTGGCTTATGAAGCCATTTTTGCAAGAACCCCTAAATAGAAATCAAAATATAAGTGATGGCAATTGGTAAGCACCACGAAAGAAACCCCTAAACTGATTTCTGAAAGTGGCATAATACAACAGGAAGAAATAACCAGAAAAAAGATAACCCTCGTTTACTGGAGCGGGGAAATATTTTACATTCTTATTGTTCTTATGCTTTCCTTGTAATGAGGAGGATTCCTAAAGCTATTCGTAGGAGATATTCTGCAAACAGTTTTATTAAACATTAATGGTTTGTAATAGAGTAGTAAATACAATCTTATTTCAATATACGCCTCCCGCTCTCTCTCTCTCTCTCTCTCTCTCTCTCTAA
>JAOPUL010000001.1:2182797-2193116 GCA_027564515.1 Octopus rubescens | reverse complement strand
TCATCATCATCATCATCATCATCATCATCATCATCATCATCATCATCATCATCATCATCATCCTCATCATCATCGTAATCATCATCATCATCATCATCATCATCATCATCATCATCCGTATCATCATCATCACCAGCAACGTCTTCATCATCATCATCTTCCTCTCCTTCTCCCCCTCCTTCCCCGTCTGCCAACCCAAATTTTCTTCATCCTTTACCGTTTCTCACTTTGTTTTGTTTTGTTTTTGTTTGGTTTTATTTTCCTGTTTTTTCTTTTACATTCTCCTTTAGCAACTTCTTGACGAGTGAAAGTGCTGTAGTTGGTGGCGGAGCGATGTCGTCGTCGTCGTTACCCCCACCACCGCCATCAACACCGTCATTGTTGATGTTATAGCTGCTGCTGCTGTTGTTGTTGTTGTTTTTGTTTTTGTGTTTTTTTCTACTTGTTTCTTTCACACAATGTTTTCTTTTTCTCTTTTTTCTTTGTCTTAAACTTCACATTTTGTTTTTACATTTCTTTATTTTATTTTGTTTTTACATTTCTTTATTTTATTTTCCTCTATTATTTATTTATTTATTTATTCATTCATTTAGAAATTTGTTTTTTGTTATTTTTATTGATCGATAATCGATTTGTAGTTGAGGGGGTTTATTATTCGCAACGGAAAACAAAACATTAAAAAATAAAACAACAAACATCAATGGACTTAGACGTCGATTCTGTAGTGAGCGTCACACAAACGCATAGGATCCTCGCTTGATGTATTCCACGATAAACTGTGCACGATAAAGTCTACATCAACGCTAGATGGTTCTCTGTTCAATATGGATGAGTCTACGGTGCCCCCCAGGGCGTCAGTATTGCTACATGGTAGTTGTCCTAACCCTATCTGGGTTGCTACCTTGCGCGGGCGTAGCTGTGTGGTAAGAAGTTTGCTTCTTAACCACATCGATCCGGGTTCAGTCCCACTGCGTGGCATCTTGGGAAATTCCCTTTTACTATAGTTTCGGACCGACCAAAGCCTTGTGAGTGTATTTGGTAGACGGAAACTGAAAGAAGTCCATGTGCATATATTCACACACGCACACGCACACACACACACGTGTTTATATATACACAACACACACATGCTATACATATATATATATATATATTAATGTGTGTGTATGTGTGTGTGCGTGTATGTGTGTGTGTGTGTGTGCGTATATATATATATATATATGTGTGTGTGTGTGTGTGTGTGTGTGTGTGTATGTGTGTGTGTGTATGTGTGTGTGTGTATGTGTATGTGTGCATGTTTGTGTGTGTGTGTGCGTATGTGTGTGCGTCAGTGCCTACACGCGCGCCCGTGTGTGTGTAGGTGCCTTTGTGACTGCGTTTGTCCCCCAGCGCCGATTTTAGCAATTCAGTAAGCTCCAAGTAGCTCCAGTGTTACACTGATACAATCTTATTTGAGTAGTTGCGAAGGCTCCACTCAAGGCCCGCAACGAGTTTGATCCTCTGTGGCGACCACATTTCAGAGCAGTAATACCGACGACTGACAATAAAAGTACTCCACACGAGTAGCAAGTATCCACTTTTTATGGTTCTGAATGATTTAAGGTTCCATTTAGCTAATCGGCTGCAGAACGTTTAGATCTTGTTAATAGGCATATGAAATGCTGCATCATTACTCATGTGGATTCCCAGATTATGTATGACTCTAAATCTGGTATTGTAATACCTACCGGTTTTTTTTCTTTTAGCCTGTGTAACTAGAGTGGAGTGCCTGAAACCTATCAGCATTGAACAGCATGTTATTTGCATCAGCCCATTTGTATTATTATTTGAAGCTAGTATTGCAGTTTTACTATGTCATCAGGGACAATGAACGCTTGTGATATTTTTTTATCATCAACGTACCCGGTGCGAGTGTCTGACTGATAGATTGAGGCCCTGTGTGAGAGAGTCATATTGATGTTTCCCCAAAGAGAGCAACATTGCCTCCAACCGTCGGACTGTTGACCCTTAAAATGTCGTGCAGCAACACTGCCAGTTTTCCAGTGATACCAAGATCCCGTAGATTGTGATATATCATCCTATGATCAATTATGTCAAGTGCCTTGCCAAAGCCAAGATATATCACATCCATATATATTATTTGGATGAAGTGAAGACAATATGGATGAAGAAAGAAACCAGAAGCACGGGCAACGACAGCTTAGATGTTGCACAATAATTTCGCCTCAATTTCAGAAATTACATCATATACATGGCATTTAAGCAAAGCACACGGCAACTCTCATCCTACTGCTACCCTATTTCTCAAACTTTTATGCAAAACTAAAAGAACATCTGCTTTCAGATGGCAATCTTGAAGTTAATCTAGTTTCAAATGAAGCTAATCTGCTTTCATATGGTAAAATTGAGCAAGTAACATCGCTCTGGGAACTGAACTCTAACTGGTATATTCGGCGAGACAGGTTTATTACTATTGAAGTCACATCATTTTGAAGGCAACACAATTCGTCAAATTCGCGGTAAAACAGAATAGCAGTTTTTAAAAACGTGCGTATTATTTGTACAATCCTCAAGTACCCACCCACACAAAGATACATATATTTATGCATGTATATGTATGTATATAAATATATATTTAAATACCCTTCAGAGAAAAGTTCATACATAACGGCATATATTAGGAACTCTGAATTTTAAGGTTTGATATTATCAAGAAATTAATGTTATATCCATGTGCATATTAACACGGCCCAAGAGAAAAGCAGCGTGAGTCGTGTGATATCTAATTGAAAGATTTTGCGCTTGAGTAAAACGCTTCTTATAGGCATCGTCTTTGCTTTGGTTCCATCAAATTTTTGCCAATCTAAAGTATAGTATACTCAGCTGTTTAGTAATTTTATGCTAAAGAAAATTTGCTTAATTAAATCTATTAGAAGTTAGCAGAAAATTAACAAAAAGTACTAATGGCAAGAAAGTTGATTGCAACCTGAGAGGGAAGAAAGCAAACATTGGATACGGTAAAACTATAATTTATTTTAATTTTGTTCGCGGACATATATCAAAATAAAAAAACCTAATGCCAATAATTTTAAATGCCGCAAGAGAGTGGGTAATACTTTCTGGGAATTTAGAATATATTCACGTTTCAATGAAATTGGTTTGGAAAAAAAAAGCTTAGAATAAGAAATCAAAAGGAGAAAAAAATACAGTAAGGGGGAAAGAGTGTGGGAGATCAAATTTTATACAATTCTATAGATGAACTTCATCTGTAAAATTTATAGTCGATTTTTTTCTGAGATCTAATGATTCGCCACCACATCCTCAGGGGTTCATGAAATCCAAATAATTATTATGAACGACACCATCAAAATGAGCAACTACGCAATTAATTAAAAGAAGAACCCGAAAGAGGAGGCAAACCCCAAAGATGGAACTAAGTCCTCGAGTGACAATATATAAAATCATATTCATTTATGTAACTTTTTTTGTTTTCACATATGAATGAACTTTTTATAGAAATATTTACGACTATGATTTTAACAAATTTTAATCACTATGAACGAAATGTTCATATCTGCCCATCTTTCTTTCAGATATCATTAATTTTGCGTGTTTTAGATATAAACCTGTATTTTTAATTTTTTAATCGCTAATTGTCCAGCTTTTATAACCTGAAATCTGTAATGTTTCATTTAGATTTACTCGATGATTCCTTATCTCGTGGTTATGGATGGCGGATGATAAAAAAAATTGTTAATGACTATATATTTTAATATTGTAAGTCTGCAATTCTAAAATAAGTTGTACATTGCTTCTAGACATGACTTGTTATTTGGAAGAGCATATTTTCCGCACATTTCCACCTTTTTTATGTCTTATTTAAAGAGATATGCCAAAAGATGTTTGTGGTATCTCGGTGTACCACGTTTACTAAAATAATTATATTGACTATAATAATTTGACATGATTTTAAGACAGTTTAATTTCTAAACATGCCTCGTTTGACTAAAATATGTGATCATCAATATATCGTTACACGTGTTCTCAAACTCGTTGAGAGTTAATTAAACAAGCCAGAAAATGTTTTGTATGCGATTGGGAGTCATCCATTAAACTCTCGGATAACGAAAATCGGCTCACAACTAATGTACACTCATCAATCAAACGAAATTACTTACATGAAACCGCACAGTATTCTGTCAATGTTACTATTTTTATTATCCTTCAATTTTTTTACAGTTTATAGTGTTTAATTCATCATATTATGTACTATTCCAGCTTTAAATTTCATTATCGGTTTCAATTTCTTATTTTAATAGCAACTCCAAAAAGTTGCTTTCGGTGCTGGTGATACCAATGTCATGTGACGCTGGTCGTACCCAGGATTAAATGATTACATAAGTCTTGATCTAAACTGTTAACCTGTGAATCGACAGGTGAACTTTTAGGAAGTAAAGCAATGAAATTTCGAAAATATGAATCTCGATATTATCAATATCCGCTGCGATTACTTAGATAGCTCGATTTAGATGCTGTGCGTGAACTACTATTTATTTAACTTCAACTATTTCTGCGATGCTCAGTATATAATAAGCTACGGAATAGAAGCTAGGTATTAAGTTTGTTTTAATTTGGACAAGGTATGTGTTAATATATGCAAAAACACCGATGACAGACTCTATCGTAGTTTATAGAAAGAAATCATAGATAAGAAATAATTTATAGATTACCGGTTCTAAACCCTTGCAAATAAAATCCGCATAAGCAGTTTATCAATGTCCACATAGGTACAATGCACTCAGAATCGCGAAGTGTATTGCAAAAGAGTTCGCCAAATTAAACCCAAAAGGTTAGCGACGCCATTGAGAACTAATAGTCACGAAAACGATGCACTGTGTTATTAATGAAAGCGCGAGGATATAAAAAATTGTATTGAAATACATTGCAATGATCTGAAAATATCGCAAAAAGACACTAGAAACCGAATATCCTGCTCATTGGCCTTACAGGTAATCGATCAATATAGATATATTAGAACTGAACAGCCTACATACGCAAGAAAAGTATAAGAAACACCATCAATAATCGACATCCTGAAACATGTCAATATTAGAAGAGATATAAAGAAATGTTTTTGTCTTGTACACTTGCTGTTTTTCAATTTTCTATCGTTAAACAACTGTATTTTCATTCGTGAAATGTCTAGATAATAATTATATCGATAATGGAATTTTTTTCATAGAATAGGATCTTTCCAGAAAATATTAAATTATATCAAGAATCCTTAAGAGGTAATTTCTGACATTTTATCATTGCTCACAAGCATTTACTTTACCTCGGTTACCAATAATTTATAGCACATCCCCAGAGTAAATATTTATTTCTCCTCCAAGTAAGATGCCTGATAAAGGATTAACTGTTATTCGATCTGTTACATTTTAAGCAACTCAAATTTGTAAATGGACTTCCGTATTATAATTGCTGATTGAATGTTTCGATTTAAAAGTATTATACTGGCCTCTAATGATATGCATGTTTACTTATTGGAATTGTAGTAAAGTGTCAGTGCACTCGTTGTTGCGAGTATGTGCGTGTGTTAGCGAGATTTTATATACATGATATACTTAAATAAATACGTTACACCCAACCATACGAAATACATTTTAAAATAACATGAGATAACAAAATGAGAAGTATAATCATGACAAATATATGATATGAACGTGTTTATGCATTGATGTTGGATTGGCCCAACCACATTCGGATTTAAATTATTCGATGACAATTTTCTTTCAGATAAATACTAATAGATTGTGCATTTCTCGTCATTTATGTCAGATATGTATGTTCTATTGTTTCTTCGTTTTTTTTAAAGAGATTTTTAGTCACTCACCATCGCTACGTATTTTTCAATCTGGATGGATAATCCTTTCAGATTGAAAAATAACTTGACGTATGTATTAATAAAATTGTTTATAAACACTATACATTAATAGTTCTAGTATTGCACAACTTTATGTCAGCGTCATTGGCAGGTTACTAAAATTGTGCTATATAAGATCAAATTAATTCATTATATACTTCGTCTGCATATTTTCAACTTCTAAGTGATATCAACCCATATATCCCGTTTCGTTTGAAAACTTCTGTTTCCAATTAAGTAGTGCTTTATATTTAATGGCTTCAATTCTATCCACTAATAATGTATATGGAATTTGTTTCATTCTTCAGAAACACCAATAACTGTGCATAATTGAGGATTAACATTATTAGAAATATTAATTGCTGGGCAGTACAAGGTAATTCATTTTGTAACCATTATATACCACCATTTGGTTTTGGATAGTTGATAGGTTTGATATGGTGCTGATGAAAGAGCAATAATTATTGAAATATGCTTATACATCCGTTACCTATCTTTTATATATGCCATTGCTTTGGTTACATAGATGTATACATCTGCGGAAATTCGTGTTTTGTCGTGCTGGATCTGAATTCTCATGACAATCTAAAAATCTAAAATTAAAATTGAGAATATAAGACTGCTAACACAAGGTAAAGCATAACGTTCACTTGTAAATCTGTAATATACTTCATATTATATTATGGTTGCAAATTAAAATATAATGACCTTGCCAGCAATTAATATGCATCTACAAGATCCCAGGAATGTGTTTAATGTATGCATTGTCTATCCAATTGTGTTACACCGCTAAAACTTGTGGGTATTTAAGCACTGTGTTCATGGATAGTTAATGGTTTGAATGTGGTGCCGATGAAAGAGGAACGACTCTTGTAATGTGCATATACCCTGGTTACATATTGCTTGAATCGCATTGTTATCAATTTTTGATCGCACTATTTACATGGGCGTGTTTGTTTAAGAAACGTCCTACATTGCAGTGTTGACTCGGAATTATATAGAAAATCTATAGTAAAAAAAGAATTATTTGAAATAGTGAAGATTATTCATTACTCGCAATAAGAAAACCAAATATTGTTCCGTCACAAGATTTATACGTTCAAATCGGTGTAATTATGCTTACTACGAGGACTGAATTAGTGGCCTACATTCTTCCATGGCAGTTCTTTGATGCTGTTTATATCTGCCCACATATGTATCACGATTTAGTTGGATAATACTTGCTGAAACAAGTAGAGAAGGTTTCTGCAATGGACCTACACTCAGACTAAGGTCTAAATTTCAAAGATATATTGTAACATCATTCTTAACAGTTTCAGAGATAAAGGCAAGATCGCAACCATGTTAACGTTTTATTACATCATTTGAGAATTTCATATATCAATGCAGTCTAATCCTTGAATGTGCATACCGTAGCAATTGGGACACGCGTTCTGTTCTACATTCCATTAAGAGAATATCCGATATTTTGTTCTGTACTCTCAATTTGTTTACAAATTGTCCATAAGAACAACACATCCTCATTCCACTTTCCCTTCATTTATTCTACAAAACTTGTAACCGCATTGAATTATTGCAGCATATTTTCAATTAGACATGCATCCATTTTGGTATCCATTTTGAGTTAACTGTGGCATTCAGATAAAACGTGAGCTATACTCATATGAACATACTTATCTATCATTGTCTTCACCCATTAAGGCCTGTTACTGTGTTGCTAGTATGATGCACTTTGTCATACTGCACTACTAATTCTTTAAACCAAAGAGCGGCTATCCCTGTCATTCTTTAGCGCTTCTGATATATTTTAAAGACGGTGTATAGAGCCTCTATTGTTTACAGTTTTGTTTTCTTTCTGTTTTCTAAATGTCCTGGCAATTTGCATCAATGTAACTCAGTAAATAAGTCTTACGTTTTAACATTTTTAAAATGGTTTCTTCTGTCTCAATATAAAGTCGTAGGCATTCATTCTCTAAATCTAATTAAATGGCACCCTACCATTACATTTAACACTCTTTCTCCGTCTTGGTATTATTGCTATGTTTGGAAAAGTATAACACTTGAACAGCTGAATGGAGCTGCATTGTATTGTTAACTCTGAACTACCTTCTCGTCATTCTGTTGATATCATACTGTTCACTCTTCTACAATTCCGTGATTTCTGTTCCATATATTATTTGTCTTACCGCACTCAAGTTTATTGCTTCTATGATATTTCCGCATTCAATTTGGATTTTAATGTTTTTGTTATTCCCCGAAAGCATATTTACGAGAGGCTTTTCGTTCTTTTATGTATATTATATCTTATCAAATTCCATTATGCTCAGATACCTAAATATTTCTACATTTAGGTGCTTTATATTTTCATTATAAGGTAGGTAGATTCCTGAAATGTTATGATTCCCAATGCTTCATATCCATCATAGCACTTTCTTCGATTCCGAATTTCATCGAATATCTCAACAATATATTCTTATGTTTAGCATTATATGATTCAATTGAATTTGTTTTTCCTTGCCATAATGCTATTAAATAGTCCATATGTAGAAGATAATTCGCTTTTCTCTAAATTTTCTCAGAGAAAATCTTTCCTTAGCTTCGTGTTGTACAAACCACAAATGCATGATTACACTTAAATTCAAAATTTGAGAAAGTGTGCCCTATTGAACGTGCCTTCTTCTACCGTGCCAATTGGCTTCTCTCTCTCTGTCTATTGTTATGTTCACGCTTTATTATCTCATGGCATTTTCTATCGGTGATCTTGCAAATTACCCAATGCGATGTGCACATTTGTAATTTTCTTTCAGAAATTCGTTATGATCATCATAACTTCATTGATACGTTTGCTTTTTCCCCCAGAAGATATCTCTTCATAAGTGTTACTCGTAAGTATTTGGAAACATTAATATCGAAAGTACTGTCCATCGGACTTTACGTGTTTATCTTTTTGTTTTGTATTTCACCTTGTTAGAAATAACGACACAACTGGATAACACGAATATAATCGGAAATGTAATACAATGTTTCCCTTAATTTCTGTTTTCCTTTCTAAGGAAGTTCATTATTTACACAAAGCTTTACATTTTTCATTAATATTTACTTATTTAGTTCTGTCATTATGTTGTCATGGTGAATTAAAAAAGTTGTCACCCAATAACCATCATATTCTGGTCAATCTCCTTCTCATTTCCCACCTATTTCTATGTCTCGTGAAATGCTTTTCAGATGGTAGAATCTTTCACTTTATGCTTTTTTTAAAACTTTTATGCTTAGCATTTTAACCATATCATACGTGAATTACTTTGATTTTTCTTCATTCCATTTTATGCGATTTATCTATTTTTCGGTATTTTCGGTACAAATATATCATATAATAATTGAAAATGCCTCATCTAGATATATTGATCGTAAATTTATTTCGTAAATTCTAAATTGTAAGCCTTTGTCTTTATTTCTTCATAAGCTCTTCGATCGTTGTCCCGATTCCATTTCTCCTTAGATGATATTTTTCTATCAGTCACATTTTTCTTCTTTATTCTTTAATCTAATAAGTAAACAGCTCCAGCTTATGCATTCCTATACGCGATTCAGTTAGAAAATTATTGTCTCCCATAGAACAATAGTTCCTGTGCTGATTTCTGTCTGCAACAAACTATTTGGTTACACATTAGAACGCAGAGATTGCAAGTAATTTCAATCACTACTGTTTTCTCAAACCTTATTAATAAACTATTTTCTTGTCATTTAATGTTCTTTCTTTAACGGCGTTTCCATATTCAAATTAACTATTAATCTGATTCCTTGAGTTGTGCATCACTTTTTAATGACCTCTAGTTCATCGTGATCAGGATTATCTACGTAAAATTCCCTTTATTCTTGCTGTATTTTATTTGCCTTTACTACAAGTGCATAAGTTATATATTACAGAGTAACCTTCGATTCTTGTTTTCTTCTAATTTCTAGAATTGGTATAACTACTACCGCATTGGGTCCTGAAGGTTCTTGCAAACGTTATTTCATATTACCTGTAATTCTTCAATGTTAATGGTAGTGACATATTTTCCATTCCTGATACAGAAATGTTGGCAAGCAAGCTATAGTCGACTGGGATTTAATACTCTAATCTCATCTCAATGTTATTCTCTAAAATTGTCACCTACTGGCTGCACTTTGATTACTCTCCAGAATCCTCGCCACCCTTTTTTAATTATTATTAAGAGTCCTAGCTTCCTTACTAAGCCCTTTAAATCATATGTCACTGTTATCTTTTTAATTTCCCCATCACTTGCTATAGGTTATTAACAATATACGGGAGACACATTCTTCTTTTTCTTCTTCTTCTTCTTCTTCTTCTTCTTCTTCTTCTTCTTCTTCTTCTTCTTCTTCTTCTTCTTCT
>JAOPUL010000001.1:2130363-2149526 GCA_027564515.1 Octopus rubescens | reverse complement strand
ATTATTATTATTATTATTATTATTATTATTATTATTATTATTATTATTATTATTATTATTATTATTATTACAATAGCGTTTATGATATATTTCGTTATAATTTATTTTGTGGGTATTTTCATTTTATATAATCTACACAATACCTATGCTGAACCCATTAGGCAGTTTTTGTATGCACTGTGTCTATGGTAACATTTCGAAATATATTTGTCTAGACCTTATTTTTTTTTATCAATCCCAAGCCATCTATATTATTGAATTTGTTTCTATTTTCAAATTCCCCACATGCTGGCATTCAATATTTCCAGGATGTTATATATGGACATAGTAGCCAATTTGTTTTAATATACAACGGCATATGTTAGAATTCGTAACATAATTAACAATCGTCAAATGAAACTGGTTCGTCCACCGATATTATTATATTGTATTTATTCATCATCCTTACTATTAATCGTTTGAGAATTACATAATGTTTCAATTTAGAAAAAAAAAACAATGGAGTACACCGCTGTGAACAAATATAGATTTCTTTTTGTTAATATAAGCAGGGATGTCGATCGTCAATTCATATAATGTCAACATAAACTCAAAGTTAACATGAATACTCACCAGCAGTACTGGGTTTAGAAAGGATATCCAGTGTTAAGTATGAGGATGCTCTCTAATACTGCTCTAGTTTCAAATACTGTTATATACTGAAATAAGACTATGTCCTTCATAGCAGGTAAATTGTCAGTGAGATTAAGAAAATAAATGTACATCACATCATCTGCCTCAATTAAAGAAGAATGGCAGATACATTTCTCAACAGCTATATTGTTTTTCTTCAACAGAGATGTTCGTTTACATACTTTGATCTTCAACTTGAATCTGCACGACTTAAACAGATTTCGTTATACTATGACCTTCCATGCACTCTATTCCATTTATTTATAAGTGATATTGGAGCGACATTGAGCGTACCGTATTCTATGAGTCTGCATGCTAAATTTAATGATGTATTGATATTCACATTCACTATGACAGGAGAGGTATGTACGAACAACTGAATGATTTTTTTTCAAGATTTCAATATAAGTGAAGGCGCATGACTGAGTGGTTAGATAATTGGATTCACAATCGTGAGATTATGAGTTCGATTCCCGGAGAGGGTGATGCGTTATGTCCTTGAGCAAGAAACTTTTTTTCACGTTGCTCTTTCTACCTGGAGTTACAACCGATAGATAACATTAGCAATTAAAAGACAAATGGAAAATATAGTTTCCACGGTCTGATCTCACAAAAAGTTGATCGGCTATTTATAAATAGGTGAAGGCGTGGCTCTGTATGTTCAGAAGCTTGCTTCTCAACCACATGGCTCCGGGTTCAGTCTCACTGCGTGGAATCTTCGGCAACTATCTTCTACTCTAGCCTCGGGCCGACCAACATCTTGTTAGTGGATTTGGTGGACGGAAACTTGAATAAGCTTGTCGTATATATATGTATATCTCTAATTGTGTGTGTCCTTCTGTATGTGTGTGTCCCCTACAACCACTTGACAACGTTGTTTACGTCCCCGTAACTTAGCCGTTCGGCCAAA
Organism: Octopus rubescens; assembly: GCA_027564515.1. Lineage (NCBI taxonomy): Eukaryota > Metazoa > Mollusca > Cephalopoda > Octopoda > Octopodidae > Octopus > Octopus rubescens. Next base: position 2,147,944 of record JAOPUL010000001.1, on the reverse strand, counting down.
GATATCGATATAATAAAAACCTTGCTTAAAACAATAAGTACTTGGGGCGATTCATTCGACTAAAAATTCAAAGCGGTGCCCCAGCATGGCCGCAGTCTGATGAAAGAAAGAAGTTAAAAAAAATAATTTGTTAAGGTTAATGCGTAACAAGTTTGATACCTTATGGTGCCTCAAATAAAAATGATCACGACTGGTGTGAGTGAGTTTGATATAATATGACGTATGATATCTAGAAATATTCCACATATTATCTATATATCTATCCCTTGACATTATGTAGATACTCTGCCAATATATTCTTGTTCATGACGTAAACATAAATCCATAATATAACGCGTACCTTGTAAGTAAAATATCCTGAAGAACGTTTCTAACCTGAAGTTCTTCTTAATTGTTCAGAAAATTGGCTAGATATTTTGTTAAGTGATTACGTTCCAGCAACTTTTGTTCATGACTTGGAAGTAACTTGAATCTTTGTTCGTTCAATAAATGGATTTGCAAGCATTCAACTGCAGAAAATCTTTGCTTATTAGGAAACTGCCTCAATCTCATGTAAGCATCTAATTCTCCCAAATATCTGCAATTTCGGTATTTTCTCAAACAGCTTCATGAGTTTGCATAGACTTATTTTTCCATGAGTGAAATTATACAATCATCAACAGCTTTGAAGATGTGCTGTACATATATTCTATTGCCTTAAGTTAGACACAAGATTCATCATTAACATGCTTCCTATCTTTATAAGAAACGTGCATTGTATTAATATACGCACCGATTCTCAAAAACAAGTTCTCGAATCAATGTATATTTGGAAGTTGTGTGAACCTTTCCCAAGGAATTTGACAAAAATACTACTGGTAAATGTAACTTCCTAATAATGATTGTGGACTATACTAAATTGATTATTTTGCTACACAGACCATCCATCATAGGTGATAACATTGGAATACCTACTAGACAGATATATGTTTGTGGTTTATTTGTCTAAGCTAACGAATGAACTGTAAATATCAATGGCTATATACATAAGACTTTTGATAAACAGGACAAACAACGGCACTTAGTGAAATCTTCTTTTGTAATGCAACGTCGTTCCCATATGTCATAATCTGTCCAAGGCACTTGACTTGTCTGAACATTTTTGAATCCCCAGCTTAAAAATTGGTTGCTAAATCTTTATATAAACCGACACTCAATTTCACCTATATGTTGCAAGAGAATTTGATAAGTAGTCGAGAATATGCTTTGGTAGAGCTGAAACAAAAGTTTATTCGGTGTGCGGTATGTTTGAAGAGAGCTTAGTGAATTCTGAAAAAATATTACAGACGTTATATACGTAAACTAATACATTTATATATATATATATATATATATATATATAGAGAGAGAGAGAGAGAGGGGGGAGAGAAATGAGTTGCGACGTTACTGGTCGCAAGCTGTATCGGCCTATGCCTTTCCCTTGGACAACATCAGTGGCGTGGAGAGGGGAGACTGGTATGCATGGGTGACCGCTTTTCTTCCACAAAACAACCTTGCCCAGACTTCTGCCTAAGAAGCGAGATTTCTAGGTGCAAATTCATGGCCAGTGATGACCGAAGAAGCTCTTTAATATATACATATATGCGTACATTATTGTACCGAATATACATTTTATATATATATATATATATATATATATATATTAAAACAAAGAACTTGTGTGTGCCTGTCTGTATGTTAACTTCTAGCGCCAAAACTGCTAAACCGATTACTTTCAAACTTCATACACACGAGCAGATTTTAAGGCATGTTTACGGGCAGGTTTTAAGCACAAAATGGGTTCAAAGTTCAACCGTGTAAAAGGGGAAACCCGCGTATAACAGGTATTTTTCCATTTACACGTGCAATTTTCCAACGAATTTCTTCAAACTTCGATGTATGATATGTGTGCTTGCAGAATCAAAATGATATTAATATTTTTCTGAAAATTGATCGCATTTACTTGTTAAACCGCGGTAAACGCGTTTCACCACATTTTTTTGTTACCTAAAGGTGTTTTTCCCTGTTTGAGTGGTCAATGCGAACGATTTTCAGAAAAACATTAATGTCATTGAGATTATGTAAGCACACTTATACATACGAAGATTGAAGAAAATTGTGGAAATAGCACGAGTAAGAGGACAAACAGTGGAAAAATACCGGTTATATGCGGTTTTCTCCTTTTACGGGAATAATTTCCGCACTATATCATATAGTATGTTTGACAATTTCTGCACTATATCATGCCTTACCATTATTTGGAAGTTATATACTGGGATATTTGTTCACAACATTCCCTTTTGATGCACCTGTCCGTTCAAGTCTCATCCATGATGGTAATGGCTCTGTGTTGTTTAGGATTTCATTAAACACGATTGCGACCCTTCCAAGTTATGTCGTAAGGATCTTGATCCACTACTCTTGAACTCTATCGGGACAAAGAGCCTCTCGATTAGGGATTTGTGTGCACTTCGCCCTAATCACTTTTTACTGTGATCCTAACTTCCGCTTCACCATAAGTGTTGGATCTTGTTTGAATTCTCTTAGACAATTTGCATCTAAAATTCAAGTATTTCTATTACTCCACCATTACTCCAAAATCTGTTACGATCCTCTGCTTTTGGGATTACATATTCTTGTCTGTTTCCCCCATTTAGTTCTTTGTATAGCCTATTTTGGTCTGCCAATAAACGTTTATTCTTCCTCAGGCGCTTCACTCACTGATCGTACTTCGTGACCTTGGCTGCTTTACCCAGCAGTTGCTGGATTAACTCTACCAAAAGTCTACCTAGTACCCATCACCTGATCTGATGTTTCTAATCCAGTTCACTGCACTTTTCTATTGAATTCATTTCGTTATTTTTTTCTCTCTAATAAGTCGATATCTCGTAGGGTACTTTCATTAATTCTTGGATTCTTTTGCCACCATGCTTCATACTTTCCTGCACTTTCTATCATGTATCCCAAACACTGTTAGTTCATATGTAATGGGTGCCTTCAAAAGATAATTTATATATGTAACATTCGTTAACCTCACACGATCGATTATCCTATTTACTCTATTCACTATTGATTTTATTTTCGATCTTACTATTTTCTGAAAACTCTCTCTTGTTTGTAATTTCTATGATCTCTTTCAAATTTTCTTGTTGTTTGTGTTTTTTTTTAATTGCTCTACCTGCGGTAATGCTATTTCAGTTTGAGGGTGGATTTCATTTCTATCCTCCCCTCCTGTAGCCTCATCACCAATGTTTTACTCATTATGTTCCTTTTCCGTTAGACTTCATTGCTTTGCCTCCTTTTGGATTCCGGTTGTAGTTCAGTTTAACATTTATTTTTTGTGGATTGATCTAGCTTGATCATTAAGTCTCTGCTCCATTGTTTCAAACAGGTTTCTTTCAGACAACCCTCAGAACAACGTCTGTATATATCCCCTCTTTTTTCATCAATAGGGTTGCTCCTGTAATAGCATTCCAATACCACACATTTTATTTTTTCATCCCACACCCTCCTCGCAATCTTTTTATAACGGTCGGTACTACTCTGCTGAAAAGTAGAACGCCTACCAGACACAGCCGCTCCACCTCTGTTACCAGTCCCGTTAACGTCGTTATTTGTATAATCATTATTAGCATTTTCACTCATTCATGAGTTTTGTGTATTTGGTTAGCCGCCAACCAGTGTTTTTTTCGAGACAGCCTCTCTAGAAAAGTAATCAGCCAAGACTGAAGAGCCTTTCTGCCCATAAGGCAAAGCTGTCTAGCACAGTTTTTAAATCAGAGTGTGTTTTCCTCTCTTAGACGGACTGGCGGTTAAGGCTATCAAGTCCTGTCCACTGTTATTGGATGACCATTGATTCTTCTGAGTTCCACTGCCTTTTGCCGATTTTTTTGTTTTTAACCCACAGGGTGTCCGAAATCAATATTTCCATCCTCCTCGCCAAGCGGTCTTAGTGGAGTTGCCAATTTGATCGCTAAAGATCCGGCAATATCACCGCTAAACTGTGTCACATGTTAACTATTGTCTTTCGGTACTTATAAGTTTATCACTTACTATCGCCTGCACCACTTCTACATATCATTCTCATTATTAGTTTGCTAGCCCTAACAGTATTATAACTGAATGCTTTGCGTTGCCTGTGGCAGTGGTAGCTCGGTTCTATGTTGTAGATGGCAGGTTTCATTCCGTTATCTAGACTGCTGCTGATTCACTGAGTAAGGGGGGTGAGGTGTGTAGTTGATATTGTGTTGTGTAGAGGCGGATGATAGGCGATACGTGAGGTGACCACATCAGATGTGTTTGTTGTTTGTGGAGTTGTGAAGTTTTGAAATATGTTTGTCTGTGTGTTTGTGTGTGTATGTGCATCTGCGTCAGCCAACGTGTGTGGATAATAGAAACTAAAGAAAATAACCATGTTAAACGTGTTGGAATACATAAATTAATTTAGGCTGGGAAAATAGCATTAAAAGGATAGTATAATAATATAATCGATTACATATATAATGAAAACTCCATTTCGGATTTTATTGTTGTTTATAGAATTGTGGAGTTTTGAAATGCCTGTGTATGTGTGCCTGTGTGCTGTGTGTGTTTGCGCCCGTGCGTCATCCAGCGTGTGTTCATAAAAAAAAAATAATAAATCCCATTTAATGTGTTGGAATACATAAAGTAGTTTCGGCTGGAGAATAAATAATTTTATAAATCCGAAAATATTATAATCGCTGACATATATAACGAAACTCCATATCAGATAGTTGTGTTGTTTTTTTGTTTTGTGGGGTTTTGGTTTATGTGTGTCTGTGTGTTTGTGTGTCTCTGTGCGTCTTCATCAGTCAGCGTCCGTGGAAAATAAGAATATTAAAAATACTATTTCTTCTGTTGGAATACATGAAGTAGTTTAGGCTGGGGAAAAAGAATTATAACAAAATGATAATCTTGTAATTGCTTACATATATAAAGGAAATTACATATAAGATGTTTTTGTTGTATGTGTAGTTCACGTGTTTTGAAATGTGTGCGTCTGAGTTTCAGTAATGTTATGTGTCTCTGTTAATATTATTATTATTATGAAGACGCACCACAGTACCCAATATTGTGATGTTGAAGATGATATTGGGTGTACCGGGTAGTTTATACTTTCTGTCATGTCAGAACAAGTAAATCAAATAGATATTACTTTACGCAGATTGCGTGCAGTTCCAAGTAACGCCGATGTTTGCAATACATTATGATTTCATGGTATTTCTAACGTGTCCACATGTTTTTTCAGGTTCGTTTGTATTGAACCCAATGCACCAATGACAACATGGACAACCATTATGCTTCATTGTCGCAGTTGCCACACCTTAGCGATCTCAATTCTCAGATCTACATATTTATCGATCTTCTCTCTTTCTTTCGTGATGATATTTTTTGCTACGTCGATTATTAGACACTTCTTTTTGACCCTCCTAAAAGTCACTATGTCTAGTCTTCTGTGATCTAACAGCTTTTCTAACAACCGCAGTTCGTAACTTGTAGTCACTTTATCGACCCCGGAAGGATGAAAGGCAAAGTCGACCCCGGCAGCATTTGAACTCATGTATTTTCGGGTGTCTTGTACTTGAGGTAATCATAAATATGTGATGTTTAAAATGAATAGTAGGAGGTGAGAATCGGCTTAATGAATAGACGAAATTCCACAGATGTTGATGAGATTACCAATGGGCTTTCGTATTCTATGCGATCAGGAGACAAAAGAAACCTCACAGCATTGGTGTCAGTAGAGATCAAATATGCTTACTACCATTACCGATCAATGGGGATGCTGACCTAGGATTTCAGAAGAACAAATTATTAGCAAGGAAATGCTCCCTGGAGTAGCCCATTACGCATTCCAGGGTAGACCTTAGGGGAAATAACTGTATTACTGCTGATGATGATTCTAGCATCTTCAACTATGATTCTGACTGTTAACCCTGACTACTGCTGATGCTTTCGGCTACTGCTGATAGAAATGCTCCTTTTTTCAAATCAAAAACATGATCCTGCCTTGGAGCTTCAGGGTAATGGAGCTCATTTATCACGGCATGAATCCACTAAAGCACCGTGGTTATGGTAAATCTCTTGCTCCTCGATGCTATTCCAAAATTTGCGGGCTTCCTCTGTTTCAGGTGGTATGTTATCTTCTGTCTCTCAACCTCCGCTCTTAAAGAACTGCCTCTTTTTATTTGTGAAGAACCTGTTTTAGTGGAATTGCGCAAAGCGCTCTGTGTAGTGTTGCAACTTCACTGATTTTGCCCGAATGCGTTGATTTGAAACCTTTCTTTTCTACATAGTATTTTTTCTCGAGATATGCCTTAACACTCCAGACAATTCTTCTATGTGGCTCAGATCATTTCGCAAGGTATTAATATCAACTTCTATTCTCTTCTTATGTTTCCTTCTGTCCGCCTTATGTCTTATTTTTCCCCACCAGTTAAACCCGCAGAAATTGCATTGAATCTAATTAAATCAGATCTTTCGTTGGAATATATTTCAGGATCTGAACAACCTTTTTGTCGCGCGCTTCACACTGTCTTTCTCGAAGCATCTCAAATTTACCGGCTCGGTCTCTGCTCTTGTGATGACTATTTCCTCAAGCCTTATCTTGAGGTCCCTCTGTTCCTCCGCCATATCCCCTGGCAATTGGAGGTCTTCCGCATTACATTGGTTTATTCCTATTCCTCCGCCGGATGTCCCTCTCCCCCACTCCATCTTGTCCTTGCCCATTCAAACGCTGGTTTTCATCTACATTTTCCTCCTAATGGTTATCGTTAACACATAGGTTTTCCCTGATTATCTGAATGTGGACCTCATTAATAAAGCCTCTATTCCGAATCCTTCTTATCTCGTTAATGAATCTATTTTCAGTAATGTGGAACATATCCAGCTGGTTCCATATATTTAATTCCCTTTTCCCCAAAGCTTTGCATTTGCCATTGCTCTTGTCTAGTAAAGCTTGTTCATGGCACTTAATTGCCTTTTTGCTTACATCAGCAGAGCATTTGCATCTCCGAGCACGTGGCGTCTTTGTCTAATTAAAGAACCACGACCGAATGGAGGCTTGTCTTTCTGTCCATTACCCTTAGAGGGGCCCCTGTCGGGCGCTCGAGATCCGCTCTCTTGGAGATCCTGGGTATTCTTCCCCTTCACGCGGCTATTTTTATTGGTAATACTTTTCGTCAATGTAAAGAATGGGAATGAATTTCTACAGGGTTTGCTCCCCAAGTATGTTTTGTTGAGATTTTCATGCAATGATCTCCCCAAATACAATACCAGCTCTTTCCTGGGTGTCTAACAAGGCTTCGGGACACCAAGTACGCCCTGTGTAACTTGCCGCATGACTCCCAAAGACGCAGGAGTTACACCAGCTTATGAAGGTCAGAGCCGGTACCAACTCCCTGAATATGTTCACATAGACAGCCGCATACATAATTACATTATCCTTTGGTGTACTTTAAAGGCGATTTGGCTGCTCTTTCCAACACGCCGAATGAGTTCTCAGAGAATCCATAGTTCACTTATAATCCTAGGTGGATACCCACTTGCCTCGTTTAACAGTTACGGGAACACATTAATATAATGAATAAAAAAAAGAAATTGGAGAAGGCAAGGAAAGAGTAGGATATAACGCAAGCAAATGAGAATTTAAAAAAAAGAAGAAAAGAGAGTGTTAATGAAAGAAAGGGAAAGTGAGGAATTGAGTGGGAGAGAGAATGAGTTGTGGCGGAGGCGGCGAAATACAGTTCATGGAAAAGCATTGTTTCGTTTAAATCTCATTTATAGAATGGGAATGTAGTCAGTGTTAGGTGTGGCCCATCTGCTGCTCCTTTGGTTCACTGTGGTGAATGTAAAGGAATGTTGATTGTGAGAGGGTTGGGATAGTGTTCAGGCAATGCCATCGCTGGTGCCTTTGCTGTTTTTTTTCTGTAGTTGGGGAAAATATAGTCCTTGTTTGTTATTGTGTACGTGTCTTCGTCTCATTTATAATATTAAATTTAAACGAAATGTGAATATGTTTGAATAACCTTTATGTCTATATGCGAAGCAGTGGCGATACATCTATAATTAGTATTTGTACTCAGAGCTTTTCTTTTATAAAGGCATTGGCTTTTTCGCGTGTTGCCTAAATGTGTGCATAAGGATATTGTGTCACAACGTGTGTTTTGTCCAGGTGTCTGCTATGTTGCATATTTGTCCGAAAAGAAAAAAATAAAGCGAAATCATTCGGTTTCCGCCAATGAATTATATTCATACATATTTTATTTCATTTGTTTGTTATTTATTAACTTTTGTTTGACGATGATTTTAGATTTAATCCTTGGAGCTGGCTTCGCACATTCATGATGTTCATTATTCGTTATTATTATTATTATTATTATTATTATTATTATTATTATTATTATTATTATTATTATTATTATTATTTATTATTTATTATTATATGCTATTCACATTCTTTTACAAGTTCATGATAACAACTCTCAACCCCAGTCTAATATATGAAGTCGTCTTTTTTGTATAAAAAAAAATGATGTTTTTATTGGATAGCATTATATTCTGTACCTGTTCAGTGTATTATGCAACATATCGTTGATGTGCGTTTAACTTCCGTACTTCGATATTAAGGATGAATGTTTTATGGGTTGTATTATTGTATTGGTCGATGCATGTAGAATGCCTGTACTTTTACGTTTGCAATATGTAGAGAGTGTGATTTATACAATAGAATTCATTGTAATTTATGAATGATCTGGCAATAGCATATTAAGCTAATTATTAATTGTTCTTACATTACATGCAAATCCTAGAAGCTGTTCAATTCCATTCCAGAACCTATAAAATCTGATTTTTAAAAATTACTTTTCAGATTAAATGGGCTTGCAATATAGTGAAATAAATGTTCTTTCATTCGTGATCTTTATTAGTAATATAAATATTTGGTTTAGATATCACTGTTGAAATGCCTTAGATTAAGACAGTTATAAACTTCTCATATATAGGTTCATGCCTCTTCCTCTGAAGTTTAACATCAGACTGATGACATATTTCTCAATAAACACAACTACCAACTCACCCTTGTCTGCATATATCTATACATTACGTGCAAGGAATGAGAGCCCCGAAATGATGTACGAAGTTGCGCGTTTTATAATGTGTAATTAATATTCCCATAGTTGTTTCTCGAATGGTTAGTGGTATGCATTGATTCATTAATATTATACATTGATCCATTTCTTCTTTTAGACCAGGTCTTTTCGGCAACTGTCCTTTCTCCCACTTCTTACATCTCTATGATGTATGTTCCAACATCGTGGCAATATAATATATTTTAGGTCTACTTGTTCTCTGTAACATTTTCAAGTTTCACATTGCTTTCCTCTTTTTTGAAATTAATTTTATATATTTCATTTTCACTTACAAATTTCAAATAATACCTTCACTTGGTTTAGCTACTAATTTTAAATATGTTATTTGCTTTCTATTACTTATTCGTACGTATAACATATCTGTATCTGCTGTAGCATAGTGATTTTGCAACAACCCCTCCATATGATTTAACTTACAATGCAATTTGGTGAAATCATAGTTTTACAACAGCATCGGTGCTGTATTCACAATATATTTTGCATTTAGCATTCATCTCAGGATTTACTGTAAGACCTCCTCATATGATATATGTTTGACATTCAATCGCTCATAAGTCTTTCATCTATTTATTCTGGTGGTACATACATGTAGAGGGGTCTCTGAGTAGTTATCTGATAACATTGAATGAAGCCAACATCATGTCCTTCAGCTCAAAATAATTTACTACTTTTTTTCAATGTTTCATTGAAACATTCTTCCCACTCAATATTCATTATATGCTGGTTCAATTCCTGAATATTTTATAGTTGAGTGGCCATATCCCGTGCAAATAGTTTTAAGCCATCTATAAATACGTCAGAAATATTTATAATTTTTTTTTGATTTCAGTCTCAAAATATAATAATGTAGGGGTAGATGGTACAAAATAAGGAGGCTCTCAAACATTTCACCTCTGATAGTTTGGATATATGGCAGTTTTTGAATTTGTTGCTTTTACTACTGTGATATGGTCGATTTCGTTGCTGATGTAGAATGTTCAATATAGCATGTTTGTATTAGATCAGCTTTATTTATATGCAGTGTCACCAATATCGAAAGAATTCTTAAACTATCCGATATTTTTCGGTAATCAATGGATGTCATGCTAATGATTTTTTTTCTTCTTCGGTTGCTACCTTCAATAATTGATTTGTTCTCTAGAATCAGCTATTTACAGCCAGGCAACACATTTCCGATATCGCTTGTGATTCTCTGATAAGACGTTATTATTTTTAATCTGAACAGTTAGGATGCTATAAAGTATGGATACAAGGGTATTTTATGTTTAAAAAAAAAAATACTAATTTAGAGGATTATAGATTAGGGTGTATGCATTATTTCTGCCATAGAAATTGCAGCAGAACTACTTTTATTACATATATTCACCTACAGCCAAACTCGCCCTTGTCTCTGTTGCGTATGCACAAGGTTTTCTTTGTTGTTCAATGTTTTCCGACCTACTTGAAATATGAGGTTCATATCAGTATCACGTTACATGGACGAAGTATGTCATGGTATCCTTTTATCATTAACAGCTCAAATATTATTATATACCAAAATAAATGTTTTTCTTGAGTCTTATGACACATAAGAAAGTTTACCCTAGTTCCATTTTGTGTAAATAACATAAATCCAAACAAGGAAATTCCATGCGTAGTAGTTTTCTTTTCTCTCGTTAGCTATCAGTGAACGGAATCCATTTGCACTCTCAACTCCATTGTTGGTAACTCCTTCTGCATTAGCAGCATACTGTAGCAGGTCTTGTTCTCTGTTGCCAAATACTATGTCATGTTTAGTCTTTTATTTTCGATGCACTCCCGTACGGTAATCAGACCATATCCACCTTTACGTCCACCTATGCTTCAGGTGGTAGCATTTGGTTGTTTGTGAATAACCTGTTTTCAAGGAACTGCAGTATCCGATCAGCGTAGTGTTGCATCTTCACTGTTTTTGCCTGAATGCGTTGTGCTAGGTTTTCGATAACAGTTTTGAACCCTTTCTTTTCTACATGGTATTTTTACCAAGATATTCCTTAACAACCTCTGTAGTATATTTCCATTGCCCTTTGGACCACTCTTCCATGAGGCTGATATATTTTCGCAGGGTTTTAAAATCACCTTCGATTTTCTGCTTCCGTCATGTCTCCTTCTGTCCGCTTGATTTCCTCTCTTTTTTCTAACCAGTTCACCTACTATATCTGCAGATGATCTAATCAAATACCTTGTTTCTGAGATATCCTTCGTTGTAATATATTTCAGTATCCCATCAAACTTTCGGGTAGCTCACTTCACATTGCCTCGGTCGAAGCATCTCAAATTTCCCGGCTCAGTCTCTGCTCTTGTGGTGACTATTCCCTTGAATCTTATCACGATGTCCCTCTGTTGTCCCGTCATATCCTCTGGTAATAGAGGGTTCTCAGCATTACATTGATTTCTTCCTATTCCTCACCAAAAGTCCCTCTCATCTACTGCACCTTTTCTTGCCTATTTATTCGCTAATTTTTACCTACATTTTTCTCCTTGATTTTATCGATACGAAAGAAGTTATTTTTGATTATCTGAATCCAGGCTTCATTACGAAAACCTCTATTCCGAATCGTTCTTATATGATTCATGAGTCCATTTACATTAATCTGGGATATACTTGGCTTGTTAAAAAATCCTAATGTTCTCTTTCCCGCAGCATTATATTTGTCATCGCTCTTGTCTATAATGGCTTGTTCATGGCACTTAATTGCCTTTTTATGTTCATCGACAGACCACTGGCGTTTTCCAGCACGTTGCGCGCTTCGGACATATAAAAGACCAGGGTAGGGCTAAGTCTTGCCTTCCAATCCATTACCCACTAAGTGGCCTCTGCTGGGCGCGAGAGATCCGTTATATTTGAAATCCGGGGTATTATTCCTGTTTACGCCGTTATTTTATTGGTATTATTTATCATCATTGTAACGAATGAGAATGATTATCCACGGGGTTTGTTTCCCGATTGTGTTGTGTTGAGATTGTCATGTAAAGTATCTCCACAAATACTACACCAACTCTATATTGTTAGCATACCAAGGCTTAGGGATGCCAAGTTTGTCCCGTGTAACTTGTTGCATGACTTCCACAATCTTTTTTGTTACACGCATGTCACATTCGGACATCGGGCATATTAAGAACTTATAATCAATAATAATCCTTCGGAATATTTAGTGCCTTAAAAAAAACAACCTATCCTCTAGACGCATTGTGATATTTCTTTTTCCGTTGCACCGATGTTGTTGGATTAAAACCGCTTTCTAAAGAGAGCCTCTTAATGAACGATTATTATTATTGTTATCATCATTATTATTATTATTATTATTATTATTATTATTATTATTATTATTATTATTGGATCCGCTTCATTTCAGCTCTTAAAGCTTTATTTGATATTTGGCTAAGACGTATCATTATGTAAAGGTTATGTGGGGGATATCGTTAAATAAACACCCATTGTTGTGGGAATAGAAAGATAACAAATGTATTTACTCAGGGGCAACTTCTTCTAACGAATATTGCATTATTCTTATATTTTTGATGTGTAAGTCTCCTCATTACCAAAATTACACGCACTACAGTTAGTGAGGACATACAAGGTTTCATATCTCGTCAAAACTACCAAAAACACTGAGTATTTCTCTTCCTTTAATTTACCATTAACAACATAACAACATAAAAGCGTATAGCATTGGTAGCAGGAATAGTAATGGCTCGAGGGAAGATAATATTACGGTATGACTTTATGCTCAAACTTACTATTAGCATATCCATAATGTTTGCACATTCTCTCTGATAATTTTGAACATTACAAGTATTGGGTAATTAGGAGCTCCCAGCAGCAGATGTCGAGTTAAGAAACTGTGCATACTCGCTTTAGTTGTCTGTATGTTCATACTCCACGACGAAGTTAATTCATTTGTGAATATCTACAAATCTATGTGCTAGTATATATTTGTTTGTCTTGTGAGTATATTTAGTATTTTTTCTTTATATATCCATATATCTCAATATGCGTATATATCCATGTATGTCAATATGCGTATATATATGTATATGTGTATGTGTGGGTGTGTGTGTGCGTGTGTGCGTGCGTGTATGTGCGTGTGTGTGCGTGTGTATGTGTGTCTGTGTGTGTGTTTGTAAATATATATATATATATATATACAGGATTTAATACTAAATGGTTCATTGACCTTAAAAGCAATGAAAACGACGATATTTAAGGACCTAAACTGAAGTCAGTATGTCTGACTCGGTATTCAGGACACGGTGTCACATTTTCATTTAACTATTTCCGAAGATATTAACGCAGAGTGTTCTCTGTTTGCTATTTAAGTAGTTTGATATTGTCATAACAATAAAATATTATGACATGTATACAGAAATATAATTGTAGCTCATACATATGCATCCGTGATACAGGCAGTCTCTGTTGTATTATAGTTTCGTAGTTTCATTTCTAGTTGTTTTGTAAAATCTTTGAATATATTAAAAAAGCGCTTTCAACTTTGTTATATATTTTTCATTTTATGCTAAACTCGATTTAAGATGAAATATATATTACTGAGAAAACATAGTCTTTGATATAAAGTTGAGCCCTTCATTCACATTCTTTAAATCTTTTATGTTCTTTGTTTTATAAGATTTATGACAATTACGTATATTTTTATGCATATAGTACTTCAATGATTTTAGTGTGCTGCAAAGAAAATATATACTTTGTAGGTGGAGATAAGTCGGTGGTGGATTAAACATAGGCGAATGTATTCATGCACTGTAGAATGTATCAAAGATAAATTTTGAAATTCATCTCAAGTTTGCAATGATTTAGGTAATCATTTGAAACTCGGTATGACTGGCCATAAAAATGATGTATGAATATATACACGTATATGAAATGAAAGAAATTTATTTTGTATTGAGGTCTGCATAAGTAATAAATATCCTTTTGTGAAGTGAATAAAAGAATATCCGATGGTTTATATACATTTTAGTTTTTGAGACTATCAGAACATCTTTTTTCACTTGAATAAATTCACGTTTTCAGTTCTTCAATGGTGGTAAGTATTTGGGCACTAACTGAGGTATTGTGATATTGCAGCGTTATTGATTCAATGTAAATCTTTTATCTTTTACTGGTTCCAGCCAAGGGCTGAGGTCATAATGGGCTCCACCTATAATTCCTCGGTGTGGTTTCCGGTATCATTTTTGGTGAAGTAGCGAGTTGGACGCAGCGGCTCTTCTTCGTATCTCCTGCCCTGTTGTGGGATCATCTGGTATATGTCCAAACTTTCCTTGAAAACTTCCACATCAACACCAATAATAACTCTAATGCTACCTGGCAGGATGTTGAACAATTGCGGACCCTTGAATCCCAGACTTTATGCAGTAATGTGTCCAGTTCGGAATTGCAGTGCAGTCTTGTGCGGGGATTGCTATGGCAGTCATTTCCAAATTGGAAGCTGAACCCTCTAGGATTTTCCAAATGTATTAGCTCATATCTCTGCCGTTTTCTCTCCAGGGAATAGAGAGTCAGCTACTTCAGCTTTTCCCAGTAGCACATTGTTTGCATGGATTAAATTTTCTTTGTATATTGGCGCTGGATTGCTTCCAGCTCCACAGTTTGTTTCACACCCTCTGGGGAACATAGCTGCGAGCATTAGTCCAAGCGACTGAGAACAAAATTCCTCCATAGTAGTAGCAGGGCCTACATTTTCCTGGTTCTGAATGTCCTCAGAATCCAGCCAGCACTCGCCTGCATACTGTTGCCATCTTGGTAACATGCACATGAAACCTTGTATCATTGCTCAGGTGAACCCCAAGGTCACCCACTGACTCTGGCTCTCGGATTGTGTTACCTTCTGGTCCAGTGCATTGTGATTTTAGCCAGGTATTTGGCCGATAGTGAAGTGCCTGGAATTTCACAGCATTGAATTGCATGTTATTTTTGTTAGGCCACTTCTATATTTCATTCAAGTATTTCTACAGTTTTATGACGTCCTCTGGGTTCCTCACTGCCTGCGATGCTGTTGCGTCATCAGCATAACTGGCCAGATTAGCTGACTGTATGGCGGATGCCATATCTGAGAGGGCCACAGCAGACTGTAGTGGCCTCAGCACAGTTCCTTGTGGGATTCCGCTGAGATTTAATGTCGCTTCACAGTGAACACCATTGGCAGCGACGGTCTGAATCCTGTCCTTCAGAAAGTCGTGCAGCCACACTCCCATTTTACCAGTGATACCACGGTTACCTAGCTTGTGACATTTCTTGACAGGATCAACCTTATCAAAAGCCTTGGCGGAGTCGATGTATATCACGTCTACATCTGACTGGTTGAGCTGTTTTCTCAGTACCGAGTCAAAGTGCTGCATCAGCAGTGTTTGGCAGCTCCTTCGTGGATGGAAGAGTGTAGCATGTTTGTAGGAAGGTTGTTTTCTTCTAGGAATATGATCAGTCTTTTTCTGATAATGTGTTCCATTATCTTGCTAACATGTGATCTCAGGGATATGGGCCTGTAGTTTCTAGCATGTGCCCGCCTCTCTCCTTTATGAACAGGGTATATTATGCCTTCCTTTAGCATATTGGGATGTTTACCACATGCAAGGAAACTCTGAAAAAGTATCGGCAATGGCTTTTCAAGGGCCGTTTTACATGTCTGTAAGAGGACAGCCGGGAGACCAACTGGGCTTGTTGCTGAATTTGATCTCCTCTCATCAATGGACGGTATTACAACCTTTTCAGTTATGTCGATATAATCGACGGTTGATTCTTTTCCGAATAGATTTCTTTGTTACATTGAAAAACTCATCTGGCGTGTTTGATTGTATATGTTCTAGAAGGGAGGTGAAAATACTTCGGAATATTTCATTTTGCATAATGTTTCAATGTATTCAGAAATAAATCAATGCTCCTTGACCTACAGGCATTGCAGTTATTGTCAATTTATAGGCGATACATTTATGGTAACTGCATAACAGAACAGGCGAACTTTAAAACCCACTACGCCATAATCACCCATTATCATAAGTAGATACCTAGGAACACTACAATAATAAGAATATTTTATCTACTCTCTCTCTCTCTCTCTCTCTCTCTCTAGGGACATTTGAGTGGCAGTCGTAACTACATGTACTTCTGCCTCCTTACGTTTGGGTGCAAAACAGCTTCAGAGTACATTAAAAAGTATATTTTATACAGGGCACGAAGGCTTGGAATTTTGGGGGAGGGGAGTAGTCGAGTTTATTGATCGCAGTTCGTAACTTGTACTCTTTTTATCGAGCACGGAAGGATGAAAGGCAAAGTCGACCCCGACGGCATTTGAACTCAGAAAGTAAAGTCGGAAGAATTTGCCGCTAAGCATCTCTCCCGGCGCGGTAACGACTCTGCCAGCTCACCGCCTTGAGAGTACATTAAAAGTACAATTGAATCTCACCATTTGTGACACTGTAATCGGTAACTTTAATACATGAAATATAGTGCAGCAGATGACTTAGTATTTTATTCAAGGATGATTTGAGACGAGTGAATTATGCCCAATAACTTACCTTCGAATTTCCGAATATAAGAGACTCTTAGCTATGTCGCATGGGGGAATACTCATTGCGACTGTGTCATAGTGGTTTTGGCAAGCAATTTCCGCTCGATATTTCCAGTGGCGCCAATGATTTTGAAGTCATAACATTGGCAGAAGCTTATTATGATATTTTTAAAGAAATTCAAAAATCACCTCGCAGCTGATTTTCTTACACAGTATTTTGAAATTGGAGGGAGGGGCTCATTTGTCCAAGTTAAAATGGAGATATGCAAAATATATCCCTTAAAGAGGTTTAGAGCCACCAACGACTACATAAATTCCAGGAACGATATTTTTATGCCCACATTTCAAGAAATACGTTTTAGTGGAATTTCATAGTAGGCCACAAGACACGTCGTAAAGCTCTAACATTCGGTGTTTCCTAAAGGTAAAAGAGCAGATGAATTCCAAGAATCTTCAATATATCAGATTGGAAGACGCTGTTTAATAAATTTAAACGGGAATAAAATGTATGTTTGACATTGGTTTAATGTAACGTTGGTTATCAACCTTGTATTTTTCTTTTTGTCATCTTTCATATAAGTGTCCGTTGTTTAAGAGCCATCTGCTTAAAAATAAATAAAGAGCTGACAAACGGTCTTATTCTCCGCTTGTAAACGGCGAAATATATTATTGTTTTCTTTGGGAATTATTGGGTAGCTGTATTTCATCAGACTGATGGTATTTATTATAACATTATCATTAGTATCTTACCTGATCGAGTGATATTCTACTTGTTGAAGCCTTGCCAGGTACACATACAAAAACACGCTCACACACATACACACACATACATATATATTAATACACATATAT
>JAOPUL010000001.1:2077974-2089058 GCA_027564515.1 Octopus rubescens | reverse complement strand
TATAAGTACTTACATATGCGTATACACGTGCAAGTATGCATGTATGCGAATTTGTTTGCGTGTGATTTTGTATTATTTCTGTAATAGTATTCTACGTCTGTGTATGTGTACGTATTTATGTTTGTGCACGTATTTATATCATGAACGGTTTTGGTAGACATTGAAGAATGATTGATAATAGAATGTGTTCATTCTCATTCTACATTTCAGATTGAAAGAGAGAAAAAACGAGAAAAACCACCTTACAGTTATTATTCTATTGTTAATATTGCTTCCCTACAATATCAATTATACTATTGAACATCCCCTCCATTATTATACAAAGAATTCAGTTTTCTAGCAATTTTATAATGATCTTCTCTCAGCTATCATTATTCTTTCTGTCAATTAATAACGTCGTGGATATCTGTAGAAGCTTTGTAATAACAGGTTCCAGAATCGTGTAACTAATTTATCTATGAATCTATGTATGTATATATATATATACACGAACACACTTTTAAACCTATTCAAACATACACACACGCACACACAACACACACATATACATACATACACACACTGTCTCATACATACATACATATAAATAACTACGTATGTGTGTTGCAATTGGGTGTGTTTGTTAACTAATATGTATAGGTGCGTGTATGCCTGTGTCTGTGTGTATTTGAGTGTGTGTGTGTGTGTCTATGTGTCTCTGTGTATGTGAGTGTGTGTGTTTGTGTGTGTGTGTGTCTGTGTTTTTGTGGGTATGTGGAATTTTTATAATATCGGTCAGTATTAAATAATATTTTTTTTTTCATTTATTATTATTGTGTCTTTGATACAACTGGTTTTGTGGGATTTCATTTTTATATGCCAACGAAAATCACCACTGGGACCAACCAAATACAAATATTAACTACACATATGTGAGCTTACAGAATACATACCTTTATGTTTGTATATGTATATATATATATATATATATATATATATATATATCAGATACGTAAATGTTAATATATATTATTTATGTATACGTGTGTGTGTGTGTTTCTATAGAACGTGTATTTTAGTGCAGCTGTAATTATCCTTTGTTTGCACTTTGTTTGCGAGTTTATGTAAACTTACATGAAGTAGAACAATTCACGAAGCAATGAACAGACCTGTAAATGTTATGAATGCATTGCCGTAAGCACGCTTTCAATACTGATCTTCGTATGATGTAATTGAATCAGAATCATAGTGCTCATATTATTACTATCATATTCAATATTCATGATTTGATATTTGCACCTAGATTTTCGTGTAGTAATACATTTACAAAAAATACAATTACTCATCTTTCTTTTACTGATGATATATTGATAACAACAGAAATAATAATAATGAGTAGAAGAAGTGTGTCTAAGAAGAGAAAGGAAGTGAGCCTAAGTAAAAGCCAACAAGGGCTTAAAAGCTCTGAACTAAAAGCTGAAACGGAAGGAAAGATTCTATCAGCAGAAACCAATGCTTGAACACAAACAATTATGAAAGCAGAATAATGAAAACAGGTGTAGAAGTTGTCAAATAACAAACAGGTGCAGAAATTCTCAAATTACAAAAACCTCGAAATTGATGCATTCACTATTTGGGGCATGAAGGTGAAAACAATAACAGTAATAATTGGAGCACTGGTTATGATAAAATGACTTATCTACAAAAACGTAGAACATATACCACGAACCCCAACGCTACACACTAACTAAAATCAGATATAGACAAAATATACAATCAGATGACTCCACTCAGATGAAGTCCGCGGCCTTACACAGATAGAGAACTGCTAGAAAAATAACAACAGTAGAACTAGAAACGTACTTACAATATTAAAAAAGGTGGAATACTACACGTTATAATGCAACACGAAAAGTAGAAAACGTTTTTCCTTATACACAAGGAGGCGACAAAATACAAAGCAGAAACAAAATACACTGATATACTGATCTCAGATGATAAAATAGCAGAAATGGTCAGCAAGACCAAAAACGACATGAACAATATACTAAAGAAGAAATGGAGAGAAAAATCACTCTATGCCCAATATCCTGCAAGCCTTGTCGGTTAAGATATGAGCCTAAGTAACAGCCAATAATGGCCCCAAAACTCTGGATTAAGGTGCAACTGGAGGACTGATTCTAGCTGCACGAGACCAATGCCTGAACACAAACGGTTATAAAAGCACAATAATGAAAACAGGCACTAACACCAAACGGGGAATTTGCAACCAGCAAAATTACACAGTTGACTGCATCATCTCTGACTGCCCACCCTTGCCACGTTTGAATATATATACAATGCCAACCGACTAAGTAGTTATATCCACTGGACAATATACGAACACTACAAAATAAAACCTGGCAAGAAAAGGTATAAATATGTGCAAAACAAGGTATTTTACAACGTCAAGGCTACAATTATCTTGAATATGCCTGTTCAAACAGGCAAAACATTACTTACTAATCGCTCAAACATAATAATCCAGGATTGGAAAAATAACACATGCTTACTGATAGACATTGCAGTGCTTTCTGACCAAATTCTCGCCCAAAACCAGTGGAGAAATTGTCAATGTACGGAGAACGCGAAATCGAAGTATTTAAGATGTGGGGCATGACGATCGAAACGATTCCGGTAATAATTGGAGCATTGGGTATGATAAAAATAGCCCTGCTGGGAACAGAGCACATCATACGCAAGACACTATCAATTCAATAATACAACTCAAAGAAAACAATCCACAAACACAAGACACTCTCTATATAGTAAATATCCACTAAAATAAACAACGACCACAACATGTACCATACAGGCCGGATTCCCAACAGAAATACACAACAGACAATACAAAGACTAATACTAACAAATGCTGCAACCAGACCCCATAACAAAGCAAGGTGACGCAATACGATACCGGGACGATTTTGCACTTCCCCAACAACAATAAAGAACAGAGAATGCGGCACAAACTCTAGCAACACGGAGCTGTAGCAGCTGATGCAGTAGAAATTTGCCTGAAACTACCAAATGTTGAACAATAATAATAATAATCCTTTCTATACTAGGCACGAAGGCCTGAAATTTTGGGGGAGGGGAGTAGTCTATTTTATCGACCCCAGTTTGTAACTGGTACTGACTTTATCGACACTGAAAAGATAAAAGGCAAAGTCGAGCTCTGTGGCATTTGAACTCAGAACGTAAAGTCGGGAAAAAATGGCCGCTAAGCATTTCTCCCGGCGCGGTAACGACTCTGAAAGCTCGCCGCCCTAAATAAGAATGATAAAAATGATGAGTTGAAAGATAATGCTGTGTGGGGTAAAGAAAGAATGCTATCAGCCGTTAAATTACTGAAACAATAAGAGAATTCAGGAAGAGAATGACCGCAGCTCTAATCATAGCGGCCCAGGAACAAGCCATTAGGGCACTTCTTTTAAAGGCAACGATCTTCCAAAGTTACTCAAACGGTAAATGTAAAATCTACAGCAAAGGAGACGGAAGTATCAATCGTCTTTTGAATGAGTTCCGTACACTAGCACAAACAGGAACGTTAATAACTATACATAACTCCATGGCTTCAAATTAACAGAAAAGTGGCCTGAATAGGCATTAGATGTCGTGAGAGAGAACGAGAAATACATGATAATATGTTACTCCCCCATAAAAACTGACCATACTATTGAAACAATAAGACTAAATACGATTATAAATGACAAATTAAATAGTGTAAAATAATAGATTCAGCAATTCCCTACATTAACAGTCAATACGAAACGAATTGAAATAAATGAGGAATACCAGGACCGATCTATAACCCTGAAGAGACTTTGGAAGGCAAAACCAACAATTATTACTGTGGTAATTTGTGCGTTTGGCACAACCCCGTAAATGCTATTTAAAAGGCTAAAATATATTGGAAATGGGGGGAACATTATCGACATGCGGAAAAGTACGAGGTGCATTCTAGATGTTGTGAGATATTTTACTTAGGAGAAGCATTTATAACTGTGTAAAATTATTCTATATTTATTATATACTTACTATATATATATATATAATATGCTGACTTGCCAACGTTCTTATTCTAGATTGAAGGAAACAGCTGCACGCGACCTTTGAATTCTACCTACTTAACACCGCTTGTTGTGGTTGACTAGGTTTGCAGAATGCAGTTGGACAGTTTGGAAGCTTACTATGTAATAGAGTTTAACAATACGAATATTGGTGAATGCTGAATGAATTGGTTGAAAAGGCTGCGTGTAATAGAAAAATCGATTTGAATCTAGGTCTATTAATTATTTTTTATTGTGGAACCTTCTACACATGTAGGTGAAGCAAAGATAGCCATTATGCTTTGACGTTCTCCAGTGAAATCGAATTTGTTTGTAGTATACCACGTGTCGTGATCGCATGTTGGAACGGAAAAGAGAAACGCGTCTTGGTTGGGGAAGAAAGCTTGCTGGAACTTAAAATCACAGCCTTCTACTCGAACTGTTGTAATTCTATCCTCGCTGCGCATGGGATTGTCCCCGTGTACAAAAAGAGACTATCTTCCTTCCCTTGACACCACAAGTTCCGACTGACAAGCAGAGCCGGATATCCTACAATAACCCCTCCCTAAGCCATAGGCCGAACTAGAAAAGACACCGTAGGATATCGACGACGGTGGCAGGATGCAACATCGGTGAAGAAAGACAAGGCATGCAGGCAAAAGCATGTACAATACAAGATGTAGGAAAAAACTGCAAAATAAAAAGAGTTTACACAAAAATATGAACTGTGTAATGTGCGAGCTTGAGTGTACACAACATATGCATTTCAGGACAGCACATAGTGACAATTTACAAGAGTGTGCACACTGCTGGAAAAATGGGACAGAACAACGTTCAGAATTGTGCCAGAACTGAAGTATTCACATGAAGATGGGTGTGAGGCAATGCCAAGAAAAATTATGGATATCAGAAGAGAGAATCATGCGAGTGATATATTAGTGCGTTCGAACAATAATGTCGCTTAGCGTGCCAATTGAGCTGCGTGGAGTGATTGTACCTGTGATTTCGCACGAAATTTTCTTGTTGAAAGTAGTTGAGCAAACGCGTGAGTTCATTCTCAATCCCTGATATGTGTAAAATGTTTCGGAAAGAAACGTGCATGCAGTGTGGTATGCCTCGGAAGGAGAGCAGAGAAGAAATGAGTCTGGGATTGCAGTCGTGAGTGCATTTGTTGCGGTGAAGCAAGGACGACTAAAGCAGATGACATGCTGGCGATTTGAAAGTGACCGGCAAATAACTCTGTGTATACCGTGACAAAGCAGGTCTTACGGAGTAATATGTGTCTGTAAACAAGGGCGCGAAGTGCATGCGGTGGCACAGGCATCATAGAAGAAAGAAGGTAAGGCACTGTCATTCAGGTGCATGTGTGTACCTGAGAGCAGTCATATGTGTATGAACGTTGAATAGTGCAGCAACATTTAACTAATCTGAGAATTTAACTAATCTGAGAATGGTGGAATGCATCATCGCCGAAATGTATTTCCAACATAAGTGTGTTATTTCATTTTGTTTGTTTTTTTGTACGTGCTAAAATGTAAACTAATAAAAGTTTGCAGATCAGAAAGCATAGTCAATTGAACAAAAAGGGTATTTAAACTAAAGAATGACCAACTTGGCTCGAAGGAGTGTACTTGTTCCTGAAATGATAGAAAGAGAATCTATGAGAGTCTATATATGTAAACATTTCCGTGTATAATTCAGGAAAGTTGCGAGAGGTTTTGGTAAGATCGGGACGAGACGAAAGGTTTCTGTGTGTGTGCCCATCGAAGTTGTAGCGCTTTCCAGCTTTCATAATGTCATCCGTTTAATTTGTGGTGAATGAAATCGGAAAAGTTGCTAATTCTGTTGGGCAACAAAAGATTCTGGTAGCAGTGTAGATGTAGGAAAAGCGCGGCAAACTGATGTGCAGTTTGAGAGTCAACCAAAAATAATCCAGAGCATCAAAGTTTACCAGGTATGAATTATTGACTTGGAAATGGAAGATAAAGGATGTTGAAATGATGGCAAGACTGGTATATGAGCCTCTCACAGACAGGCAGTTTGAAATAATAAATACTTGCAGGTGGAGAAATAAAAAACAAAACAATATATACTGGCATTGATGGGGAAGAAACGAAATATATGCTGTAAATCAACATAACGATGGATGGGCGTTCGTCAAGTTCCAAAATGGCGGGAAGGGAGGTGTTGCTGTGCGAAGATTGGCGGAGTTAAGACCTGACAGGTCGTCGAGTATACTTGGATGCGAAGCTGCAGTGACATAGAGTTACATTGACTCAATACCAATGGAGCGATAGCCATGATGAAGTGTCAGGAATAAACGTGAATCATGGATGCAGAGCTAGAGATACATTGAAACAAACGAAGGTCCTGGTGAGAGAAAATAAATGCCGCAAAACGCAAAATTCGTGCCAAAGACTATAACCAATTGTAATCTCTGAAAAACGGAGCTGAAGGAAAGTGATGAAGATGGTGAGAAATGCCACAATGCCAGGCGAAAAAATAAAATGCCATCGTGCCATAATGCCGTCGTACCATATTGCCATCGTGTCATAGTGCCTATGACGACCCAAACAATCTCGATCAAAATTGGTGGTGGAGAGACGGTGACAGTAGGACGAAAAATCGGATCTGCATGTTTCCGATTTGTAAAGCAAACAATTTATCATGTGCGATGGATGGAGGATCGGTCACCAGTTTAGCTAGATGTCACTTTAACAAGAAGATTGGGGAATGCTGAATGAATTGTTGCAAATGTTGCGTATAATAAAGAAACTCGATTCGAATCTTAGTCTGTTTATTATATTTTATTGTGGAACCTTCCTCACATGAACGTGAACCAAAGTTAACCATTATGTCTTTGACGTTCTCCAGTGAAATCGAATGTGTCAGTAGTATACCACGTGTCATGATCGCATATTGGAGAGCGAGAGAGAAACGTGTCTTACTAGGTGGATAAAGCTTGCTAGAACTTAAATTCGCGCACTTCTACACAAATCGGTGACATTCCCTCCTCGCTGTGCATGCGTCTCTCCGGTGCACAAAAAGTGATGATCTTCAGTCCCTTGACACCACAGATTCCGACTAACAAGAATAGCCGGATATCCTACTGCAGTATTGTGTTTAAACTGTGAATAAAATCGCACGGACAATTATGAAATGCTCTACGGTTCTTAGGGATAAAGGTTTTCGATGGCATAATGACTTGTGTCTATAGTAGAAAAGTATATTGAGACAGTTACAGAATATCAAAAGAAGTTTAACACCGATAAATATATAATCCAAGCAAAATATCAATGTTTCGCAAATGCAAACAGAGAATCTTCTTGATTTAGTGGTACGGAACGTTCTTCAAGTATTTTTTTTAATTCTTTTACTTGTATCAGTCATTTGACGGTGGCAATGCTGGAGTACCATCCTTTAGTAAATAATCATTTGACACCTGGACTTATTCCCGGTAAGCCTGGTGCTTACTGTAACAGTCTCTTCTACTGAACAGCTAAGTTACAGGGACGCAAACACAGCAACATAGTTTGTCAAGACCATATCTTCTAGGTTCATTGTTTTCAGGATTTAAGTTGGATGTACGTGTGTATGCGTAATTAATATTTTTTAAATCGTAATTACTGGTGTGCATGTAAACAGGTGATTGTTGCTACTCGCCTTAATGTTTAAATATCTTTTATTTACCCACTAAAACCGTTCTTGATTTTGTAGTCCAGTTGTTATGGTTGTTAAAAAATAATATTACAACACATAGGTGGTAGTTTCAAATCTCTTCAAAGAATTACACAGGATCTCATTTGTCTTTAAGCATCAAAGCATGACACACACGTCTGGTAGGTAAAAAGAACATTAACGTATTAATATAAAATAAGTACCAGTTTAAGAAACTGGGGTCGATGAAATCGACTAAACACCTCTGCGAAATGGCTAGCGTTGTGCCTAAATCAGAAACCATTATTTATAATAATTACGATAATAATAATTACGAACTGGGGTCGATAACATCGACTACTCCCCTCTCCCAAAATTCCAGGCCTTCGTGCCCAGTATAGTATGGAATAAAATTGATAATAATGGTTTCAAATTTTGGCACAAGGCCAGCCATTTGCGTGCGGCGGGGGTGTAGTCTGTTACATCGACCAAAATATTTAACTGGTACTTATTTTATCGACGCCGGAAAGAATGAAAGGCAAAGTCGACCTCGGCGGAATTTGAACTCAGAACGTAAAGACGGACGAAATACCACTGAGAATGAACTAAGAAACATTAATTAATTGAAAGTATACGTTCATGGTGGAGAAATAATTATCTTAATGATTCATTCTGATCAAGAAAAGTAAGGGGAAATAACACCGGAATTTATTTTTAATTAAAATTTAGTAAAAATAGAATGCCGCGTGGTATCAATCCGATCTTTGGCTATTTGACATTATCAGCGAATCACACTGATAGAGAAGTGCCATATATAGGTTTTTAGTTAGTGACAACAGAATGGCAACAACTCGGTGCTACTTTACGGTGCGATCTACCGCAGTATTCGTAATCTACGTTGTGAAATGATCTGATCTGTCTCCTCAGACTTTCTGCTGGTTTTCTGATCTTTCATGGTATGAATGTATTAACTGTGCTTAGAGCTAGGATAAGGGTTAGGGTTAGGGTTAGGGTTACGATTAGGGTTAGGGTTAGTAGTGAGCTTTTTCAGTCATACTTTGATTACATTTGCTGGTAAGTAGTGAAATAAAGGTGCAGCAGATTTGTATGTGACATTCCTAATTGATATACGGAGTGTGTATCGTTAAAGGATTTAAATTTAAATTGTTTGTATCAGTTATGTATGTCATTAATAACAAATTATTATTCGACATTATTCAGCTTGTCTTTATAAAGTTTTTGTAGTGTAGACTACACGCCGAAGTGTAGAAGGGGAGGTAGACCGCACGCTACAGTAGCGACTCTCTCTCTCTCTCTCTCTCTCTTCTCTCTCTCTCTCTCTCTCTCTCTCTCTTCATCCATCTTTCTCTCTCTTCCTCGAGTTCTCTCAGCATGACCGCAGTCTAATGATTGAAACAGGTAAAAGATAAAAGATAGATTATCCAGAGCTACATTATTTCATTTCTTAATTTTGCTTAAGATTGAAAATGAACTGAAACACTTCCATGAAAAGGACAGGGTAGAAAAAGAAGACAGGGCTGTATAAAATGTAAAGATAAACACTAAAGCCTTCTATAGATTTGCAGCGCTATTGAGACACTTGTAAATAGCTATACCTGATGTGTTCTTCGGCATCACAGCTCTACATAAAGAGATGGCAATTATTGATTACATCGAAATAAAGAAAAGTGATGCAATATCAGCCATTAATGAAATGAACTTAAACTCTGCCTTGATGGATTCCCAGCAATCCTCCTAAAGAAATGCAAAGGGGCTCTAGCAAGACCACAACATATCCTCTTCCAAAGCTTCCTTGCAAATGAGAGGCTTACCAGAAAGTTAAAGGAAGGCATAATATGTCTTATCCATAAAGGAGGTTGCAGAGCGGATGCTAAAAATTATTGGCTCGCCTCTCTGACCTCACATGTCAGCAAAGTCATAGAACGCATTGCCAGGAGGGAGCTAATCACGTTCCTAGAAGATAATGACTTGCTTCCTGACACCCAGCATGGTTTCTACTCAGGAAGAAGCTGCCTTACACAGCTTCTGCAGCATTTTGTCTGAGTACTGAAACAACTAATGAATCTCTCAAACGTGGGTGTGATTATATCTCGTATTTGCAAGGATTTGCTAAAGTTGATCGCGGGATGTTATGCCGCAAGAAAACATGGAGAGTCGTTACATGACTTCTTAAAAGACAGAAGCCAGGCTGTGGCAGACAATGGGGTTCTCTCCTAGGAGACAGTAATAGGGGGTGGAGTGCCTCAATGAACTGTCTTGGGGCCGCTGCTGTTTATAGTCGCTCTTTCGGACAGGCCATCAGTTACACAGACAGCCACACTTACTAACTATGCCGACGACGCAAAGGTAGTACAAGCAGTCAAGGAACCTTCCTGAGCTAATCTTCTACAAAAAGACCTAGATCCCATACATAAATGGGCTGAAGAAAGCAACATGCAATTTAATGCAGGAAAATTCCAAGCCTTCCTTTCGCAGCCAGCTTGCGCGACATGTTGCAACCAAGATACTTTGGACCAAAAGGAGCGACAATATCAGAGTGAAGTACAGTGCGTGATCTGGGGATTGATATGAGCAACAACATATCACCAAGATGGTGGCAATGTGCAGGCGAATGGCCGGATGGATTCTGAGAAATTTCAGAACAAAGGACCAGGAAACTACTGCTCTCAACTGTGGTAACCTTTAAACCAACGCATACATATAGCTGTGGTCAAATTAATAGCGGAACTTGAGGCAGGTCAGCATTGCTACACCAGGAAGATAGCTTCAATGGAACAGAGCTGAGCTACTGAGAGAGACTGAAAGAGTTATAACTCTACTCCCTGGAGCAAAGACGGAAGAGATATGCGGTGATATACATATGGAAGATCCTAGCGGGTTTGGCACCAAACTTTGGCATCGAGAGTTATACCAGCCCCCGAACTGGACGTCACTTCACTGTTTCAAAGGTCCCACCCATCCCGTCTAATGTGAGGACCATATACTGCAATAGCTTGAGATTCAAAGGGCGACAGCTATTTAATATCTTGCCAAAACATCTGTGAAATCTACATGGAATAGGGGTCAAGAAACAACTTGACCCCCTACAGTCCAAGGTCCCAGATGAATCTACAACACGTCAAAAAACTCAAAAGAGAACTCCCCCTTTCACTTAAAGCTAATCATACAAAAGAATGGCTATTGAAAATGTAATAATACTGGCAGTGCCCCTGCATGGCCACATCCTTTGGGCTGAGACACATAAAAGAATAAAATAATAAACGAACATACATACATACATACATACATACATACATACATACATACATACATACATACATACATACATACATACAT
>JAOPUL010000001.1:1551358-1563023 GCA_027564515.1 Octopus rubescens | reverse complement strand
GTTAAAAATAGTGTATGTGTATGTATGTATACAGGTGATGTGTGTGTGTATGTGTGTGTGTGTATGTGTGAGTGTATGTGTGTGTGTGTATGTGTATGTGTGTTTGTGTGTGTGAGCGAGTAAATATCATTATGGCTATTGCTGGTGTGCCAAGGTTACGTGCAGTGTATTTTTTTTTTTTTGCTTATCTAGTGTTTCGAGTATATTTTGACAATTTGTGTCCGGTGCTTAGTAGTTCTACGTTATGTATGTTATACGCATTCCTAAAACTTCTGACTTTGATCGTATATTTTGTCCACATATTTTTGATCGTTCCGAATGCAGTTATATAACGTAATTTTTAGTTTCGTTTTCAGTCATCAAACTTGACATATTACAACGATCAAATCTTTATAGTTGGATTTACTCCATTTGACTGAAACAATAAAAGATAAAATATTAAAGATGTATATGGGCAATATATTATCATTACTTGGGACAAGTACTCCCTTTATGATGGATTCCTTTACCTGGACTCATTGGTAATTTTATCTGTTCGATTAGCCTTGATATTTTACTCTGTGTATTGGCATCTCCCAGGTTATAGTCACTATCATATTCTCGAAAGTGCTGTTGTCTACCGCTATACAACCCATTTTCTGTTAGCATGACATAATGCTAACATATATTTCAAAGTATTATACTGGAATTGATCTATATAATATAGACAAAATAATATTCTTCAATGCGGAAGTAAATAAATATCTGTGTATTGTTTTATAAAAAAAGCAAATAAATATCAGGCGTTTTGTTTTTCTTGCTAAGACTCAGCATAAGAGATCATGTGGCTATTATTTCCTCTATAACACTACACATTCTGCAGTTATTATATTATGTTTCGAAATATACCTTTGACAATTCCTAAGAAGCGAACGAGTTGTTTCTTTAATTGTATCAATTTAAAAAATCCTTCAATCTGAACTTTGACTCGTACACTTCTCAGTCGGCGTTGCAGCTTAAATTTCTTTTTTCCACTCGTTCTAGTTTTCTTTCTCCACATAATAGCCATCAAATTGTTTTATCGTTACGTTTGTGTTCATTTTTAGCATGACAATCTAGAGGTAGATATTTATTTTAGCTTTTCGCATCTTCCCAATTTCTGTTGAACATTGTTCTTGTTTCCATAATCTGTAATTTATTGCTTTATTTTTATCTTGTTAGTCTTTTTCTTAAGCCAGAAAACTATTCTTGTGTTCGTGTTTCGTAGCTATTTCTATTAATTTTCTATCATTTTTACTAGATACTATTAGTAGCCTTACAGCACTGAATTATAATTTTCTATTTGCGTAAGGTTCCAACCTCCATTTACGCGAGGTGAATACAATCATTTTGTCAGATCTTAGCTTGTGTAAGCTAACTGACGTCATTACTCTGTGTTTTTCGACGTAGTCCTGTCTGTTTGATATACATTTGGTTAACTTACCATACGAGAATATAAAACTTATTTGTCTATTACATTTTAGATTTAGCTCTCTTTTAAACATTATTATAAAGAGTATTGGACAACATTTGTGACGTGGTGAGGGAAGACTGTTATGCATGGTGACTACTGGTCTTCCACAAACAACCTTGCCCGGACTTGTGCCTCGGAGGAGAACCTTCTATTTGCAAACCCATCGTCATTCACGACCGAAGGGGGTCTTCAAAATCAAATAAATACAATATTCTTTATTTATAATTTCTTTCGCGTATTTTTTAGTTCTTTCATTGTTAAGTATGTGTATGTTTTTGATGGACCTAGCAAAACATTAAGGTATTATGTAATAGTCATACGCACACACTTCCAGGTGCCCTCGTCATATTATTCTGATTCAAATATCATAACAAATTTTGCTGGTAATTTCATGTACTGCCTGCGGTTATGTTTCTAAGGTTATCATCTTCAGCATATGAATATAGTTGTTTGTCTTACCAGAACATTTGTTTGAGAGTTCACTTTAGTTTAACCTAGTGCTTAAAGGTAACCCTGTTAAAGAGAAAAGAAGTGAAGACTGACATACCCATTGGAATATTTCTCTTCTAATGGAAAAACGATTGATATTTTTTTTATAAATCCCTCATCTGTTTGTATTCTCAAAATTGATTACTATTCACTTATGACATGTTTTGACCAGAGCTTTCATGTTTGAAGTACGAAGAAGACTGTCAGTATGCGAATGGTTGTCGATTAATGTCATGCTCATAACTTTTCCGGTCGCATATTTCTGCTCTTCAGGAAAGAGGTTGTGAATTATTCTTAAATGTTTTTGAATCTATGTGTAGGTTGTGATTCTCTAGTATATATAGTGGGCTTTGTAATTATTCTCGAGAATGAAGTAGACTTTCGCCTCGGTAAAACAGTCCAACGCAGTCTCCCATCCTGTTAGTTTTATATAAAACTTCCCCGCTAGTGTTTTCCTGGCGTAGTTCAATGTTTTACACAGTTCTGGAAAGTATTCATTACCTACTGTTGTTTTATTTATTTCATATGTATGTCTTAAGCATTACAATGCTCTTATAGTTGTTGATGATTATTCATATACTGTGTTCTTTGTTTTGAGCAACACAATTGAAGGAATATTTATTTGCGCGGAGGTGCAACTTAGTACAGCATTATATTTACGGCGCTTGAAACTAAGCAATTAACTGAAGAACAATTCAAATTATTTACATACTTTCTAAGAATAGTTTCGGTGAAGAATTTGAAAGAAGTATGTGGCAACATTGAATAGACAAGAGATAGACATTTGTTGAAGAACTACTTTATAGTGTTATGAACTGAAGTAGCTTAATTCAAGGGGCATTTAGACCTTTCTCACCCGCTCCAATATTCGATGTGCTTAGCAAGGTTATCTCGGAACGAGAATTATCAGTCCTTGGATCATGATTATAAGGAAATGAAAAGTAGTTTTGTGCATCCAATCTTATAATATAAAATATGAAATGTAGGCTTATAATTCTATGTAACTTCTAATAGATACTCAGTTTGCTAATATTCACGTTATGGTTTGCTATAAGCATAAATGGCTTAACAATTAGCGTTTCCTGCATAGCTCAATGCTAAAAATTAAGAAGGTACTATTTGTATTTGCTGCAATCAGATAAGTATAGACATATTACAGTTTGAATGCTTCACTCCGTAATTTTATATTGATACATTTAACATAATCATATTGTGCGCATTACTTTATTAATCGATCTGCCTTCAATATAATTTGTATTTTTATTAGTCTGTTAACTGCGTCATAATTGTGTTCCTTTTTGCAAACAGAAACTTAATGCACAACATTCGGAATAATGTTTAGTGGTAAGACATTTTCTATGCGATGTTTACAAGCTTTTACAAACGTTGATGACTTTGTTTAATAATATCTTGGTACAGATATGTATAATATTCATCTACTACTGTATTGTTCTTTAGAATTCTATTTATGTCTCCTGGTTTAAGAGGAAATGCTGAAAAGCACTTTAGCCGAAGTTTCTTTATTTTTTGTTTTCTAAATAGCTGTTATCATTCTTGAAATGTGTTGAGATATAACATTAAAATACTTCAACGGAATTTGTTTTGCTAATTCGATCTCTTTTTATTACTCTACGAATTACGGACTTTGCAAGATAATGTTGTGTTTCCTCTTTAAATTCAGCAAAGGACGTACCGACAAATTGTTAACAATGCGACAAACCAACACTAGAGCGTTACTCACCTCTCTTGGGTGTGAGTATTACGCCAATATAGGTCTGTAACTTTGTTGATAATTAGTCGTGCCAAAACTATATACAAATGATCATTTCGCTACTTTTATAAAAACTTAACCACCAAAATTCCCCGGTAATTAAGTCATAATCAGACTGTTTTCGTTGTCCATCTAGTGCTTCTGTTTTTACAACTATACACCCTTATTATTTGAAAGTAATCAGTTTTACATATCAGGTCTATTACGACCCATTTGTCCGACAGTACTTTGCGCCTACAATAATTTTAAGTAAATCATCTCTCAAGTATGGCCCTTAATAATCTCTGAATTAATTTCTCGAGAGAATAGTGACTATCCACTAAAACTACTTCCCATATTTTATCTACATATATACCAAACTCTATTTGTTAAAGCTAGACACGAAACGTCTCATTCAAAATAGTTAAGGAGAGCCCACCAAGTCTCTAGGCGCAAATCAGCATCATTGATTGTTCATAAAAAAACTAATCTCCCAATCATGTCTTAGTAATATGACCCATCTACATTAATCTGTGAACGAAACAATAACTAAGAAACTATCAAACCCGCATTAATTCATTTGAACAAGTCACGTTTCACTAATATTTTTATGCTGATCAATCAAATATGTAGCATATAGATATATATGATTTCTAGCAACAACTACACTGTATATGTCATAATATATTGTTATAATGCAAAGGATAATCTTTAAATAATATTATAAGCGGCGAGTTTGTAGAACCGTTACTGCGACGAACAAACAAAATAATGCTTAGCGGTAATCCTGTCGGCTCTTTACGTTTTGAATTAATGCCACCAAGGTCGAATTTATCTTTCATCCATTCGGAGTTCACGTAGTAAGCATCAGTTACGCACTTAGGTCGATATAATAGACTAGCCCACTCCACCAAAATTTCAGGTTGTGTGCCTATAATAGAAATAATTTTTATTATATATCGATTGCCTTAAATCCTTTCGAGCTCGGATAAGTAAACAACAATGTGTTGTCGAAATGTGTCACTTTGAAAGTAACTGCCTTCCCTCAACATATAATTTACTGACACCAGATATTATTTTTATACAATGCTAATTTTTTTGTAGCAGGTTGTATCATCCCAAATAACCAAGCCTATTCATAGAATGATTGTGTATAAAAACTTTAAAATTTCAACTTCTACCATCCTCTAAAGGTTAATATTCATCGCTGACAAGCAGGTATGTGCTGCTGTATCCAGTGCTAAGTATGGGATTTAAGCATCATTGCCATTTCCTCTCGATCGTGTTTGTCAAGGTGTGAGGTACAACATTAATGGACTCTAATAGATTATATGAATGGCGTTACACAGACGACCGATAACGTGTGAAAGAAAAGAAAAACATGGCAATACATTGAACATCATGGCAAAACATTGAACATCATTTTTAGCATTTACTTGAAAATTGTTATCAGTTTGACTTTAAAATTAATAGAGTAGTTATTTTAATGAAACGAATTCATTAGGAGCAGGTGGTCTCTGAAACTTATAAAGAAATCGAAATATTCATAGCAGCTTATTAAATTAAAACAATTTATATTACTTTAGACTTAAAATTTAACTTTTAATTCATTTTTATTTTAATGGTACTAGTCATTCTCTTTTGGTATTGTTGTGTAATCGTATTGACAGGTTTTGCTGGTAATTATCCTATCGTCTTCCTATGGGGAAAAGTAAAGTCTATCTAAGAGTAAAGGTACGAAACAAAAAGTAGCAAGCCACAACATAAACATTTTTTTCTCTCATTATTTTGATTA
Source organism: Octopus rubescens (assembly GCA_027564515.1). Lineage (NCBI taxonomy): Eukaryota > Metazoa > Mollusca > Cephalopoda > Octopoda > Octopodidae > Octopus > Octopus rubescens. The sequence goes on along the minus strand of JAOPUL010000001.1, from coordinate 1,557,497 downwards.
AATGGTCAATCGTTGATTACGCACTCACATTAAGCATACATGCATACGTACATATATACAAATACACACGTTTGTGTGAGTGTGGGTGGGTGTGTGCGTGTGTGTAAGTATGCATGTATGCTTAATGTGAGTGCGTAATCAACGATTGACCACTTATTCAAAATAATGACAAAGAAAAATATATATGTTGTGGCTGGCTACTTTCTGTTTCGTACCATTACTCTGAGATATACTTTCTCGCTGAATTCTAGTTAAACTGAGTCTAAACTGTTGATGAAACACTTTCATTCAAGCCGAAAAAGTATCTCTAGTCTCAATTAATTAAATATTTAAACCCTGGAGTAATTCTTAGTTTCTTGAGGTTAGTGTAACTGAGTATGTATCATACTTTCAAATGTTGGAATTGGATTTGTAATTTTGCTGAGGAGGGGGGGAATTCAATTGCATTGAACCCAGCACTTGCATCAATAGGATAAATGGTTAAGTTGACTTCAGTAGCATTTGAACTTAGAACGTTAAGCCGGAAGAAATATTGGAGGCATACATAGATGCATACATAGACGTACATACACATACGTACATAAATATTTATATATATGCAAACGCATACCACTTTCTGAAAGTGACTCGCACTAACATCCTTTTAAAAGGAACTGATTAAGGAGCAAAATTGTTAACCACAGAGCCAGGAATTTCACTCTCAATTGATATTTTCTACGAGATTTACTACCATTATCTGTAACAACGATTTGAGTTTTATCGATATTTAGAATACAATTTTACAACTTATCGATTCAATGTTCTCTCTTCTGCCCCAATTTCGGATAATTAAAGTATTCGTTAATGTAAAACTTTAAACTAGAAGCAAGGTAGGGAAAATGTAGCATAAAAAAAAGTGCATTCTCAATTGAATTTTTCTCTTCAAAGTATGATAAAATGGAGTATATTATAGATAATTGGAATAAAATAACGACCCAAAAATATTCTAAATACATGTAATAAAACAAGAGTATCACTTTTTAGCATCACTGATGCATATTCCATTTTACATGCCTTGTTTGTTAATGCTCAATAAATGGCAAACTTACATTTCCTCACAAATCTCTGTTTACATTATTTTCAATTAAATTTTTTCCTCTATAGTTTACCTCCTTGAAATGTTCACTGCTTACATTTTATACAACACTACATAATTTAATAAATATACTCTCTAGAAGTAAAATATCAAAGGGAACATTCTAGATATAAAAACATAGTTTTAGTATTTTGATTATTTAAAATAACCCTGTAGGTAATTGTGTTTAACTGAAAAAGTTGCGAATTTATAACCCAATAAATGAGAAAATTGCACACGTACCCCGTAACAAAAATATTGTTCTCACTACCAATTTTGATTAGATCTAGTACACTGTATTAGTATTCTCCGCACGTATGACAGCACGTGAAATAATTGCTGCTCACTTTTACTTTGCGCATGTGACCTCAGTCTAAACGAAATGCCGGAAAGTTGAGAAAATGTGGAGATCTGTACATTGGTATAGAACATATTGCAAAATGAAACCTGTATAGAATAAAGAAATATATATGACTACAGAAACGTTGTATCTGTTTTACCAATCTGATGTATTACTCGGATTAGTTTGACATGCAGGATTTTAAATCATTTCAAAAATGCTGAAATGTTATTAGTATCTAGTAATGAAATTAATTTGGTTTAAAAAAAAAATATTTTGCAGCGTTATACATACCTTGATACGATGTAATGGTTGTATTTGAATATATTTATATGAAACAGCCCCAGCATGGTCACAACCGTTGGGCTGAAATGCATATAAGATTAGCCACCGATATGTATTGTTTTTGAAATATTTAAGTAAATGTAATGAGACTAATGGAGTGTTGAAAACTAATAGACTAGCTGGTATATGACGTATGACGAATGGAACCAGGACCAATATACATTTGTTTCATAATGTTTTTTGTTTTCGATGCTTCTTTATAAATGTGAAATTATCAATTGAGTTTGTCTTGTCTACTTACAGAAACGGGGTTGTTGGTTCATTAATAGATATATGTTGCATGTTCTACAAACAATTGCTTATGACATTACTGAAGAAAGAAATGGTGTAAAAGCCGATCGTATAGATTTTAGATTTAATCTGTAGGTTCAGGGTTGTCACACTATTCAAAACTCCACCTAATAATCTTATTAAGGTTGCACATGTCTATGCATCTTAGTTGCATAACGCTCCTTCAATGTCTGATATCTTAGGCAGAAAATGAATGAATGTCTAATAAGTTAACTTCGCAACGTTAAGGTTCGAGGATCGATTTTATTTCGTGACATCATGTTCAAAAGTTACTCTTCTATATCTTTGAGTAAACCCATAATTTGAGAATGAAATGTTTAGACAGGAATGGTGTTCAAACATTTCTGTGCAATTCTACGAGTAATTGCAAAGGTAAAGTTATATGACACTGTTTCACTCAGATAAATACCCTGAGAAATACATGAATTAAAGAACAAGCAATTCAGTTACCTGAATAATCACCTCGCAGTTGGTGCAATCTTCTTTCAATTAGTCTGGATCAAATGAGCGGACATCTAGAGAGTGTATATATATATATCTACACCCGACTGCGGTGACCTCTAAAACAATTATTGGGAATGTGTTGTCAAGCTGTATCAAGCTATACTCACTCGCGTCTGACTGCTAGGCGTACTGTCAAATATACTGAGGTCCTTAGTGTAATTTGTGTCTAACTATAGATTACCTACTCTTGGTGATCAAATTTTGTTGATATCAGTAAGCAGGTCGTTAAAATAGTTCTGTCAAATGCTACAGAATTGTAATTAATTTTTCTGTGTTTACAAAGTTGTGCAACTGTGGGTTATAGCATCATTGTTGTCTTCATTTCTTTTTTTTTCTTTTTTGATATTGTATGTATGTGTATGTGTGTTCACTACGCAAGGTTGAAATATTTACAATAATAATAATAATAATAATAATAATAATAATAATAATAATAATAATAATAATAATAATTGTACTGGCCATGATACCGCTCAGATTGATATTGCGCAAAATTAGAGTAGCGTATGATTTGGGAAAAGAATATGGGCAAATAAACCATATTTTTATGTACGATATAAAGCTGTATGCCAAAAATGAGAAACAGCTTGAAAGACTTATACACACAGTTCGTATTTTCTCAAATGATGTAGGTATGGAGTTGGGGCTCGAGAAAGTGTGCTACGTTGAAAATGAAACGAGGAAGATTTAAGGGAGGCCAGGGAATTGAAATGCCAACTGGGCAAATAATGAAAGCGGTCGGGAAAGGACAGTGGTACAAGTACTTGGGGATACTAGAAGCAGACGGAATAAAGCACGAGGAAATGAAACAAATTACCAGTAGGGAATATACAAGGAGAGTTAGAAAATTACTACAAACAAAGCTGAATGCAAGGAACCTAATCGAAGCAATAAATACAAGAGCAATACCTGTAGTCAGATATGGAGTAGGGATTGTAGACTGGACCAAAAACGACATCCAGAAGCTTGACAGAAAAACCAGAAAATTGTTAACAATGCATGGAGCACATCATCCGAAAGTTGATACCAACCGGCTATACTTAGAGAGAAACCAGAGTGGAAGAGGCCTAATTGCTGTAGAAGGGTGTATACAGATGGAGAGAAAAAGCATGCTTCAATATTTGGAGAACAGCACAGAAAAACTACTAAAGACAGTGAATAAGGAACAGGTGATTGAGTGTAGTATAGGAGAAAAAGACAAAAATGAAATTCAAAGAGAGCACGTTAAACAGATTGAAGAGAAACCCTTACATAGTTAATTTTGGAAAGCCACGGAGGATGTATGTGGAAGAAAATCCTGGGCTTGGTTAAAAAAAAGGCAATTGAAAAAAGAAACAGAGAGCGAAAATTATAGCAGTTTGTTTTTAATCAAGCGATAAAAACAAATAATTTAAGAGAAAATGTATATGGGGAGAATGTATAAAAACAATGTAGATTCTGTGGAACTCGGAACGAGACAGTGGCATACATTGTTGCAGAGTTTCCCAAGTTGGCACAGAAAGAGAATAAGAAATAGAGGCATGACCAAGTTGTAAAAGTTTTACACTGGAAGCTTTGCCATAAATGGGGATTTGAAGCTGGAGACACATGATATAATTATCGGGTCGAAATAGAGCTGGAGTCAGAGAAATGTAAGATATTGTGGGATTTCCCTATCCAAACGGACAAGAAACTAGAAAGTAATAGACCAGCCATAACAATAATAGACAAGTTGCTTACTAATTGACCCAGCATGTCTGTTTGATCCTAGGATCGTAAAGACAGAGGACGAAAAACAAAAAATATACAACCCCTTAAAATTTTGTGGAAGTAGTTAGTCGCTAACATCGTCCCCTAGTACTTATTTTATCGACCTCGAAAGGATGAAAGGCAAAGTCGACCTCGGTAGCATTTGAAATGAGAAAGTAAAGACGGACGAAATTCCGGTTTGCACAAAAATGAGAAATAATATAAATAAAAACCATTTTATTCGAACTGAAGTGATTCATTGCTGAGTGGTTGAATGGGTACTTTGAATGGATGGTCCTTCCAGTCTATTCATAAAGGAATTTTGAATCTATCAATCTGCATGGGACACAAATACATAAAAAGGGATAAGAAAAAAATCCCTTTATCCTTAACACTAAGAATAACGAAATAACAACTAAAATAAAAGGAGAAACAAATAATATAGAAATATAACACAGCAATAAATTATATGATCACGATCAAAAAATGCCTCAAACAAGAGATTTTTGCTAAATCGTAAAGAATCCATCATTCTGAAAAGACAAAGATTCTTAGAGCAGAACAAAGTTTGACTCCAACCTTAAATGATTTTATGAAGAACTTCATAAAAATAATATAAATATTAACACAACACCAACAGCGAGAGAAGGCGATTTAGGAAGAAATATAAACAGTGAAGAATCACAACGAAGGAGATTGTTCAAAATAAGTAAGAGAGTATCTGGACTATAATGAGATACTATAATAGAAGCAGTCCTGATGCTCCAATAACCAAACAACTTGTAGGCATTAGGAAGAATAAAACTGCAATCTTTTGCTTAACATTATTAACAGCGCATTATAAGATGCTAGCAGAAATGTTTAATGAGATACTAACAGAGCTGGCCGCTACAAGTTCGTGCCGGTAGCCGTCGAGACGTCTGGTATCCTTGGTCCTTGAACCACAGCCTTCCTCCGCCAAATAGGGTCTGCTGCGACCCGCCGGAGAAATGAGCCTCGCGAGATGGAGTGGCTACTGCAACGTGTGTCGCCGGCCATTCTTCGTGGGAAAGCCACGACGGTCATTACCGCGGGGCGTGGCTGAATACCCTCCCCCCATCCTTGGACCCGTGCTGCCCCTGCTGCCTGCCCCCTTCTCTCTCTATATTTCTCTTATCTATTTTTTCATTTTTTTGTTTTCTTTTTCGTTTTATTATTTTAATACTAATTTGCCACTAATTTGCCAGTTAACAGAGAATTTATGAGCTCAAATAGTAATGTCAACAACAAGAACAACAACAGAGACGAATAAAACAGAAATAAAGAAAATACATGTGAAGGCAACACTACGATCGCTGCTACCACCACAGCCGACAGAAACAACAAAAAACAACAATAATGAGAATGAGAACAATAACAACAAAATACACGAATACCAGAAACAACAAAAAACAACAATAATGAGAATGAGAACAATAACAACAAAATACACGAATACCAGAAACAAGCAAAATCAAATTGTTGACTGAAAACACAATTCAGACACCCCCACCACTACAACCACCACCACTATTAACAAGAACATATATAATAACCGAGACATCAAATTTCTCAAATAAAAAGCTAGCAAAGTCGAGCGATAAATGAAACTAATTATATTAACATATCAAGATTTTTTTTTAAATGTTGAAATCCTTCTTACGACGTCTCGCCGAAACGTACATTTTAACATTCTAGAATCCTCCCAAAAAGAAACAAGTCTGAAAACTGTAAATTATAAAACAATACGAATATAACGCCGCAAAATAAAGCAGCCGGCACAGCAGCAAACAGAAACA
>JAOPUL010000001.1:1504628-1515676 GCA_027564515.1 Octopus rubescens | reverse complement strand
CTTAATAGGTAGTATAGCTTTTACGTTCAATAAGAATCAGTTGATGATTCATTCCATTTGTTACACAAATATTCACGTGTCTATTACGTGCATGACCGATCATGCATTATTTTGTGAATTATTAACGCTGTACGATGTACGGTGTAGCACACCAGCTGTGCTCATACTGAATGGTAAATTCGGATCACGGATTCAAGTAGGGCTAAAAAACAATTATGTTATTAACGATGACCGGATGATTATGATGAAAGTAAAACTACTCAGTTGAATATATGTGAGCTCTGTCAGCATCAGCTACACTGCCGCACTTTTTGATTTATTTACTTTGTTGTTGAATCAGTAAGCCAGAGGGTTTGGATCGAAAAGAAGCAGTCCAAAATGATTTCTACTACGTAAATAACCCGACATTGTCTTAGATCTTCTTTTACATAATGTTCCATATGTTTTAATGTCTGCGTTTAATATGTTAGGCATATACTGCAGTTAGAGAATCGATTTCTTTATATTGTCGGCTTTTTGATGATACACATTATTATTGGAGTACCTTCAGATCAATAGTATCTGCATATTCAAGCGTATTTAGATCGAGGACACAAAACAAATGGGATTAGATGCTGTTAATAATAAGTTTTAATAGGCCCTTAGATAGACTGTTTAATTTGTTCCACTACGTCTCAGTGTTTCATCTAAGCACTATATTTTCCGAATGTAACATGATAGTCAATATTTTCTGCTGTGGGGTTGTTATGTTTCAAGTTGTGGCCGTGTACCATTATTTTGGTTATTCTGTGTGATGTAGAAAACAATGTTCTCCATGCATAAATAAATAGGAGATTTATTCTCGTTAAATGTTCGTTGTATTTCTGTGTTTTAGTGAAATATCTTTCTACAGGTGGAACGGATTGCCACTTTGTTAGGTGTTTTACAAGTGCATTCAATATGGGTCGCTCTGTCCGTAGACTATTCTTTTACAAATGCCACTGGTACATCATATTATGTATTTATAAGAAATTTCTAAGATAATAACATTTCAGAATTTTTCCGAGTTAGATTCTAGTTAGCGTATTGAAACCTATGTTGCAGTATGGAGAAACACATTACAAGACTACTGTATAGAAAATGCTATAACATCGCGCAACTTTTGTCTCCATCGTACTTTCATTCATTATTAGTATATATATATATATATATATATATATATATATATACATATTATCTGTGTGTGTATGTGTGTTTATGTATATGTAATGTAAGTGTGGGGGGCGGGGCGCATGTACATGTATTTATGCGTGCTTACGTGCAGTCAATGCCGTTATTGTTGCTGTACATATATGCCTGTTTTCTTTGTCAGCCTATATTAGGATTCTTAAATGGGAATGTATTTACATAAGCTTTGACATGATTAGATAATATATGGGCGTATGTATTGTCATTAAATGCGATTTTTGTACTAGTTGAAAACATCATATGATTTTCTTTCAAAGTTCTTTCATATTGCCCAGCCTTATAGATTTTTTTTTATTAAACATATGATATGTTTACGAAGGCTTACGTATATATGAACATTGCTTAAATGCGTAGATATCGAGAAATGAATTATATTTTGCTTCAAACAAGCAAGATCTAATGAATATTATAAATGATTTTATTTTTCGCTTATATATCCCAGAATATTGAATATGCATTTGTTGTTTCTTTCTCATACGGATTAGATGAATAATATCTAATTACTTTTCACACAAGAAACATTAACGAATCTATGAATTAATAGACTAACTCCATTTCATATATCGACCGAAGTGTATATCACGAAAGTTACAATTATAATATAATAATGAGAAAATCAATCTGTTAATGCATTACATGCGAAAATGTAAACAATGCAAAAATGTCATTTAATGTCATTAAATATATTTTCTTTCTGTGCACCATACCATTAATCTTCATTTATAGATCTTCTTCTGTCATATTACGCGATTTCCTTTATTCGCTCCTGTGTGATAGGGTATTTTTTTTTATCAGAATACTGAGGATATTAATCGTAAGTGCAATGTTAGGTGAGTCAGTATGTATATACAAAGGAAATATTCTGAATTTGTACAAAAGATATATATTTCACGGATTTGTCTAATGGAAATTAAGACGGACCAGTGAAAAGAAAAAAATAATAGCAGAGACTTCATCGATAATTCAGACTAACGAAAGAGAAAATTGTTATTATATTTTATGTAGTGTAATAAAAAAAATGACAAACTTATCATAACTCAGATATAATATGGACTGTAATTACTGTATCATTGTTTTCAATTAACACCAGTTTTAATGCTACTATATCGTTTGTTGGTCATCGCTTATTTACTTCAGAATTTCATTTAAATGAAGTCTGCTATTGGAGATGTTGGGTTAGTTGAAGAAAATATTAAAAATCGCTGTTAATTGCTAATTACAGGATTGTGATACAGTCGATTAATTAATATTCTGTGAAGGCAATAATCCCCAATAAGGTGGTTCAACATATTCAATAAAATATGCAGTTTAGTAGATTTGAAACATTTAAATGAAGTTCTTCTCCGGATAAGCAAGGTATTGTTTATCGAAGATTCTTCCTGATATACCTACTTACTTGATTTCATTTAATACTAGGATTATCATAATATACATCGAATTTTATCACCATAATTGAATCTGATAAGCACAATTATTTCTTGTATTTAATATAATCTTAGTGAACTATATTGGCAAAAAATATTGAGCCCGTCACCATTTCCAAATCACGAAATATATATACAAGTCAAGTAAATGTTAGATATAAACATGCGTACCACTGCATTCGGTGATTCAGCATGGCAACAGATACATGACTAAAAGCGTTATACGAGGACACGAAAGAAATTACACTACACAAGCAACAACTTCAGCTCAGCCTGCTGGCAGGCGTTGCTTTTAAACGTAGAATACACATGACAACGCTAAATGCAAAGTGACTTACACATAGTGCTTCTCACTCTGTATCAATGTTGATGCTACATGATATAAAATGTTGATGGTACATGTTAATAAAACGATCGCAATATTTTCCGAAGATATAGTGGTTATCCATCTATAATAAATAAAGCAAAGAATGTCTGTGTGTGTGTCAATGTGTGTAATATATATGCATTTTTACAGTTTTGAACCAATTTTCACCAAAATTTACACATACCCTATTTTATGTGACATCGCTGGTCATGCACTATAATATTTTGTCTAAAGGTCACGCGTAATACGATAAACTGACCGTAAAGAAACAAGACCATTGACTTTTGACAGTAACTCTTTCTTCTCTCTCTCTCTCTCTCTCTCTCTCTCTCTCTCTATGTTTATTTTTTATTTTTCCATTCATTTTCTTTTACTCAAAGTAATTGCCTCCAAAACGACTACACTCTTCATTTTATACATATTGCCACATCTGGATTTCGTATTTGAAACTTCAAACACCTTAGACAATACCACCTGAGAAAAAAGCCCGTATTGGTCGCAAAACTGCCGCAGCAGCAACATTGAAGAGAAGGAGAGCAAATGAATGCACAGAAGATAGTGCCCGAAGACGTTCTTAATATGTTGTTTGCACATTTAATGTCCGCGCCATGGGAAGCGAAGATAAGCCTAGCATTCGGCACATCCGAAAGCCTACAGTAATAGCTTCCTTTCGCGGTAACTCGTGTCAGTCAGAGCGCTTTATTCTTCGCAATAGGGATGCAACATCAACTACTACTGCACGAGCTGCAAATAACAAAGAACATCATGCAACTCGTCTTGTCTGAAATGCGAAAGCAACTACTGCAGCTCGAGCTGCAGAGATCAAAGAATAGCGTGTCATTTGCCATGCCAAGAATGCTACATTTGCTGCTGCACGAAATTCTGAGAACGAAGAACAACGTACAATTCGTCACCATAGAGATGCAACAACAACAGTTGCTGCGCGAGCAGCAGAGAGTATAGAACATCAAAGTAATAGATGTGGACAATATTCATAGAAGTTATACTGTCCATGGTATTTCTAGACCCTGCCGTTCTAAATGGCCCTTAAAACATTCCATTAGGACCCCACTGTCAACTACGCCATGCATACAGATATTCAGATCGGCGGTATGTCAATTAATTGCCTGTTCTGCAACGCCTACAGATGGATGGCTAGGAGTGAAGATGGGACACAGTGTGGTGCAACACTATCGGAGGTCGCTGCATCAAGGTCCCCTAAAAGTCTCAAGTCATTCTGTCCAGTGATATTGCAATCATGCGAGTTATGTGATCCCAATCCTTTGTGGTTAAAATACAGGGATGAATACTCCGAAGACTGGAAACATCAAGCACAAATGAAGTTACCCGGCATAAATGTAGGCTTCAGTGATGAAATATACTATCTTGCGTTGATTGATATAGAGGACAAGGCAGTTGTCCTGGATGGACAATGGATGGAAATGCTCTTCACACATACAGATTGCCACAAACATTAAGGGAAGCATCCAATGTTCTTCCCACATACATTCTCTTCGCACATACATTCTACAAGAAAAATCCTATAATATTTAGGCTCTCACATGATATGTCATCGAAACAGAGCCTAAATTACTTCTAGACCAGTAACATGCATACCACATTATCGTTGATTGTTTGCTCCACCAGAGATGTGGCATATTTTTCCTGGATGATCCAGGGGGGATAGGAAAATCATATGTGACAAAGCTCCTTCTAGCAAAATTTAGACAGCACAAGGGCATCGCATTAACTGTTGCATTATTTGGGGTTGCAGCAACTTTACTACCTGGTGGCAGGACAGCACACTCTACAGTTAAGCTTCCACTAAATATGACAATTTCTGAAACACCTACTTGCCACATCAGTAAGAGTTCAGAAACGGCAGTTCACCAAAGGTGTCAGGTCATTGTGTGGGATGAATGCACCATGGCACATAAAGGAGGTCTTAAAGCTTTAGATCGAATACTGAAATACCTCAAGGACTGTCAGGATTCCATGGAGGGTGTCAGTCTTTTATTGTCAGGGGATTTGGCACCATGTAACAACATTGCCTCTTAACACCAGCATGAAAGTACAAATGTGAGGTGACCACATGTCGGCAAACTTTGCTGAAGCCATTTTGACCCTTGGTGAAGGCGAAATACATACTGATACGCGTGGAGATATTTCTCTCAGCTCAGTTTGCACCATCGTTAATAACATTGAAGATCTCAAATCCGTTGTGTTTCCCAATATGCGAGACAATTACGAAAATCTCAATTGGCTGTGCAAAAAGAAAAATACTTGCTCCCCAAAACAACGTTGTCAATAACGTCAATGATCAGCTGCTGCAGTGCTTCCCTGTCAGTCCACGAATCTTCAAATCAGTTGATACAACACCAAATCCAGATGAGGTATTTCATTATCCCACATAATTCTTCAATTCAATGTAACCTCCGAGTCTTACTCCCCATAGATTGGGACTGAAAGTGGGATGCCGTGCAATACTGCAGAGGAATTTTGATGCTCCAAAAATGTGTAATGGGGCACGACTGGTGGTGAAGAAGATGATGCCACGTGGTCTTGAGGCGATCATTCTCTCTGGATGTGGACAGGGAGCGGACGTTTTCATACCAAGGATCCCCATCATTCCATCGGTAGCGGAAATACCTTTTACTTTCAGGTGGTTGCAATTTCCAGTACGCGTATGCTTTGCAATGGCGATCAAACAATTTCAGGGGCAAACACTGTCTGTGGCAGGACTTCACCTGGAAGAGTCGTGTTTCTCACAGGGGCAATTGTATGTTGGCTGCTGCAGAATGGGGAGCAAAAGCAATCAATTCGCATTTGCTCCGCAAGGCAAAACTAAAAAAAAAAAAAACATTGTCTACAGAGAGGTTCTGTAGTCTTTCTACTTACCCATCTCCAAGAAACTTTCTGTATATTTGACGCAATAAGACTACAATGTGTGTAATTATCAAAAGAAAGTGGTTAAAGAAAGGCTGGTTAACAATTTGAGGGAGATTGTGATGATTACCTTTAGAGATTTCACAAATTCCATTCAAGTGAACAGGAGTGTTTCCGGGATCAGTAAAGCTGTTAAGAATAGGTATGTAGAACATAGAGGAAGTCCTGTTTCAAACACGGTTTCCTACAAGATGGAGGACATTGGGATGCTACACTAGCAGAACATGCGGCATCAAAGTCCAAACCATGTGAGAGTCTACACAGACCATTACATCAACAGGAACGTTTCTACCTCGGTCTTTCACTGAATGGGTTCAGGGGATCAACATGTTCACATTAGCTGAAAATCATCCATGGCGATATATGTGGAACATACCGGGAAGCATGCTTCAAGGACGGTCTGCTACAAGGGGCGCGATGTCATGCAATGAAGGAAGAGATCATTGCATCACAGTTCCCAAACATTCACGGCGCATTATTTGCAGTGATGTTGGAAATATGCATGTTATGTAGTTGAGTTACATGGAAGTGGAAATGGAGATGACGCCTTCATGAAGGGGATTTGATTTATTCGGTCAGGAACAGAAATACACTTAACTTTCAGACGGTTGTAATTACTTGTTTGTGTAACTTTGCGATTTCCTACAACAAATCGCAAGAGCAATCACTCTCTGTGCCAGAATTTCACCTGGAGGAATCGTTAGCAGAGCTGCACAAATTAGTAAGTTTCTATAATTTTTAATGTTCTTACCGAAACATTGAGTGTATTGCACGTTTCAGAAATTTTAATTTTTAATATTTTTCATTTATAAGAAAATACTGTATTTTTTTTATGTTGCTGTCGTTGTGACATATTTTAGAAATATGTTGTAGTTCTTTCTGATTTCTGATACGTTTTTTTCATGGAGTTATTTAAGTTTTCATGAAAGCTTCGGAAGCACTGGACGTTAGACTATAAAATAAATGTTCTGATAATGACAAAAGGTTCAAAACTCGAGCAACGCCGGGTACATCTGCTAGTGATTAATATAGTCTTTTGCCAGACCTACTGTCTTTTATTTACTTAAATGTTTATGATTCTAGCTGATATGTATACACACACATCCAAACATACATATATGTGTATACATGTGAAGGCGCGTGACTTTGTGTTTAGGGTAATCGGCTCACGACCATAAGGTCTGTGTACTTAGAGCTGACTGTGTGTGTGTGTATCTGCGTGTGCGCACATATATATTTGCGAGTGCATATATGTGAGTGTGTGCGTACAACGTTATATTGTATGTATATACATATATCATTGTCACTCACGGTTTAAACAAATGTAATTAAAGAAAAGAAGATTAACAATATGTATCTTTTCGCATATATGTATCTTTTCGCATATATATCATCATCATCATCATCATCCTTTAACGTCCCTTTTCCATGACTGCATGGGTTGGACGGTTTGACCGGAGCCGGCAAGCCCGGGTGGGCTGCATCTATTCTAGTCTGATTTGGCTTTGTTTCTACGGCTGGATACCCTTCCTAACGCCAACCACATTACAGTGTGTGCTGGGTGCTTTTAACGCTTCACAGGCACTGGACTCTCGACAATACTGCAGACCGGGGTCAGTCCGACTTAAAGACCGGGATACACATAGACCAGGGAGACACGGCATATAGACCAGGGAGACAGACATGCATAAGGACCGGGGTGTATATAGACCAGAGACGAATGACATTTGTAGACAGGGGGAGGTACATGCAGGCCGGGAAGGGGGCAGGCATGCATAGAACTGTTAGTTAGCCAAGGAGAGGGGCATGTGACTAGGCTTATGGACCGGCGACACACGGGGGGACATACAGACAGATACTCAATGCAGCTGCTTCTTAGCAACTGAACTCTCGATGCGGCCGCTTCCTTTTTAACAATTGGACACTCGATGCGGCTGCCTTCTTCTCAGCAACTGAACTCACGATGCGGCCGTTTCCTTCTTAGCAACTGATCTTTGCAGCCACTTCTTAGCAACTGAACTCTAGATGCGGCCACTTCCTTCTTAGCAATTGGACTCTCGGTGCAGCCGCTTCCTTCTCAGCAAATGAACTCTTGATGCGACCGCTTCCTTCTTAGCATCTGAACTCTCAATGCGGCCGCTTCTTAGCAGCTGAACTCTCGGTGCGTGTCCTTGATTCGGCCACTACTTAGCAGCTGAACTATCGATGCGTCTGCTTCTTAGCAACTGAACTCTCAAACAACAGGGCATTGTCGATGCTGCCGCCTCAAGCAGCATGACTTTGTCGATGTTGCCGCCTCAAGCAACAGGACATTGTCGGTGCTGCCCCCTCAAGCATCAAGACATTGTCTATGCAGCCACCTCTGCAAGTCTCTCGATGCGGCCGCTTCTTTGCAACAGGATTCTTGATGTGGCATATATATATATATATATATATATGTATGTATGTGTGAAATAGATAGATATGCAGTCAGACAGGCATATTTATTTATTTATTTATTTGTGAAGCATTGTGCTTCAGTGTCTGTTTTGGCATGTTTTCTACAACTGGATGCCTTACCTAATGCTAACTACTTGACAGAGTATAATGGATGCTTTTTCCATGGTACCAGCACTAGTGAGGTCACCAAGTAATTTGCAAGATAATATCCCTCAAATGGACAGAATGGAGTATTGAGGAAGGTGACTTTATGCCAGGTGATAAGAAGTTTGAAGTATTGTAGAGGGACAGGAACAGGTGTTTTGCTGTAGAGGAGGTACATGGCTACCCCAGTTGAAAAAGAGGTGTTAGGGCATACCCTCAAGTTACAGAAAGGTGAATATAAGTGGTACAGAAGATGGGACAGGGTGAATGAGTAGGTAAGTTCATGAGAGTGTGAAAGGAGAGTGGCAGATGGATATAATTGGGGATAGAGATGAATGCAGTGAATGGTGAACACAGGTGGAGCCATAGTCAATCCTGAATATAAGTTTGGAAAGAAGGCGGTGGAGAAAATAGGAGTGGGTGAGAGAGGTAATAAGGTAACAGCACAAATGATGTGAAGTGTGTTGGGGTGTGGTTCAAGAGAGAGATACATTATGCCAGGAACAAGGTCAGATGTACATAGAGGTGGAAATAGTGGGAGACAAACAGAGGTAATGGGAGCTGCCATTGTTAAAATGAGTGGGTGTACAGGAGAAAGGGTGGGGTGTGTAAGTGGAAAATAAGGTGATAAGGGATGATACTGAGAATGTGGTCGACAAAGGAAATGGTTCTAAGGAGAGTGAGTGGTAGGAAGCTGAAATATGTGCAGTTCTGCTCTCATATTTACAGCAGCTGGGTGAATAGTGCCATAGTCAGCAGGGTGATAAACTGAATTTTTATCTTGCAACTAGATATTCACACACACAGTGGCATGAAACTTGAGTTGCAAAATAAAAATTCAGTTTCAGTGAATGTATTGAGTATTTCTCACTCATTCGTTTAACACAATTCAGCCTTTGTGTGTATACAGCAGTTTACCTATATATTCACATACCTCATACTTCAAGCCAGTGAAGTATCCTCTATTTTATTATTATTGACTTGTTAGAAATACTAGCCAGCTCTTCCTTATACTTCCTACCACATTTAAAGAGACATATTGCGTAATGAAGTCCTAGCAACACTACCTGAAGAAGGCATTGTATAATATTGTTTTTTTTAAAGATCTGGTTCAGCTCTGATCAAATACAGTAGATTTCATTCGTCATCCAGTTTAATACTAGCACCTAGCTCTTGGTTTCCTTTAGCAGGGACCACTCTGTTGCAAGCCCTTCGGGTTTTTTTTAGCAAGGTCTACTTTGTTGCAAGCATTAAGGCCAAGTCTTTGGTCTCAGGTTAACTTCCTTCCTCTTCTGACTAAGCCATTAAAAATAAAATTATTCCAACCACGACCACCCCACCATTATAGGGATTATACAAGATTACATTATCCTCTATGTTCTTTCCTTATTTATGATGGTGGGATGTGACTTAAGGGCAATTTGGCTGCTATTGGACCATGTAGAAGCTACCTTGTTGGCTCCTGTTTCTGGTTTGAGCAAAAGCATTCCACCTATTACCATCTTGTTTAAGATGATAAGGTGTGATTTGAGGTACTTTTGGCTGTTATTTCTAGGGATTCATGATACTGTATGTAGACTTCATGTACTATTGTATAATGTGCCTATAGATAAGATGGGATGGTTACTGCTGGAACACCTTTGATTAATCATAAGTCTGCTCAATCAAGATTGACAAGAGACTAAACAACATCATCATTTACACAACTACACAATAATTTAATTTTTGTTTTTTCAAAGCTGAATTCTCATCATTTCTGTTTTCAGGGTCGAGCTGCTGATCTGAAATATATTGAGGGAGCAGCTCGGCAGATTGCTGAGGTGGCAAAGAGCTCCAAGATTGTCGTAGAAAAGAGCACTGTACCAGTAAAAGCTGCTGAAAGCATCACCAATATTCTTAGGGCTAATATCAAGTCCGGCCTGATGTACACAGTTAGTTTATTTATTTTTATTTTTATTTTTTTGTCAAAGTACTGATTCATTAGATTGTGTGTGAGATGATTGTGAGATTAACAGTGATGAAAGGGATAATAATCCATTTACATATAACTCAATTAAGAAACCCTCTATTCAATTACTGACCTTCTAAGTATATCTGCTGTCTGTAACCATCTTTGAACCAACAAAAGAGTTTGAATGTGATTTTTCAACTTGTAGAAACAGTTGTCAAATCTTCATTAAACTATACCTTACTGTCTTAACCCTTTAGCATTCAAACCGACCATATCTGGCCAAAATATTTAACCTGTTTTATGTTTAAACTGGCCAGATCCAGCCTCTCACTTCAACCCTACAATGTCATTTTAAAACTAAACAATCACATCATCAAAATTTTTAAACAACAAGATAATGCATGATTAATTCAAAAGAATATAAATAATAAACATTATTATGTTTGACAGAAGGCGGCGAGCTGGCAGAGTCGTTAACGCGCCGGGAGAAATGCTTAGCGGCAATTTTTCCGACTTACGTTCTGAGTTCAAATGCCGCCGGGGTCGACTT
>JAOPUL010000001.1:1020834-1031140 GCA_027564515.1 Octopus rubescens | reverse complement strand
AGAACGTAAAGCCGGAAAAATTGCCGCTAAGCATTTCTCCCGGCGCGATAACGACTCTGCCAGTTCGCCGCCTTCAGAAACACCTAATATTGGAAAGCATTTTGCACAAACCGTTTCTGCTTTGAAAATCAAAAACCTTCGCGAGGTAAACGGAAGTGATATAGTGTTGTTATCTATGTTCTCTACATTGTTCTTTAATTGCTGAACGAGGGATATAATATCGATTATAGAGTGTACTGGAGCGACTGCGACACAGGGTAAACACTTTCAGCGATATTCCGCAGTCTCTTTAGAAGCACATGAGCGATCACCTTGCAACAGTACTTAGCACAGAGACTGCTCTGTAAACCTAGTATTCTCTTCTATCGCCTTTCTCTTGTAGAAGGTAACAACATTGCGAAATCACGCACCCAGTGCGAATGCTTCTTTTTTGTTTGCTTTTTCACAATAGTTCGTGTAGTTAATGCAGTAAGGTGCCCATGCAGCCATAGTACTTCTGATAATATGCCATACAAATCTAGTGTCTCACTGGTGAGAAAGCGGAATATGGCCTTACTCAAACCTTCAGTACATGGATATGATCTATACCAAACGATGATTAAAGCACTTTATAAAGCTTTCACCAATTGATATTCGCACAACTTATTGTTCCTTACTGGTCCTTGTATC
Source organism: Octopus rubescens (assembly GCA_027564515.1). Classification (NCBI taxonomy): domain Eukaryota; kingdom Metazoa; phylum Mollusca; class Cephalopoda; order Octopoda; family Octopodidae; genus Octopus; species Octopus rubescens. Next base: position 1,030,471 of record JAOPUL010000001.1, on the reverse strand, counting down.
TTGCTATTCTTCTTGCTGAAATGTTTGAGTTGTTGCAGAAAGATTTGTTTTGATAACAGCAGCAGCGTTCTTGAACTTGTTTCAAATCAATCCTGTGACTTGCTGCATTTCGTACCAAAGACATTCACTACGATGCGGTGGAGGGTGACCCTGTGAGAATCACATCTCATGTTTGCATCTTTGTCTGGTGGGACTGCAGCGAGATTATCCTCCAGTAGCATGGACACTATCACTTTGTCGAATTGTCGTACCATGCGTTGCTTTCCGAATGACTTCATATGGTGAATAGTTTTGGGCTGAGGCCTACGCAATGACTAATCCATGTTGCAACCGGCTTAGTGGCATAATCGAGTCGTAAGCAAGTGCCAGCCCTTTATAAGTAGTAGGTCAGGTATGTACCTATGATTACAGCAACGATGTCTCACAAACACTTTGTACAGAAAGTAATTGTTGATGATATATAGTGCATGGTGTATACCTTTCAAGTCGGCAATTATCAGCAGCAACTGTTCGTGATTTGGAATCTCTTCACTTGTCGTTGAGAATTGGTGATAACATTCATCATCTCTATCTTCTGTACATAATGTGGTCAGTCGGAGCCTAGACACTGACAATGTTAACAGTATGTAGTCAACGTCAGAAAATTTACTGGGTTCTTCTCTCATTGTGCTTTAACAATTTCTGCACTAAGTTTCACATAGCAAAACCTGTTCTCATAATATACATATTATTTCGTGTAGTGCGCTGCACCAGCAACATGTATCTTTCGAAAATGTTGCGATGTACCCATGACGTTTGAGCAGTTTCGTGTTCAATGGTGTTGCCTTTCGTGTGTCGCTGTCTCGCAGGAGATTATCTGACAGTCCAGTGTTCATTTTCTGTATATTCCAGCATCCTAAACTGAGTGTCGGCTTTTTTTTTTCCTTCTTGTTGTGGCTGGTGCCGTATTCATCGTTTCTGATCCTAGCTTCATCTATCGCTATATCCATGCACCAAATTTGACAGGCGAATTGTTACAGGACAGCAAAGGAAATGGCTAGGGTCTACGTAGATTGAGGTGAGCAGAAGCTTGCACGTGAAGCAAGATATCTTCATCCACCGCAAGCTGCCCTTATTGCTAATTGTATGCCAATTGAGATGTTTTTTTTTAACCAGCAGTCTACTACTACGTGCAATGAGATTTATATATCTTCTGTCTGGGGCACAGGCCTGAACTGGGTTAAAATGCAAGAGAAGTTATCTACGCATCTACGGTTGTTAGAAGAAAAAGTAAAGCGCAATAGCATCAGTACTGTCACAGACGTGTCTTTAATAGGACACATTTAAATTAATTTTGAACTTCTTTGTAAACTAAGCTCCAAAAGGTGCCTCAACTTTTAACATCCTCTCCGAAGATATTCTTCTGATTGAGTATAGCCACAAGCAATTGGATATTTTAATTTAGGGTTTGCCCTCTCTTAGCCGAATTGCTTTCCCAGTCTGGTCTGTTCAATATACCTGATGCTTTAGATTTGAGGCGGCACACCTGCCGCCACCTCCACTATTGTTAATACAAACAGTTCCACCGGTCTTACAGGATATGTGGTAAGAGAATGCTAGGTGTTGGACCTGGTTTGAGTATATCTTTATAGTAGGAGATTATTTCTTCTACTATTCTTCGGCTAGGCATGTGTTGTATTTTGAAACGGTCATTTTGCCAAGGAGAAATACGCACACGTTCTATTTCAATTATTTTCATTATTATTAGTCAGCTGGTTAAACATTTAAGGAGGTAAGAGCTGGTATTGTAGACACATTAATTTACCTCGGTAGTCCTGCCTTCGAGTGCGAATCTCTAGTTCTCTGTAATACGATAGGATAATGGAAGAAGAAATTATATATATATAGAGAGAGAGTCACTAAAGAGTACAAGTGGAGAATTTGGAGTATCATTAAAGCCATAAATATATGGGCTATGCCCGTATTAAGATACTCTGCTACCTTTCTGATATGGAGAACCGTCGAGCTACAGGAATTGGAGAGAACTCGAAAGATGCTCACAGTGCGCATCTCACTATATCTGTGAAAGCAATACAAACCGACTACTTACCAAGAAAGGGTGGTGGCAGAGCATTAGTAAATGTAGAAGACGCTGTTGGCACTGCGATACTGGGTTTGATATATTATGTTATGCTGATTAAAGAAAGAATATAATCGGCAGCCAGAGATACCCCAAAAGTTACTGAAACAGTAGAAGAATTCCAAGGATGGACAACATAATGAACAAATGGAAAGAAATGGAAATATATGGCCAGAAACCCGCTGGCTTTGTACGATGAACGGGAACTTGAAATTAGAAACAGAAACGTTCATTAGAGCATCTCGTGAATAAGCATTTAGAAGAAATCTAAGTCAGAGAGCAAATGTATAAACTGCAGGAAAGAAGACGAGTGTACTAATCACATTTTTGTGAGTGCAGTATACTAGCACGAAAGGAGTGCAAGAGCAGACATGACTGTGTAGATAAAATTGTGCATTATGGTTTTAGTCGAGTATGTGGCTTCAAAACAAAGGAAAAGTGGTATGAACACAAATCAGATGCTGTTATAGAAAACGAGAATTATTAAATCTTGTGGGACTTCACCATAAAGACGAACCATATTATTGAGGCAAGATGACCAGACAAAATTATAGGGGATAAAACAAGCAAACAGTGCAAGATCATAGATTTTGACATTCCTTATGACGGCAGAGAGGATACCAACGAATTATAAAAACATTGAGAAATACCAGGATCCAGCCAGAGAGCAGAGGAGACGGTGGAAGGCTAAAACAAAAACTATTCCTGTAGTAATAGGTGCAATTGGAACAACACCCAGAATGCTAACTAAAAGGCTGAAGGAAATTGAAATTGAAACTTGCACTGTCGACCTTCAGAAGAGTAGCATCGCCAGGATCCTAAGAAAAATGTTGTACTTGAAGAGAGACGTAGGTGAAAAAGGCTAAATTTATTTAGAAATATGTGTACAAACGCAAAGCAAATGCCTACTAGAATGTTTACAGAATAACACAGACTAATTACTAAAGGCAGCGAATAAAGAACAGGAGGTCAAATGTGGAAAAGGATAAATGGTGAAGAATGAGATTTAAAGAAAGCATGTTAAACGGGTAGAAGTGATACCTTTGCATGGCCAGTTTTGGAAAGCCACTGAGGATGTATAGGTAAGAAAATCCTTGGCTTATTTGATAAAAAGTCAATTAAAAAAAGGAAGTGAGGGCCTGATTATAGCAGCTCAAGATCAAGCTTTAAAAACAACAAACAACTTGAAAAAATATGTGTACGTGGAGAAGGTGTCAGTAAATTGTAGTGTGTGTGTGTGTAATTTAGGATAACACAATGGAAAGAAAAAAAAAACCTTCTCGAATATTTACAGAACAGTACATAGAAATTACTAAAGACAGTGAATAAGGAGCAAGTGATAATGTGTAGAATAGGGGAAATGGACAAGAATGAAATATCAAGAAAGCATGCTAAATAGATTGAAGAGAAACATTTGCATGGTCACTTTTGGAAAGCCACTGATGATGTATGTGGAACAAAATCCTGGGCTTGGTTTCAACAAGGGTAATTAAAAATGAAACAGAGGTCCTTATAGCACCTCAAAATCAAGCAATAAAAACAAACAACTTGGGAATATATGTGCATGGGGAGAAGGTGTCCGAAAAATGTACAGTCTGTGGAATTTGGAATTTGGAATAGTGGCAAACATTATTGCAGAATATCTCCAGTTGGCACAGGGAGTATATTAGAAATGGGGGCATGACCAAGTTGTAAACGCGTTACATTCGAAGCTTTGTCTGAAATGGAGATTTTGAAGGTGGAGGTACATGGTGTGATCATTAGCTCGAAAGAGTGCTGGAGTCGGAGAAAGGCAAACTTTTACGGGATTTCCATATTCAAACGGATAAGAAGCTAGATAATAATAGACCAGACATAACATTAATAGACGAGGAAAAGTGAAGTTACATACTAATTGATCCATCATGTCCTTTTGATTCCAGGATTGTAAAGAAAGGGTATGAAAAACGCCAAATTATATATTCCCTTAACATTTGAGATTGCAAGTACAACTGTAAAGGTCGTGCTTGTAATAAGTGTTGCCTTAGGAACCGTAAGTAAAGATATAGATAATTGGTTGAAGTAGATTGGAAAGAATGTCATGTAGATCTTCTACAGAAAGTTTGCCTCTTAAGGACAGGAAAGATTATCAGAGGGGTATTAAGCACTTGAAAGACTATTGAACGCTTGTGAATACCAAAGTGTGCATGTAGTAATTCGCTACCCTTATTAATTCTACCTGAAATAATAAGAAACCTGAGTCAAATCATCATCAACAACTCCACCACCACCACCACCACCACCAACAACAACAACAACAACAACAACAAAAACAACAACAACAACAGCAATAACAACAACAACAACGAACAGGAGAAGGGTAATGGCTATGTGATTGATGAAGGTGACGATGACAATAATGATGACGAAAATGACGATGATGATGATGATGATGATGATGATGATGATGATGATGATGATGATGATGATGATGATGATGACGACGGTAATGATGGTGATGATAAAGAAGAAGAAGAAGAAACAGAATAATAATAACATTAATAATAATAATAATATTAATCGATGTTAATATTAGCCACAAGGGCTCACATAAATATACATGAGAGAACAACACAACGCATTGGGTTTTTAGCATTTCATTTTTTTCTTTTTACAAAAATAAATATAAATAAGTAAAAAAAAATGTTGCAATAGGGGGAGGCGCTTGGAGGTCCTCTTGGAAAAACCCACAAAAGCCACGGGGTCTGACTAACAGGGCAAGAGCCCTCCACCTTTTCTATTTTTTCACAGGTGTAACCTCAGAATAGTTCCATTCAAACTGGCCATTCTTCCAAAATTCATCCATCTCTCGAGAAACTTGCTAGAATACAACAATTCCCTCTCCACCCTCACTTTCCTCTTCAAGTGGTACTGAAGGGGACGAATACAATATTTTAGTGAGTCACTGAGAAAAAGAAAATAGTCATATAAAATCACATGATTAAAAAAAAACCACAAAGCCAATCCGATAAACAGCCATCCTATAATTATCAACAACTTTACTGTAGTAATATCACTAAGGAAATATGTAACAAATTGATAGTGTCGTTAGAGCGTGCGAGAGAAAGCCAATTGGCAAATGTGGTGAAATGCGGCGCTCTACGTTCAAATTATGTCCAAATCAATTTTACCTTTCATTTATCGTACGTTGCTAAAAAAAAAATGGTGACCATCCAGGTTGGTGTACGAACAGAACTTTAATAACATTGGACCGGCTGTCTTGCGGCGTTCGCTTCAACACTATAAATTTTGTTTTCAAATTTCGAGGGATGGAGTAAATCGATTGCATCGACTCCACTGTTAGTTATTATATTACAACGCGAAAGGATGAAAGGCAAAGCCGATCTCGGCGGAATTTAAACATAGAACGTAAAGACGGATGAAATGCCACTAAGCATTCTGGCCAGTGTAATAATGATCCTGCTAACTCACTTCCTTCAACTTTTGAAATCTTTATTAATGGAAATCAAAATAAGTAAAAAGGTCAGTATAATAACGTAGTACAGCAGCAAAAGCACAAACCCGTACTAGCGATGCACAATTATTAATAATAACTACGGCAGGCACAGCGTAGATCCTATGCTAGCTAATTGCCATCACTTAGTATAACATACATTGCACCCACTACACACCTGCCAATACTGTAGAGTCTTTACTGTTACTCGTAGACGATTATGATTAGGTATGTCTAATTGTTTTATGTGCCTACGTAGTCATCAATAAACACAGACACTCACTAGACGCTCGCACCCTTGACGCAGAAGAATATAAGAGATGCCAGTTAGAGGAGAGAGGAATAAAACAGAAATAAGGTGGCACACATTTTCAGCTCTGTGTACTGGAGCAACGTGAAATGGTGTGCATTACTCAAGGAGATAATGTGATGTGCGGTCCACAAGTCCAGCCCACGACCAAATCGTAATGAACCCAGCATCTTAACTACTTCGCCATAATCCTTCGCATGAAATCTGCACAATTAGCTAATAAAATTTAAGAACATATGCAATCGACTTCAACTAAATTTTTCCAAAGAACACTCTAGCTTATTCAACAGCCGATACTATGGCACATCCCTCATGAGCTAACATACTAATCTCAACCTGTTGCGTGGAGTTTCTAGAAATAACAACGCTGACAGACTCAAAGCACAGCATACTATCTGATTAATAAAAACTTTGAATAATGCAATCCTGTATACACTATATCTGAAATCCAATATTAGGCGATATAATTACGGCGGCAATACGTTTTCATCACAGATGTCAGCTTCGTTCCAGCCTGTCCTAGGGAAGGGGTTAAATAAAAATATATGTCATATACCATGAAATATCACCTCTATTTTAACGTAATTGCTACTTAGTAGGATAATATTTTCCACACCATCCACACAGTACATGCTGGACAAGTCGTACTGTCGAAAAATTAAATTAACGGATGAGTCTGAAAATATACTACAAAAAGCAAAACAGACATTTATATGCAAACACATTACTTCACCCAGAAAGTGGATGAGATTCCCCGCGTGCTGCTGTAGAGATCACCATATATTTTTGGAAAAGATCTGGATAAAGTAACCACAACAAATATTGGCTTGGCAATGATACAGATTGTAACGAATGCTATAATCATCTATCGAACACGGAACATAACTTTTTTCTGATCACTGTAATCTGTTGTGTTTTTAAGACTGAAAAAAGATCAAAGCAAACATTTTCAAATATAATTATTAAAGACTGGATAAAATGTATTTTCCTCAGACCAAACCAATGCTCCGAGAGATGTCGTGCAACTATCATATCAATATACAAGGATCTTCAAATGGAAAGACAATATAGGCAGGGAGGTAAATTCTCAAGAAAATTGGAGATAAAGAACGGTAAAGTGGAGTATCAATGAATAAAACAAACAGCAGGATTCATAACTCTAAACACCGCCCAATAATAGCTACCCAAGAGTAACTCACATCGTACATGAACACAATTCACACAGTTCTCTCTGTGCACACCTTTCACGACATATACTCTACAGCTTAATCTCCCAATAATACAGACCAACCCACTCTTCATAATCACCACTTAATAAAAGTCTCAAATAACATATTTTACACAAAGACACCCACTAATGAAGAAACATCTAACTCAATATATGATGCAAAGCATTCGAAACTCAAACATACTCTAACGGAATAATACGACGCCCATAGCACATATACTTTCCAATAAACAAATACGGCAGAAAATAACCTGTAACCAAATTTAATCGAAAACATCAATTGGGCATCGTAATTTGAACTCGTCTTCTATTAGTTTTCATAGTAACTAAACAAACTGGACAAGAACATCATCCCCATGATTCAAATATCCCGGCAGAAAGAGGATGGCTAGTAAAATAGTGGCTAGTAACCAGTGTCACCAAAGTATTAATATTTCACGGCAACGATGCACGTATTTCGAGTTTTATGCTATCGACCTCTACTCACCGAAAGTTAAACAGTGACCGCAGGGAATGAAAATCTAAGTTACGCAAGTATATACAAAATCATAATTTTCTCCATCTTAAATCTCCTATTCGCCTTTTTATCGAATACTAAGCACATTTGGGATGTGGCTCATAGAACCCGAAAAAGTGGGTTTCTGACATATGCTAGTTTTGTTTTTCACCTAAATTTCAACTTATATCTCATCACCGGGCAATGCGTTTGTATCTCTCTTCTACAAAATATTCAATAGTCGTTGTTCTGCTGAACTTTCTTCTCTTCTTAAGTTTACAAATCGAGTAACTCATCATTCTAAAAATGCTCATCTGTTCATTCTTGTCCCATCTGTTTTGATTTTTCCCTGCAGTTTCACTCGTCAACTATTTGTCTTACGGAACACTCTTCAGATTCCATGACGTTTTAAAAAGCTGGTATTTATAGTTTTATGGCAGCACCTCTTAGGTTCTCGTTGTGCCTTCCTACAAAGTGGATTTGTTGGCGGTTGCTTGCTATTTTCGTAGGAGTAACATCCAAACTTATTGAGTAAATAAACCTAACTAACCGAATACCCAATAAGAATACAAAATGCATAGGTTATTTCTTTCATTTCTACATTGAGTGATATGTCTTCATTGAAAGGCATTACAGCTTCGATAAAATAAGTTCAAGAAAAATCTTACTTGACGTTTTCGGAGAAAATATAGCGAGAATGTGAAATATGGAAAGGGATTTAGTTCGAATTATAATAGGATTGAAAGGGATTTTGAAGTATGTTACAGAAATAAAATCGGAAAACCTACCTGAGTTATTTTCCTTAGGTAAAGTTCAGAGCATTTTACTTCGAAAGTGTGGTTATGTGATGTGTGAAATAAGAGTACGTTCTTGTAAAAGGCACGATATAAATTCAAAAACATCTTCAAAATAATCTTTACCCTGCCTAGGACATTAAATCCCACTCTATTACCGCCTGTTATTGTTAAGTTTGATGACAAGTCCGTGCAGAATACTGCCCACTCACTCAAGTGAGGGTAATGCGTCAAAACACTAATGTCGTATATGGTATGTTGATACTTATACACAAATTAAATTTCTACTGAGTTGTGTGATATTGCGCGGAATTTAATGCACGTTATAATATATTGCTTTTCATTCTCTGGATTATCAGAGTCTCCATGATTCTCATTATTCTTCATTATAGCATATATCGTCATCGTGAATGGATAATCATTTCATTAAATACTGATATAAAGTCCATAAATGCTCGTATAATCAGTAGTGTTTACTGTTCTATCATTCACCCTTATAATTCTTACTCTCATATTAGTAATGCAATCCTTACATACATCAAGAAATATGTACCGAAACAGAAATACATATACACACATATATCCTCAATTCATTTATTCTCACTTTCACAGCTATGCAATCTTCTACTACTATTTGCTTCCCTTTTAACCCCCAAGCGATAACCTCTTCCTTCTCTGTGTGAAACGACGGCTCATAAATTTAATCCCTACGTGCCCTCTTAACTCATCCGGAATTTATTTTTATCTATCATTGCACCTCATTGCGCATCATTGCATCATTCTTATCACATGTTCGTTCCATGCAGAATTGTTACGCTCTTTCTATTGACTTATATTACAAGGTTGCACAAAAATAGTAGCGGATAATAATTTGTAAACTACACTTCATTGGAAATATATTTTCTACAGCCTATTCTTCCATTTTACGGATATTTGAACGTAATACTACCATTCTCTCTGTCATATTATATATTTGGATATGTCTTACATCATGCAAATTATAATTTGTCTCGTGCAACGTATTTCAACAATGTTCTTCTCTCCCACGAACATCATCATCATCATCATCGTCATCATCATCATCGTCATCATCATCATCTTCATCATCATCATCAACATAATCATCATCATCATCATCATTATCATCATCATCATCATCATCATCATCATCATCATCATCATCATCATCATCATCAT
>JAOPUL010000001.1:888801-906405 GCA_027564515.1 Octopus rubescens | reverse complement strand
TATTATTATTATTATTATTATTATTATTATTATTATTATTATTATTATTATTATTATTATTATTATTATTATTACTTGCAGTAATAATAATGAAAATAATGTAATTAATAATAAGGAGATTCCTAAAAAACGCAATTGTCGTGACCAAACTAATTGTCCTCTTAGAAGGGCTTATATTACTAATAATGTAGTCTATAACTGCATAATAGAAACTAAAACAAACACCTTCACATATAAGTGTAGGACTGCAGGAGAATTTAAGGCGAGATTCTGTAACCATATTTCATCATTTAGACTTAGACATAAGGCTACTTGCTTCTAAAATTTAGGAAAGCTTCTAACTTTTGGGAATTGAAAGACAAAACGATAACATTTGAGATCACCTGGGAAATTATTAGAAGGGCTCCACTTTATACTAATAATAGATATGGCTGTAGGTTATGCTGCACTGAACTATACGAAATATTAAAGAGTCAGGGAAGCCTAATTAATAAAAAGGCTGTGTTACGCATTTCTTGTTTACATCAATTTAGACAGGTATTTATATATTTTAAACCGTTTACGTAACATTATAAGCCCTAGCTTAGGCCATCTTTTGATTAAATAGAACAATTTTGTGCACCTAGAACCTACTCCTTAGGTTCTATACTATCTATAATATGTCTAACTAGGTAGAAATGGGCTCTTAATGCAAAGTAAGAATACTATAATGTATGACCTATCCCTTATGGCCAGAATGTTTGGCAATTTCAACCCTATTTAAGTCATAAATGAAGGGCCCTGCTATAGTGCAAGTTGGATTAGTGCATGTTGATTATACATGTATGATTATCTAGGTATATGTGAACTACCATAGTTGTTCATACAACGAACGGGTAGTTAATTACGAATTTGGGAGTGATTGTGTGTGTATATGTACGTGGATATATAACTTCATTTAAATATGAAAAGACGACGTACTTAGATATAAATATATACATACGAATTTGTAGTATGTGACGTTGTGTGTGTATAGATGTATATAGGTATACCTTTATAAGTAGTAGTGTAAACGAGAGTGTGAATTTGTATAAAGGGTTAATATAATTTATCAGTCTGTTGACTTTTTAATGTTAAAGCTGCCCTCCCCCTCTATTAGATACCAACCACTTTGGCAAAGTTTTCTCCCCCTTCTACATCTTCCCCTATACCTATTTCCTTCGTTCTTGACCGTCCCCGACTTTCTCCCTTTATTCTGATCTAGATAAGTAGTGTAAAAGTTCACTACGTTAGCTGTCTTGGGGGCAGACGTAGTCGATTTTAAAGAATGTTCAATTTTGTGAGAAATTGTAACAGTTAATTTTTCTTTTCCCTTCATTCAGCTGATGAAGGCGATTTTTTTTTTCTGCATGATGTAACTCTTGGGTTAATCAATAAAAGACTCGTCTGAAACAGCTGTAGTGAACCAAAGACCATCTGTGTTATTATTGCATTATATATATATATATATAATATATATGTCTCTTACCAGAATCATTATGATTAGTGTGTGTGTGTGTGTGTGTGTGTGTGTGTGTGCATGTAGCATGTGTATGAAAGGAATGATTTCACCTCATTAGATTTTTTTCCTTTTCTATTGCGCGCTTTTTTCACTTAAATTTACTTATAAATGTTATTTACTTAGTACAGTGACTTCTCTTTACTGAAATATTCTTCCTCGTCTCGCAAGTAATAAGTATGTATTTATTGTTACACGAGCCCATTACCCTCTTTTGACTTTATTCTTCTTTTCTTTCCTTTTCCCATTCACAGCTCTACTTCATTTTTCAATACTTTTACCTTCAACTTGTTCAAATCTCTCCACACCTAGCCTTATCCATATTAGATTTATGATACACTATTAGAATAGACGTTTTCTCTAACGCCACTCCTTTAAGAAAATATATAGTATCTCACTAGCGTCTCATACCGCCTTCTAAAAACACTCATTCTCTCGGCTTCCAGTTCTTCTTACTTCTCTCACTCTTTCTCTCTCAGTTTAAAACAATTTATGTAGCCTCAATGTCTTACATTTTCTTACGTTTTTTTTCTTCTCTGCTTACTTTCACTCCCTCTTATAAATAAATACATTTCTCCTTTTCATTTAATATACACCAAGATACAATTAAATGACACATTTCTCACCGTCTCTTCATTCCTAGTTGTTTTCTTTCTGTCTCGCTCTTTCCTCTCTCACAAGTTTTACTTTTGTTTTCGCTATATTTCCTTTCTTTTCTTTTTTTGCTGGCTCTCCCTATTTACTATTTCTTGTTCTCTCTCTCTCTCTCTCTCTCTCTCTCTCTCTCTCTCTCTCTCTCTCTTCACCCACATATTCTCTCTATCTCCCATCTCTCTCTCTTCACTCTCATTCTCTCTCTATCTCCCCTCTCTCTCTTTTCTTTTACTCTCTCTCTCTCTCATTGTGTTTTCTCTGTTTTTGCTTACGTATTTAGTATACGTTGCTCATAAAGGCGGCGAGCTGGAAGAATAGTTAGCCCACCGGACAAAATGTTTAGCAGTATTTCTTCCGGCTTTACACTCTGAGTTGCCTTTCATCCTTTCGGGGTCGTTTAAATAAGTACCAGTTGAGCACTGGGGTCGATGTGGTTGATTAGCCTCCTCCTCAAAAATTTCAAGCCTCCTGTTTATATTAGTAAGGATTATTATACGTTGCTTATGAGGCGGCGAGATTGCAAAATCGTTAGTGCACCGGAAAATACTATTTCTTGCGATACATTACATTCCATCAAAGTCATCGTTGCTTTTCATACCTCCAGGGTCGATAAAATAAAGCACCAGTCAAGTACTAATGTCGATGTAATCGATTACCTGTTCTCCCAAATTGATTATACTCATATTGATTTCAAATTTTGGCACAATGCCAAACATTTTAGTGGAGAGGGTAAAGTCGATCTTATCGCCACCATTGCTAAACTGGTACTTATTTTATCGACCCCGAAATGGATGAAAGGCAAAGTTGACCTCGGCAGAATTTGAACTCAGAGCGTAAAGACGGACGAAATGTCGCTAAGCATTTAGCCAGGCACGGTAAGGATTTTGCTAGCTCACCGCTTTCGACCTTGTGCTCATATTAAAACATTTATTATAGCTTGTTCAACTCTCATATTTATATCTGGGCCAGCAACAGCAAAGCAGAATGAACAACGAAGTCAGCAAAGCGAGGCAATAAACATCATTACAAGTTTTACATAGGCAACACTTACAGAACGAAACAAATATACTAACAATGAACAAAATTAAACCCCTCGAACGGGTCAGTTTCATTAAAAGTCTGGACAAATAAAACTTTTCAATGAACGCATTTCAAAATGCAATGGACGGTCGGTTTTTGTAATGCCTCACTCACCAGCCAGGGGACGAACAATGAACGAAATCAGTGAAAGAATACACCCCCCCCCCACACACACACACATAACAAACTGCTGTACATGTGTACAACAGTTTGTTAACGCAACAAACATAGACCGATCCTCACAATCCATGAAAATACACTTCCTGAACAACGGTGTGGTATTGGTAGACACAAACTGTATGTATGTAGTATGATTGTGTGTGTGTGTGTGTGTGTGTGTGTGTGTGTGTGTGAGTGTGTGTGTGTGTGTGTCTGTGTGTGTGTGTGTGTGTGTGTGTGTGTGTGCGTGTGATAGTGAAAAAACCTCGAATAAATGGAAATAATATATAGCAAGATTGAAGGTAGGGTTTACATTGATCAAATACAGTCGAATGAAGTCGAATTTTGTCTTCGTTCATGTCAGGATTGCTCTCTTTAGATGAAATGTTCAGTGCGTCTCATTTACATATAATACGCACATTCATCACCAAAAAGCATTGGTCATTAGGAGTAGAGGCGGTAGTGTCATTACAGTTGCAGGTACTAGAAAAAATATATCGTAATTGTGAGAACACTGGAGTTGCATTTAGAGGTAGGTCTAAGATTTATAATGAAAAAGAGCTAGATTTTAAAATGTTCTTCTAAAAGATGTGATGGTAAGTGCGATTTGCTGGATAGTGATAGAAACAGTTTTTAAATTTGGAAATATTTAGTACTATAGGACGGAACATTTAACCTTAGAGAATCTTAACAAAGATTCATTTTCCTATGTTTACATCTGTAAACGTCCTTATTATAATTTATGCACTGTATTTTGTATCTATGTGAAACCATTTTGGCTTAATGGTTCCGTATCAATGATGCATGTCAGCCATCAAAGAGAACCGATTGAGAGAACGGTAGCACACGTGTTCATTCGGTTTACACAAAGTATCCCAAAATGGTTCATCGACTTCAATTCATGTTCATTTACGACATATGTTTATTCGGGAGGCGTACCTGTAAGAGTAGTTTATTATTATCTAAGATTATAATGTCATCCACCATGTAACAATAGTGAAGGTAGTATTATACGACGTCTTAAAAACTACTATTTCAATATATCTATCATATATTTTCGACTATTATCATCGTGATCGTTATTTATAATGAGTAATAATTACAAAACCGTGCCACAATATATCATCTACTTTGAAGGAAGTATTTGTAGACGATATGTCATATAATACCCAATACGTTCATTTTCTTCTGTTCTGTCGTGACAACCTATTGTGACACCAAACAATTTATCACCGATGTTTAGGAACTCAAAATTAGTCGTCAAAATTTTACAAAATGTTCTTACACTGATGATAATCCTGGTATTCCATTATTCCATTTTACCAGCGGGAATTACGAATTTAAGAAGAGCTTTCGTTATATATGGACGCACATATATTATGTCCATTTGCATGCATTTAATATGTAAAGCATTGTTATGGTGGAGATACTATCATACCAGAGCGGAAGTCAAATAGCATCGTTTAGTTTTAAAGATAAGGGAAACTATAATAGATTTTCCCTATTATATTCCACTTACAGGTAGCTGGCATAATTTACCTAAAACTTTTAATGGAATTATCTTATAGTCTTTAAGCTTAATGTATAATATATATAAACCTAAATATTAATTACAAGCACCAATTTTGAAGTTAGTGGTTATTTCTTTGGTTTCATTATTTATAAACTTGGATATTTTGCAGTCACATTTTTATCTTTAGTACCATTTGATATATAACTGTCGTCCACAGAAAAAAAATCAGAGCAAACATTTAAATTGACTATATTTTAGAACTTATGAAAATAGTTTTCGGGACTCTTTTAAAATGACGTGACACATTGCAAAATTGCTTGACTATCTAGCAATTTTACCTCAGTTATGTGGGGTCAACCGTCATCGTATTACAGTGGTTAAAATATAAATTTTAAAATTGGATCACACGAGTTTCAACGTCTTATGAAATAACATGAATTTGGAACTATAAAGATTACCTTTCTTCTATATTTCTCACAATTGCATAACTTGTACATTATTGTTAAATATACTTTATAATGCCTATTGATTTATTTATGAGGAAAATCTATAAATATCAAAATAACTTAATGTAGAATTAATGGTTCTAAATCAATATTGTAGAGCTGTACATGATTATACTGTGAGTGTTCAGTTATTTATTGTTAATAACATATTTAAATGCAGGCTATTTGTTCTGCCTACCATTTACAAAGTGTTTCAAGTCTGGCCATTACGGATTTCGTTTTTATCCACGCTGAATTAGCTGCATTTCACAGTACATGATCTGTAAATCTTTGTAAACGATATTCACTTCTGTTCTGCTTAACTACAAAAATCGCTTTCATTTATTTTATAGCTAGTACTTGCGCATTCTGTTTATAAAGGATTTCGCTTTCTTTTTCATTTTTTTGTCTTGGGTCTTTATATTTTTGCATTTGTCGTTGTGGAATGCAATGAAAGAAAGGAACGAATGGTTTTTAGTAGTTTTAACAATTGGCATTTTGGATTTCAAAATTCCATTGGTTAGCAACACGCTGCTTTCGAAGGATGCCATTCAGCATCGCAAAACTAATCAGCGCTCGATTAAGTTGAACAAATATTTTCCCGAAATAGTGAAATTGCATGGCGTTCTAAAGTGAATGTCATTCATTCTTAAGCAATGAAAGTGTTCCAAAACAATGGTGAGGCTATTGAGTAATGTTTTTGAGATAAATGATCGTAAAATGTATAGTGAAAACTAAAGTATAGCTTAAATATTTGCTGGAGTGAAAATGGCACCATTTCCAGATCTCACTCGTGCATATCTAGATATATGAACAAATATCAACATTAACTTTAGCTAATTTCTTTTGAAGGAGTGTATCAGAGATCTGTGATATCAAGTTAGTTCTAGCCCACTACAATTCTGTTTCCGTGTATTTGAATGTAAATGCTTCTTTGATGACACTATATGGTTGGTTAGTCTTGAATGCCGCTTCTACCCTCTCGTCATTGGATATTAACGCCCACTGATTCACCATTGCCATCGCATTGATGTATATTCGTTTATTTTTGTATGTAATATTGTATTAGTTGATAATAGTTGGATATGTTTTCTTTGTGTTTTGATTTTTAGTAAATGTACAATGTTTATGTTAAATGCATACCCTACATGAGGCAGGTGGGAGAATATTAATTTAATGTTACAATAGGAAATGAAACCTGCACAAATGCAAGTAATTTAAGATGGTAATAATAGATATTTCTAAAGTATTAAACCATGCCGTATATACAGACGTTTTAGTACGGTTGTATGTATTTAAATATAGCAGTAAACTAATCTAGTTTAAGGGGCCGTGTCTCCGGTTACTTTCATATTTTTAATAAATACCCGAGAAATCACCTTGAAATTATTTTACTTTCCAGACAATGTTAACTCATGTTTTAAAATATAACCCAAAAGATGTTCCTGCGCCATATAATACATATTTACACTAACGATATATACTATGTTTTCTGTGTAGACAAAACGTGTTTTATAATGTTTACCTCAAAATTCAAGTCTACTTCAAGAGATGTTTTGAGTACTCTCTGAGTACACTCATACAACACATCTTAGCCGCTTTCTGAGAAATACAGATGAAGGAAAGCATAGATAGAAAGAAAAATCAAACTCGCTACTGGATGTATATTCCACTTATCGACCTGGAAGATGAATGGAACATTTCACCTAATCGTGTTTTCAATTCAGAATATAAAATTCCTGAATTATTACTACGAGCCAATAGTCCGCTGCTGTAAAAAATTCGGCTAAAAGACAAAACAGTCTCTAATATTAAAGTTCAGGAAAGGCGGCGAGCTGGCAGAGTCGTTAGAGCGCCGGGAGAAATGCTTAGCGGCAATTCTTCCGACTTAACGTTCTGAGTTCAAATGCTGCTGGGGTCGACTTTGCCTTTCATCCTTCCTTGGTCGATAAAGTGAGTACTAATTACGAACTGGGGTCCATAAAATTGACTACTCGCCTCCCCCAAAATTCCAAGCCTTCGTGCCCAGTATAGAATGGAATATTAAAGTGCAGGGAGGTTGTGGTTAAAACTAAGACTCGCAAGTACATACATTTATAACATTAATTTATAGCTAGTACGTTATGTATTTAAGTCCGATTTATTAGAATTTCGCACAAACTAGTATTTTCGAATGTCGGTGATTACAAGCTTTCAAACGGACAATCAGTAGTTCAGTTCATTTCTGATGGTGGGAATAAATAACAAGATAGTTTTATCGTATTCGTTCCATTGAAGCGAATGAGCTGCGGATTTTCTTTCAATTTATTATACCACTCTTTTTCTATTATGATAATGAACACCGCGGAACCCGCCATGTTATTTATCTTCTATGGTTTAAAGGTGTTAAAAATACCGCCACTACACAACTGTGTGTGCGTGTTTTGTTTTGTTATAGATACAGGTATTTGTTTGAGTAAATTTGCTCTTATTAGGAAAATAAGAGCGCACTGTGTGCGTGTTTTTTTTGTGGTGATACAAGAGTCATTGAATTGTTTACATTTTAGTTTATTGTTCTTTGTTTTTGATGTGGTAGGCATCCACACAGTACACTGCAATCCACAGCAGATATAATGCATTCATGTATGTTAGTAATTTCAGTTGGTCATCGGTTGTATATGTGTGTGGTGCAAGAATGTGCAAGTGTCATTTTAATTTGTTTACAATATATATTTGATCTGTAGTCTGCGGATTTTATAAATGATTCTTGCAATTCCGAATATTAGTTTGTTCTGTGTGGTATATTAATATGTGGTCGTCAGTGTTGGAAAAATTGAAGCGGGTGACAGTATTTGGGAATAGCGATAAAACAGGGTTTTTAGTGCGATGTAGGTTTCAATAAGTTTTTATACTGAGGGACGAGGTAGAGGGAATATGACCAGGTTAACGACAATATAAAAGCGTATGTTTAAGAGAAACATACACAGCAGTTTGGGCACTAGAATAGATAAAAGCGCATGAAGGAATTAGACACCAACAGTTGTTAATGAATAATCGTCGTTCAGCCGAATAGTCTTCTTTTGGTATTAGTTATAATTGTTGTACTGTGTAGCAGCAGTCCCATCTACTATATAGAAATAGTATGACAGGGTGGTCCCATATGAGTATCATAGAGGGTTAGCTGCTACTTATGTCTGATGTATTATTAAAGTGAAAGTTAAGGCTTCTTGATATAATGTTTTCAGTGTTATTTATATTGGATTGTCACAAATTATAGTAAGAAATGTGTGCAAACTTTAAGGTTCTGATTGCTATTAGAATGTTTGATGGGGAAAACAAATTTTAAGTGTATCATTTGAGTTCTTGTAAAAGAGAAAGAGAAAAGACTGTAACGTTCGTTTTGGATTCATTTACACGACGTCTCTCTAAGATTGAGCAATTTATTTAGGGCCTCTTTTGTTTTGGTTCTTTATGACTGGTATTAGTGTAACAGATTTTACGTTATAAATGTACATATGGAAGCATTTTGAAGAATATTTAACTAATAATTTTAAGCCAGTCTATCAACATTTTTGAGTTACTAGAGGCAAGCTAACACTCCATAGAGATACAACAATCGTACCAGAATTAATCATTCCTAAGTTTCAAATATTAGCACAGGAGTAACATTGTTACAGGCGAACGCGGTCAAGAACCAACCGCCGCCTTGATTTTTGTATTGAAATATGCCAAGCTGTCGGATGTACTCTAGTGTGTTGTATTTCGTGTAATCGTACAGAACGAATCTAATGTTGGAAACACTATTTACTTTTAGGCCTCATATGTTTAGGCATAGTATTAGATGGCATGTAAGCGCACTAGAAAAGGAGGTCGTGAGCTGTTGTTATTAATTAACACCAGTTGAATGCGGTGAGCTGTCAGAATT
This sequence comes from Octopus rubescens, assembly GCA_027564515.1. Lineage (NCBI taxonomy): Eukaryota > Metazoa > Mollusca > Cephalopoda > Octopoda > Octopodidae > Octopus > Octopus rubescens. The sequence continues at coordinate 897,073 of JAOPUL010000001.1, read as the reverse complement.
GTTAGGAAGCCGGGCAAAATGATAAGTGGCAAGTTGTCCATCTTTATGTTCTGATTTCAAAATCAACTAAGTTCGACTTTGCCTTGCATCCTTTAGAGATTAACAAAATAAGTACCAGTTGAGAACTAGAGCCGATAACATTGACTAACCCCCACCTTGCTCAACCGTGCTAGCCATTTGCTACATTTGCAAAAATTACTTAGCACCAGTTCCACGATTTCAACGGTTTTCCAGTAATATATTTTCATATAGTTATACACGGTATCTAATCCATTCTCCTTTTCTTTAAAACTGATAAGCATAACGCTGCTATTTATACTAGGTACACACTGTAACACCTAAACGTTCCCTTCATTTGGTTCTGTTTTCGATTGTAATTGTTAATGATATTGTGAGATAAAGATGTTAAAATAAATAGTATTTGGGGGTATTGTGACTAGTTTCATATTGAAAAGGAGTAGGAAATAGAAGTCCTAGCTTGAAGATGTAGTAATTTCATTAGATTTGATATCACTGCATTATTGACTTTCCCAATTTCAGTTATCCCTCTACTAGAAGGTAGTTCGTATTATGTTATAATTGAAGCACTACACAAGACTAACTTTATACAGTAGTCTTTTATTCAAATGATTGAATTTGTTATAACATGTGAATACGAATGTAACTAACAATATTCATCAAAGCATATGTAATTGGACAAACCTGGTGAATGACATTTGCTGTGTTATGGCAAGTAGGTTGTTTTGAGATATGTTGACCTTAAACCGATGTTTCATTGGCAGACAACTTTTATTTCCATTATTTAAACTGTCTGCATGTTATCAGTTGGATGCTGAAGTGTTTTTCCGTTATATTTTGCATTAATTGTTCGCTAAATGTATTAACTGCTCTTATGCTAGTGTAAGCCATCTTCATTTTCTATCGTCTAATTAATTTTCAAGCCCCATTATGTTTATTTATTATATAACAGTCATGTACGTTAGGAGCAGCCGTTCCTGTAATGTATGATGGGCATATGTTTATATCAACTTTAGGATTTGCAGTCAGAATGGATTGAGTAAATTCCTGATTTATTTTTTAAAATTCTGCGTTGATCCAACATGCAGCATAGGTCGAAGATATATTTTACGGATGATATACATAATAGGTTATCCGATGTCAGATGTATGCGTATGATATACAGTTGCTCGGAATCGTCTCATCCTAGTTTTTCAAATTATTTCTTTATGGTGCATATAATCAGAAATTGTTATGTATTTTCAAGCATGGTTCTTATGAGGTAAATTTATCCAAATTTCACCTTTTGTCATTCGTGACGCATTTCACTTCTATATTAATCCATATAGCGGTATAGTATGTTCTTTAGGTGAGGATGACCGCTAGAATACAATTTTGGATCTTCACAATGAAAGAGGCATTTTGTATCTTGCCTTCAACAATTATAACCACAAGTTCGATACTCGTAGTTTGGCTCAAGCATGGTGGTAGAATGTTCAGTTTAAATTGTCTATCCCATTAAAATGCTACCTTTCATACAGAATATATTCAGTTTAAAGCTTTTTTAACCGTATCAGAAACGTTCGGTTTCTTTATCAGAAAAAATATAGATGTTATTTTAGGCGGGTTATAATTGGATAACATTTTTTAAAAAGTTTGTTTTGTCTTTCCCAGCAACGAATAAATATATACTCGCTTATCATTTTATAGCTGCATACATATTGTTCCTAGTCATTGTCCTCTTTCCATCATTATCATGTGTCCATCTGGCTAGTTTAAATGAGATGTGCCTGCTAATTTTAACATGTTGTGTAACCACATATGTGCTATCATGTGTGTATGTTAGTAATATTTATGATAGACATCGAATGTCAGAGAGATGTTTTCATAATTGTGTCCACAATTTTAATGTAAAGTTTCACAGACATCTCTTAACCCAAATTGTGTCATATATATACGAAGTGACCAATGATTAATTTCTGTAAACGTTCACTAACTGTAATATATTCCTGACTTTAGTTTTCAATTTCACAATTCTCGTTCATCAACAATTTTAGTTAGTGAAAAATGATATGTTAATGTTACAAACATCAGAATTGAATGTTTTTACCCTGTAAATGTTTGTATGAAATAGATTATCCCGTTTAAAATAAGTAGTTTTTTTCAAGTGATAGAAGAAACAGCTGAAGATAAATTGAAATAGAATTACGGCAGAATTAACCGTTTTAATGACATATATTTTAGAAGATATATCACTCTTTTTATTACCTTTCCCTTTCTCTAGTTTCCACGTCTTTGTTTTCTTTTCTCTCTTCACAAAATGTATGAAGAAATCCATTAAAATTGATCAAACCTAATTTTTCCTTACCCTACATATGTCAATTCAATGAATAAATTGAATAAGTACAGTTTTATATTTTTATTTAGTTTCCCCAAATATATTCCTTGTAAACCATATTGATCTAAGCAGAGAGCATGAGAGATAGGCATCAAGACAGACAAACACTGAAACATAGACATTATTATAAAATACTTTGGTTGAATGATTCATTACATTTATGAACAAAAACACGAATAAATGTTTAGACGTACATAATTCTCTACTAATAGATTTATTGACTGTTCCATTATATTCTTCTGTTTCAGGTATTCTTATTTTTCCCCCGTTGATATATTGCGTTAATATTGAAGATAGTTCGATTTGGAAAGGTATGCTGTCAAATTACATTCGGGGTGTATTTTATTGCATGCCTAAGATTAACCAAAATTGTTTCGGTTTCACTGATGTCCTACCTTTACCGCTATCTCTGTTATTGTTTTCTATCCGCCGATAACGTAATATAATTCTCCGGAAATGCAACCCACTTATTTGAGAGTATATAGGTTATAGCTTTCTACTTCATTGATCACCATATTATCGAACATTCTGAGGATTTAGGATTTAATATCGTTTCATATTGAAACGATCAGTTTTTGATACAACATATAGTTTACTGAAGTTGATCCGAATTTGGGCAATTACTAATTCCAGAAACATTTCTTTTCCTGATAAAAGCTGTTATATTTATAATGTTACGTTACTTCTATTTCGTATCATTTCTCATTCCTTGAACATGTTTATAGACCTATATATTTTGGCAGTGTATTATTTCAGTGATGAGCCTTTCTTTTGATGTTGGTGTATCTCCTACGTTGCTGATTCTATTGGATTTTGTTAGTTTTACGTATTTGTTGTTGGCCGACTATATCAAGTGTTTCTTTTCATACATGCAGCATATTTAGTTGCATTATGGATTATATCCTTGTTAATGTTGAGTTTTACCAAATGGCAAAAACATCTTATAAAGACAACAAGCCCAATATATTGCTGGGTTTAATAACATGAAAGTGGTAAAGTGACGTGTGTCGAAACGAAATGTGATAACGCGAACAATATCGGGATCTTTTGTACCATCGTAAAGGAACTAAAAGATCACAGAGTATATCTGCCAACGACAATCAAATAGATTATCAATAAGAATAACCACATCATTAACACTTAATTTATCGTTGCATCAGCAAACTTGCCATTGGAAATAATTTACTTAACACTTGAACCAACCTGTATGTCCAACGCGAGCCACGTTGATACCATTGAAGAAATGCACTCCTGAGACTCGCATGAAGATTCACATTTTTCCGCAGCCTTCTGAGCTACAATCAGGGATGATAATTAGGATGAAATCATGCTGAGGTCGAGAAGAATACACCAAAGGATAACGTAAACTAATCCTACTGTTTAAAGCGCTTGAAATGTTAGTCAGATTTGATACATCAGTAAGAGTAAATACATCAATATCAACGTACAATAAACGACAAAGAACTACAACATCTACAATACACATTTCTCCATGCCGTTGTTTTCAAAGGGTCACATACACAAAGTACTTCTAAAACTGTGAAGGTAGACGGCATTTGAGGACAGCATTGTTTTTGATGTTTCTAATTGACGTGGAACCATTCAAATAGGCAATCAAAAGGCAAAGTGCATAGTAGAATGATACAATATATATAATTCTCCCCAGTGTAAACTGTAAAGGAAGACGATTCCTCTTATTTCAGCTAGAGCAACGTTGAAGTGTTACGGTTTAAATGTACGGAGAGGGCTAAGGGTCACATTACAGCAAGAGGCTCAATGAGGTGATTAAACAGAGAAGATATAGTCATCAATGAGACTGAAATATCGCAGCCTCACGGTTTGCAACTCCTACTGAAAAAGCTGGAATTCGAGTGAATGTCGAATTTGATAGTGAGGTGTATCTGGCACTATTGTTGCAAAGAGCCTGTCAATATCCAGTTAATCACAATCTTTCTCCATTAGCAAAACTATGCAGATGCCTCTGACTAAAACACCGATGAGGACAATGGTTTTAGATAGGCGCCAATGTAAAGATCTTACCGTTGCATATTCCGCAGTGTGTTCTCTGGGAGGGTGCGCATAATACAGGAACGTTTGAGTCCATTGGTCATGATAAATGAGCATTTCTAGAAAACTGGAAGACTTATGCGCTTATACAATTGATCCCGCTTATTGCTCATATATAAATGGCCAAATACGTATTTGAAGGAGGTTTTGATATGGCTAGGACATTAATAAAGAAGCACATGTATATGTAACTTGTTTGGTAGTTGTTGAAATGTTGGTACTGTAATGACCAAGGTTGCGAAGGCTGTAAACCTTCTCTTTGATCGAGCACTCACTAAAAGTTTCAAATACCTATGAAAATGTATAAGTCTTTGGAGAAGGAATTGGAGCACATCAGATTGATTACTGCCCTAACTAAATTCATTTGTTATAACAAACGTTAGATCTTATCGTTCTAATTAACATTTTTTTTATCTCGCCTTTATCCCATTTGTTTTCGAAATGCATTAATCGTTCGCAAGTATGTTGATAATTTTATCTGCAAATAGCCTATAACATGATTATAATTATAACTCATACTCTATAATAAACAGATATTGAATGTGGTTTTGACAATACTTCCACTGTTATATGGATGCCAAAGGTTTATATTTTGTATTAAAAATCCTAATTATATACCGAAGTCCATGCTCAAGTTTATACCAACTGTATGCTTTTGTTCTCCATAACAGACACCCCAGTCAATAATACGCAAAAGAAGATTGAAGCTTCTAATATAGGTTTGCTTTGATTATTTAGTATAATTGCAGTATATTCTACATGTTCACATATATTCCATATAATACATATTTATCAACATTGTATGTTACCCTCTTGTATCCTTGCGATTCAGAAGGAATAATTCCATTTCAAGATCTAAACGCAAGTCTACACTGAAGATTTACGATTAGTCAAAATGACAGTTAATGAGGGTATGATGAACGGTTAGACGGCCGTGAAAATTGTTCTGTGGCATTTATTATTCATTAAGTTCTAAAATTGCGAGCTTGGTGAATTAGTAGAGCATCGGAAACTTGCGTTGTGGTAGTTATATCTTCTGAATGTATATATTCTGATTTCAAATTCTACCGATGTCATCAAAGCTGTTCATCCCTCGTCTGTCGACAGAATTTAGTACAAGTCAAATGCTGTGGTCAATAGTATCGACTAACAATATCCCATCAAAATTCCTAGCCTTGAACCAAAATCCGAAACTATTCTACATAACTTTCTAAATTCAAATCTCAATATATTAGGCTCTGACTGTCAATATTCGTCGATGGTAAATTAGCATCAGTCAAATTCTCAGGTCGATGATATTTACTGTATTCTACCCTAAAATGTGTGGCACTTCATTAAATGTTGATATAAATGGTGGCGCTATCGAACATAATGTTGTTTATATCAATGATACTTTTCTTAACGCTAAATGTTTATGTTTGTATAGGAAATCCCTGTCTGGGTTGCAGCAAGAAACTAACTATAATGTATTTCTCGATCAAACGAGAGGTATGAGAGAGTTACATAATAAGGGAATAAAATTATGATACACAGTCTCTCTAAGAATCATAAAATAAGGTAATTGATTCAATACCATGTACGTAGGATCAGTGAGAGAAGAAATGAATGTAGAATTTCAAAAGACGAAAAAAATACATAAATTGTATTTACTTTTTTTGGAGGATTACTTACTTTTGTATTGAAGGTGGAGTTCAAAAACATCAACTGAAACTAAAATAATAATCTTCAATTTTCTATGTCCATATTAATATAGAAATATTTGTGATCTTTTAGTCCCCATGATGAATTATGTCATTTCAATAGGTTATATATGAGTTGCTAGGCAACCATTTATTTCCAGAGAATGATAAAAAATAAAATTGTTATACGACAATTTAATTTTCAACTGACTCCATATTACTAAGTATTTATCTTTCTTACTGCTGCTATTAGACTGCGTAGTCTTAAGAAGCAAATACATTGCCTTTGGTAATGTACTAAATAGTCCATTAGGACTATATCTCAGTGAGTATTTCATATCTTGTATTTTACTCTCTCCATTTAGAATTTCATTTTACAAAGTAAATTCTATATAAAATTATAATTCTATTGGTTTCAAAACGAATACTGTCATTATTCTACCAGCCAACATATCCACTCACTAGAAAATTAGTTTCCATCATTTTTGTCGTATTTGTTTGCTTGATTAATTGTTTGTGTATTCGACCTGTTATAACAGAAAATAGTGAAGATGCGACGTTTCTGTAACAATGAAAAGGAAATCAATAATCATTTCCTTCTGCATTGTGTTTCTTTAGCAACTAATTGGAATAATAATAATGTAGTTCAACGTTATTCATCATGGCATATTCTGGGCGAATAATGGTTCAGAAAAAAAGTTCTAAACATGTTACCTGCAAAACGAAGTGTGATGTTAATACATTCAAACACATATTACTTTTAAAATAATAGGAATGTGATTCAGCTTTGTTCAACATGTCATATTTTGGGCGACCTGCGGTTTACATAAATTTGTAAATAAGTTAACTGAAAAAACGAAATGCTATTTCAATATATTCACACACATATTACTTTTGAAATTTAACGTATGTGGCTCGACGTTATTGAGCATATCATATTTTGGGCAAAATACGGTTTACACAGAACTTTAAATTAGGTGCCTGAAGAACGAAATGCTATGTGTATACGTGCAAGCACATATTACTTTAGCAGGGTATTCTTTCAAATTTTGTAGACTATTTAATAGTTAATACATCAAAACACTTATGGCATTGGCACGTTTATTTCTTGAAGTTTTTAAATAATGTAGGATTAATATTGTTTAATTTAAATGGACCAGAGAGCATGGGTTTACAATTAAAACAATCATATCAAGGAAGGGCAATATAACAAATTTAAGAACATGGAAAACTGCTAAATTCAATTTTCGGGGAGCAACTGTGACTTCTTCCCTCACATAGTTGAACTGCTACTTCGTCAGTTCCACTGTTCCACTACAGGTGGTAATTCATGTAGGAACAAATGCAGGTCTTCCCAAATCTGACTAACATTTCATGCCTAGGTAATACTCATATTTGATTGTTGTTACAAATGAGAACCAAAATAGAATGATCAACTAAATTCTTCCCAGAAGGGTGAAAACCTGAAGGAATTCACTACTTCCTCAGGATCTTTGACGACAACGAATATTTTAAGACGGTTAAAACTGACAAATAATTACGAGTGATTTAAAGGGGAGTCTTGCCCATTCAATACTATCACGACGACGACAACAAAAACAATAGTAAGTAGTAGTGGCAGTGATGGTGTTGCTGGTTTTAGTAGTAGTAGTAGTAGTAGTAGTAGTAGTAGTAGTAGTAGTAGTAGTGGCAGCAGCAGCAGCAGTAGTAGTTGTAGTAGTAGTAGTAGTGGCAGCGGCAGCAGCAGTAGTAGTTGTAGTAGTAGTAGTAGGAGGAGGAGGAGGAGGAGAAGAAGGAGAAGAAGAAGAAGAAGAAGAAGGAGAAGAAGAAGAAGAAGAAGAAGAAGAAGAAGAAGAAGAAAAAAAATTGTTTCTAAATTTAGGCACAAAGTCAGCAATTTTGAAAGGAAGGCTCCGTCGATATGATCATACTCATTTTTCGTTATTTAAAATGTTATTTCAGTGTAGGCGGAAGAATGAAAACAAAAGTTCATCCTGACGAGTTTGGAACTTAGAACATAAAGAGCTGAGAAGTAGATAACACGGAAATGCTGTCGCAAGTAGTAGTAGTAGTAGTAGTAGTAGTAGTAGTAGTAGTAGTAGTAGTAGTAGTAGTAGTAGTAGTAGTAGTA
>JAOPUL010000001.1:868816-881761 GCA_027564515.1 Octopus rubescens | reverse complement strand
CACACACACACACACACACACACACACACACACACACACACACATATATATATATATATATATATATATATTTATATTCTCATTTATTTGCATTAATCCATCCTTTCCTAATGGTGATTTGAAATCAATTTGAGTGATATCAGTCAAGTGATGCGTCTTCTCATCCTTCCATCGTTGGCTCGAATTAAATATTGGCCCTAAGCACAACATTTACTAATCGTTTGGTGGTACGCTGTGTATTTGTGAAACGTGTTCTATTATTTATGTCATTCATAGTTCAAATTCTTTTAGGGCGACATTGCCAATCATCTTTTCGGTGTCGATAAAATAAATGCCAGTTGAGCCAAGCGGTCGATGTAATCGACTTACCGCTCCACCGAACTTGCTGATCTTGTACCAAAATCGGAAACCATTGTTGTTTTTATCATGTTTATTATACATATTTTAATATTTTTGGTCTCCTTGGATTTTATAGGCATCAATATACATTATATTTTACTGATAATTCTATAAAGAAATTGACACCAATTGAGGGCTTTGGCTTCATTTGTTACGTCATTCTAAGTACTGCGACACTTCATTGTTGATTCAATATTTTTCTTTAAAAATTATAATAATTAAAGAAAAATACATGAAATAAAGTTTACTTACATTTTTGATGAAGGAAATTAGTGGCTAGGAAGAAATGATTGCAAACAAAGTCGTTGACATCAATACTACTTTATAAACCTTATCATCAATTATATGCGGATAACAAAATTTGTTTGGGATGCCATTTGCTGCTGTAGTAAGGAAAATGACCCCAAATACAAGAACTTCAGAATCAAACATCAAGGGCACAACAATATATTCATCGTTCGCCCGTGGTGAGAGAAATACAATTCGACAGCTGCAACGAACTGACAGTTACCGTCGGAGACTCATTCATAACAAAGGGAATGACAAGAAAATAAACGTTTCTTGTACAGACATAACATAAACAAAAGCTATCTTGAATAAATACCTCTTCCTGCAGGCACGGTATGACCTCGACTATCTCTAATCATTTAAACAAAGAAGATGTTGAATACCAAAAGAAAGCGTCGAATGAATAGAATATAGAGGATTGACAAAGAGGGTAGGGTATATGTATAATAGATATAATTTGTAGCCTAACATGCATCGCTTTGGTTGTATCAAACCAAAACAATGGAAACGGTGCGGTGAAAAATTCTAGACAGCCTAGTACTGCTAAAAGAATCACATGTCCATAAGCGCACAGAAAAGAAGAAACAACGGCAAAAACGAGTGGACTTAACTTCCGCCAGTAAAATTACAGCAACAAATCAGCATTTGCAAAATTATCTACGATATACACAATGATGATAACAGCAAGATACACATCTATTACCATGAATTAAACAAGATCGATAGCGAGAATTTTACCTTACGAATGTTAATCTAGGGTGTTTAAATCACATTTAATTCATCCCATATGGAAGGCGTGGTGGTACGATTTCGAAACAATTAACTGGAGTTAGGTACAATCTTCTTGACCAAGAGAACCCGACCATGAAATTTAATAACAGCCATTTTTCTTCTTTCAGTCCTTTTTATTACCGACGACAGCTTCTAATCGGGATGTTGTCTAATATTCCTGTAAAATTTTGATGAATTTTTTGGGGGGGTAGCAAATCGAATAACGTTATTAGAAAATCATGGGAAACCTGCTCTGCCACTTTTCATTGTCTGACAGTGTTTCCTAATCCTTCATATGCAAACTTGGACAAACGGCAGACTAACGTCCATGTTGAAATTGGAGATTCCGTTGGCTTAGAATATAGACCAACCTACGTTATCCAAAATTACAGATATCTGCTTAGACGGAATGGATATTTGTAAGCTGTCCCTCAGATGAAATCACAAAAGACGCTTCTGGCACCTGGAAGCTGAAAACCATTTTCCTAAGGTGGGAAAATATTCGGATATGTCTTTAAAATATTAGGAGACGGACGTCTTCATAGATAACATGTTATATAGCAATTTAAAGACTACACTTATAACATCATTCGTAATTTTGTTAAAAGCAAATACATAGCTATAGAGAAGAAGAATCAATAAGAGCTAGGTAGTTGATACGAAGAGGCGCATAGTATTTGCTTCATATAAGAAACTCTCTCCGTGATTTTCGTTCAGTATATCTACCGTGGTAAACCATGGGGTATGTGTATTCTCCGTGATGAAATACCACGAATAGACGAAAGTCTTTCTCCCGCCTTGGTGACAGAGAAACAGCGTGCTCAGCAAACTACATCATACCACCTGCCGGTGTGATGTGGTCACATATTATATTCAACTACGCATGTCTATATTCCAAAATTAACTTCTAAGGACGCTGGTCATTGTGGATACGGGAAGCTTACGACAACATTCAGAAACGTTACCTGGCCATTCTTTGCTCTTCTAAACACAAAACATTATTATTTTCAGATACTGACTCAGTGGGGAGTTATAATGGCACATCGTTTCACACCGCGCGTGCGCAGAGTCAGAAAACAATGTTTCTTCAATATGTGGTTTTCTGTTGGAATCAATTTTACGAAGGTTGGAAACATTGTAGCAGATCTATTTTGAGCGTGATGGCAAGAGTACATTTTCTTGATATGCGAATGTAATCGGCCTGGCGGGGGATACTTTGCATATCGCGGTAGACGGCATTGCACTAAAATCAACTCACATCTAGCTGAACACGAACTATGTTCATTGTGGTCCTTAAAATCCGTATCAAATTGTTGTTGCAGCATCATGCAATCAACCCGATCCAATCAAACGGTTTTGTTCCATCGAATCAGTGAGCATGAACACAGCATATCCTGTGTCAAATAATTTGTCACAAAATTACCACTATCGCTTTCACTATCATAACTTCCTAAATGCCTCTCTAAGTGTCAACTATGTTGAGCGTCAACACACTAATCTATTATCATTTATATTCTGAATCTTGTCGATAGCATAATACACTCTCATACTAAATTGTCTGAGATGCAAGCCTAACAATATACTGATGGATCGAAATATTGTTTTATGACGTCGAGATGGTGGGCTTATTTCCAGCGGACGTTATGTCATAGAAACCAGTGACTGCTAATATGACTCAAGACGGGAAAACTGAAAAAAAAGTAGCAGCGTGACAAGTCTTGCTGAAATAGGCGGAGAGGAATTGACAGCGTTAAAAAGACAGAGTTGTCAATGGCGTATATTATTTGTCCATGTCTTACTCCCTGAGCGTCGGTCATTACCTAACATAGTAAACAAGAGCATGTTTTATCCCTCTGAACGGGAGCGGGTTCCACTGATTAGGAAACCTACCGCCTGTTAATGACAGCTACATAGAGATGTAACCGGTTACCTTGGCTGAGGATGCAGAGGCAGGCGTTCATAATGAGACATTCATTTTTGGATCATTGCGATGGCATGTTATTTACACGTATGCTCCCTATTCATTTGGTACGATTCTCCAAATTGTGGATGTTTCATCGGGTTGCAATCCGGTATATTACGCAAACCAATGTTGGACGTTTGACATGTGCTAATAAGCAATGCAGTCGATATAATAGCACTTTTGAATTCTACCGTAGATTATTGGAGGCTAATAGAGGACTAGGAATATCATTCAAGTACATATCGCAAAAATTCTCTTCCCATTAGTCACGAGAAAGGTTTTTAGTTTTCTACCATTAAAGACTTTTTCCTCGAGGATATTTAAATATTACAACGTTATCATGTCAGACGAGTTAGTGATGAAATAATATGTTTGCTCCTGTTGTTATCCTGCAAACTATCTGTGAGAGCAATATGTGAGCATTTGGAGCGGGTATTTTGTCTGACAGTATTCAGCCAGAAATTTTGCATGCAGACTTAAGCAATCAATACTGTAATAATTTTTTAGGTGCCTTCAAAATAATAGTCATCTGTATCCCTAAAAGTCGTTGCGATCTCAGCCTGGAGCCGTTCGGTTAGGTACCATTTAATTTCAATATTGCTATTCACACCCGGACACTATGTATTTATGTATTTATCTAACCTGCCTTCCAGTTTAATTAATCCACTCAGTTTATATAGGGACTCATAAGTGTTATACACCAGAATTTCATAGATTCAAATAGTAAGTGATTAGCATCATTAGCGCCAGGCTCTGAAAATAATAAATACATTTGATTGCGCTTGAAGAGGCTGTTCTGTCGGAATCGTAAATTTCACATTGATTATTGCGTTTTCCTTACGCTCGTTTTTCTTAATTGTTTATTTCACTAGTTCTCAACAATTCTAGGTGTTTCCTAACACACTTAATTTGTTAAAGAAAAGTATTACAAATAAAAATACAAACACACTGTATGCAAATGTGCTATCTGAAAAAAAATCCCTTCATTTGACGGAATGGGTAAACGTTTTTACGCATTGTGCCAATACGAGAGATGACTATTTACCAGAATCTACCAAACCGGTGCACATTGAGTGAATTTTAACATTACCTGAACCTTCCTAGAATACGGGAACATTCCTACTCTCGTTAAAGGAATGTTTGCAGACAGTTTCCGGAAACATAATTGGAAAACTCACTTATTTAAAGAGTTACAATCTATGGTATAATGTGTGCAATCATCAAAACAGAGTATGAGATGAGTACATTATTTACGAGATACAGCTACATAGAAACTGGCTTCGCGATGTTTGCGAAGACGTTCAAGGGCAATCATAATGAAGAAGTTGATGGAATTAATTCCTCCCCCACCCCGACTTTATGATCGTGGCATATAACAAAAATCGGTTTCTAATATTCGGAGATATTAGTCTTAAGCCGGTGAGATTCACTATGTGTATCAATGCCTCAAGATACCAAAAATCTGAAAAGCTGTCTATGAACTACGTCCTGTATCAGGTACTAAGGAAAGGCCTTATGACTATGTATCGAGGACAAAAAGTTCCCACGCATGTGACAGTGAAACGGGAGAAGTAAGAGGAAGAAAAAAATTACCGAGATGCAGCTTCTAAGATGATACCGTGGCATCTAACAACCCTGGGCATGATTCTTAAGTCGGCGGGAAAATAGTCTCATTCTTATTCCTCCCAACCAACAAAGATTATCAGAAACTAACTTCCACAAATACAACTTGGTGTACTAATATGGAAGATAGGAGTATGTGTCCACTTCAACAGCTACAACAACTAGGTAAATATACATTGAAGACCCCTAACACAGTGTGTCACACATCTCCATTTGTAAGGATGCATAGACGGTCACAGGGATCGGTAACATTCTTTTAATGCAGCTGTTTAGCGGCTGTTGAGCACTGGGGCCGATGTAATCGACTTAACTCTCGCCTGCAAATTGCTAACCTTCTGCCAAATTATAATTATACCCGCTATTTAAAACGGCGAGCCGCAGAATCATTGACTTTTCGAGCAGAGTAGCATTTCTTAAGAATGTTTATGTTCTTAGTTGAAATACCTCCGTGATCATTTTCCCTTTCATTGTTTCTATGTCGATAACATATACCACCAGTCAACTACCGGGCATGGTGTAATGGAGTAAGCATCTCCGCCTAAAATACTGCTTCTGTACCAAACTTTGAAACCATTATGAGTAATGGTAGTAGAATTCCCAGTACTTTGACTTAGTTTTACAATTTCTATTTTACATGCTGTAGTCGACTTGAAATACATCCATCCCCTTTTCTGTTTATTTAAGTTCAGTGTATTTGCTATATATTTGTATATTTTAAAATCTATCTAGAATATTTTTGTACACCCAGAGAATTTCTATTTTAGTCCAATTTGAACATACTGGATAAATGCACCATAGTCAATAGAACAATAGAGGAGAGAGGGTCACATATAGAAATACTGCTATTGTACAGGAGAGGTAGTTGCTTCCTTTTTATAATTACATCGATTTTGTTTCCATATTTCTTTCCCATTTACTTATAACCTGCTTCGTATACCTGTTTCTCTGGGTATTTTAAAATTATATATCCTTCAGTTTTCATTTTATGGAGTTAATTACTTTCAATTTGTAATATTCCGCAGGCGTTTCTTTGGTTTTTAAATTCAGTTATATTTTCATATATGTATATTTCCGTTCATTTCTTACTTCCATCACTCTAAGCTTATGCAGAACATTTCAAACTTTCAGGAGACATTGCGTCTTATGATAAAAGCTTTCAGCTGAAAGTAATTTTTTAAAATTAACAATATTTCTTTTTAGAATACAACTGAAAGGCCTCGCACAGATAAATATACGCGTGCACAAACTGATACTCACACCTACTCATACACATATTAATATATATATAGATTTATTCTGTCTCTCTGCCTCTCTCAATATTTCTCTTAATACATAATATGTATACATTCATGTGTGTGTGTGTGTGTGTGTCGGTGCGAATTGTAGGCGGGAGTGTTTGTGGGTGTTACATGCAAGTATAGAAAAATATATATGTATGCACACACACACACACATACACACACACACACACATATATATATATATATTTGTGTGTGTGCGTGTGTGTGTGTGTTTGTATGTGTATGTGTGTGTGCGTGTTCGTACGTACGAAACTCTCGGCCCTTGAGTTACTCTGTTGATTCTTCTAACATTAATAATATATTATATAAATATATATGTAATAGTCTTTGTGAATGTGTACTACCTTTTGAGAAATTATGCGTCTTACGTGTATTAATTGGCATAATATGTGTATGTATGTCGTTTTCGTACCTAAGTGCATATGTTAGCATATACATGCTTATGAAAAACATTAGAAACTTACAGTTTGCTAATGTAAGAGTGTATTCAGTACATGATGTAAAGTATATTGATTGTTTAAAATAAATTATTATCATGATTTGGTTTGCACGATTCAGCTAAATTACATGCGACTACATTCAAAACCTATTAAAAGTGTTTTATTTATATACATGTGGCGTTATTTTACGATCTGTACCCATCGGCTCTACTGATTATGAGTTAGGTAACTACGTCGCTATATCTTAATACGTTGATATTTCTTTTTGTTATTTCTTCTTGTGTTATATGGCTCTACAAAGCTGAATTGTTTGGTAGTTTTTCTCTAGTGGTAAATTGTGTTATGATATTTGGTTCCTTTATATGCTACTTAGTTCTTATTGGTTAATTCTTTTATGTTTACTAAATTAATTATGGATGCCCTGTTTCATTTCATTGAAAAATTCGTCTATATTTCAATTGTAGTCGGTTAGGTTTAATACATTTGGCTTCCTTAAATTGTTGTTCGTTTTATATCTCCATTGTCATTAGATTTCTGGTGGTTCTAACTCATGTTGCTAACTATTGTATTTTAGTTGTCGGTTTGATATTTATTGTATCCGGTATCGCCAGATAGCAATGTATTTTCATTCGTAAGATCGGTAAGTTTTTTCCTATTTACATTTCTATCTAAACTGTTATACTTTTAGAATTAGCATTACTTGGTTTCAACTCTTAACTTTACTGTAATTACGTCGTCATATATAAGAACTGTGTGGTATCTAGGTTGGTTCTTTGAACATTAATATTATGCAGGTGTTTACAACGTAATATTGTTTAATTTTTTTCTGCTGAACAATATGTACTCCGTGCCTCAGGTGCGTTTGATTATAACGCACTTGTGTGTATGTCTCGGAAATATTTACATACAGGCCACCACTATCTTTTCTTCGTGATTAATGTATTAAACTCAAATGGGTTTCCACAAAAATATTGCGTTCTTTCTTCATTTAAAGAACAACGATTGCACAACTTGTAGGCGTCCGACATTGCTTGTCTAACTGATTAAGATGTTATGACTGTGACATCTTTAAGCGATGTACAGCTCTGAAAGGTTTCAGATGTTCAAGCAATTTCCACTCTCCGTGAAATAAAATGTATTCTGTTGTAATCATTTAATATCTTTTCCGTACGGAAATTTATATGCTTGGTTATTTATAACGTGGATGGTGTGTATTTATTTTCATGTACTGTTGTAGTCAATCTTTTTTTATTTGTTTCATTTGTGTAACTTATAACATTTTAATCGGTTGATGCACTTTGTGTATTAATGTCAGGTGGCTGTTCGCCACCTTTGTGGATACATTTGCAATAAACAAATATTTCGACCAGTTGGGGAGTTTGCACATTGTTAAAATTTAAGTTTAGAATGATTCAACTCGCATCAATATTATTTTCTATGATATAGTGGGGTGTCTTTGTTTATCTTACTGACTTCGTTTTTAATTATCTAATATACAATATTGGGATGCTCTTTTGTCATGATGACTGGCTCTATGGAAATTTAAATTAAGTTGTTTTCAATAACAAATTTGGAGTTAGTTATTACCGGATTTTCCGAAACTTCATAATGGTTATCCACTCAAAAATAACAAACCATTCCAATCTGATATTCTGCATAGTCGTTTTCTGGAGCCGATTGATATCTTACTTATTATTTCTCGTTGCATTCCTTCGTTGAGTCGTAGCTTTGAATCGTATCTTTGCATGCTCACGCTGAAAAGGTTGTTGTCTTTCTTCATGTGACTGTGTTATCGCACATAAGTAACTTACTCCAGTCCAACAATTATTGTTAGTAGGGAATCGTTTTGTAAAGACGTATCTTATGGAGTCGCCTACGAATTGACAAGTATAAATCTTTTAAAATTGAATTGAGTGAATTTCTACGTAATTATTGTACTTCATGTTGTTAAACTGAAACTACGTAATGACGGACGTAAATAGATGTCCCTATATAAATTATTTGTATCATATTTGTTTAAGCAGTGGTAAGGAGTAGTAACAATCCATTCACTGGTTCACAGATACGATTGAGATAATTTCAGTTGCCCTTCCTATATGTTTTCAAGTGTTCAGCAACAGGTAAAACATGAGCAGAAGGAGAATGTCATACGGTTATCGATTCAATAAACATATAGTGAAAGGAAATCGTTTTGTTCTGGCATAAACCAGTAAGTTTGCAGTTAATCCCGATGTTTCCATGGAGATTTCATTGTATGATTATTTTACGTGCACGTTTTCTCTGACATTCATATTGACTAGTGTTCTGATATAAGTGTTTCCTGGGCGGGGTTATTATATTGTTCTAAGATTGCACACTTTAAAATAATTCTGGGGATTAAGTCGAATCTTTCTATATGCTTAAAATGTCATACACAGTAGCGGACTCTGATTACAAATGTTCTGGCGTATATGCATCATCGTTGTCATTTTCGTGCGAAGATGTCTAGCAAGTACGTTTGGTAAAATCTTAACTTTGGATTACGGATTTCGGGTACAATTCCTTTGATGATAGTGAAATGTCTTCTGATAGATGTCCATGTATGACTTATTCCATATACAGTTTGCTTTTAGATTAAACAATTCTCGAATCCGTGCAAAGTATATAGAGATCTTTGTCCGGTTTCTGAACCGAACAATAGCTATATTGTTTTTGAGTGGTTTGTTAAAGCTGCTGTTTACAAAGCATTTGCGATAAAACACTATAAAGGTATTGAATATATTACAACGCTGACTATATCAAATATACAAGACGAATCTATTAGCTGAAAAAGAACGAAAATCAAAGAGACACCACACGGAGCAATAAAACTGACTACGAACGAATTATAGCTAGCGTTATCTTTAGATAGCGGAAATGTTCTACGGCATGAAATTCTAGTCGCAAACTGACAAGTACTATATATATTTTCGAGGTGCCTTCAAAAATTACCCGACTTGTTTATCCCGCGAAAACTAATGCCGCATGGGCAAGACCCTTTAGGTGCGAGGAGATTCCACCCTTCCGGTGCATGACTTAACATTTTCGCGCCGGTACGCCGCGTCGGATCCCCGATGCTACGCATAGCGTAGAAAAGGTGTAGTGCGCGCCTCTCGGATATTTGTTTTTGCGCACGATGAATGAATACATAGAGCAAAGAAATTAGCGCATGTCTCATCAATATTGAGGATTGTATTCACGAAGCCTTATTAGTGGTTTGCCCAGGCCGGCAGGTCAAGAGCGATTCGCATGTGGAGTTGCTTCTGCTGCCCTGCCAGCACCTAGGGGTCGAATTTCGCCGACACTCTCTGCATGTACACTCTCTGATTCTGTATTTAGTCCCACTTCCTGAGCAATTTCCTGGGTTGTTACACGACTGTTTCCAATGACTATTTGATGAACCTTTTCCATTGCCTCACCGTTTCGGCTTGTGGATGACCTACCTAAGCGTGCCTTGCTTTCCCTGAGGTGCAGCCATGTTTGAAGCGGTTGCACCACACGTAAATCTGCAGTTTTGCCATGGCATCATGGCTAGAGTACTGCCAACTCTTCTGGATGGTTTGAGCGAGAGTTTCACGATGCTATTGTCAAAACTTTAAATAAAATCTCTCCTCGATGCGTTGGATGAAAACGAAAATTTGAAGGGCGCGCACTATACGTCTGTACACAGGACTTAAATACCGGGTATTGATGTGGTATACCGGCGCGGACATTTTCCAACCTGCGCTGGAAAGGTGGTGGCATCCGCCACCGAAAGGAATATTCCCATGTGCCATTAGTTTTGGTGGGGATAATGCATCTTTTGAACGCATCTCGTATATATATATATATGTATATTAATAGTTGTTGTTTTATCTTAAGTTATAGTATAACAAAATTTACATTAATCTGATGAGTTACTCTACGTGTGTAGAGTACAAATGTATTATTCTTATTCAGGAATGTTCTTGAGAGTGACTTCGACGTGTCGGACAGTTAAGCCGTTGTCCTACAATTGCTTAGCACCCGGAAACTTCGAGGTCATTATCAACACCATTCTTGTATAAGCATAATACGTTTTATTTTCACATAGGCTTAGCGATTCTAATAACCTGATCGCAAAACGCATAATATATATGCTTTAGAAGAACGCGTCAGTCAGGTACAGAGCAGTAATAAGAAATTAATATGAGGAGGGAATAAGGAATGATGTCATGAGACTCATTAGCCCACAGCTGTTTCTGCTATGATATGTTATGCACTCATAATTGTGCGCTTGTGTTTTATGCTATAGCATCATCGTTCCTTAAAAATGAAGTACAATGCGGGAAACGTAATTTCTTAAATATGTGCGTGTATGTGTTTGTGTTTGTCCCATGTTTGTGTGTGTGCATGTATGTATTTAATACCTGCGTATTAATGTATGCACTTCAAACAACAATATATTAAAGCTGCGGTGTGTATGACATTGTAATGTTTATGCCAAAGGAGAACGGCACCGACTTCCATATTTTTACTCTAACAAACTTCCTAAAGACATTATATGATAAATAAAAGGAGCGATTTTGCGTAGAATGTCATGTCGTTACCAGTAGTGCTCAAGAGCGACCTGACTACGTATATGTATGTATATAGATACAGGCTCTTCTTCGGAAAAAGGAGAGGGATAAATCCGGTGGAAAGGAGACGGTTTAGGAAAAGCACGTGTAGTTCACATGATGAAAATATGGCGTGTGAAAAATGGACAGGAAAATAGGGCTCATATTCAGATGCAAATATTATCAACGGTTTTTCCCGATCCACGGGTTCATAAAGGAGACTTCCCGGATTTTATGGTTATTATATATTTCGTGACCTGCCCCTAGAAGGGACTCCTGTCCGAAGCAGTATTACCCATTTTTTCCAGAGGAATGGACTGGAGCAATGTTCAATGAAGTGTTTTGCTCAATCACACAACAAATCACCCGGTCCGGAAATCGAAACAACCAATTTACGAACATGTGTGCCAGCCATAACCTAAGCGCAAATCCACGCGCGTTAACATATTTACAAATATTGTTAACATATAGGAGATTATATTCCTATTTCGACATTCATTTAAGTATAAATACGTTACGTACATGAGGCAAATATTTTGCCATGAAAATCAAACATCACTAATATATTATATATAAATCAATCAATGTGATAATATATTCTCTATTTGCCAAGTTGCATTTAATTGACTGATCTAACAACGCTGCATGAAATTAAGTGATGTAACAATGTTGCATATAATTAAGTGATGTTGAAATGTTGCATGTAATTAGGTGAGGAAGAAAGTCACTAGAGTATATAGAAGGAGAAATAGGAAAGTGTTCGAAACAAAATTAAATGAGAGAACAACATTAAAACCATAGATACATGGCCAATGCAAGTATTGAGATATTTTCCCCTTTTCTGAAATGAATAAATATCGAGCTACAGAACTTAGATGGAAGGACCAGAAAGCTGCAAACAAAGCACAGTGCACTCCATCCTAAAAGTAATAGCGACCGACTATATATTTTAATAAAGGGAAGGTGGTAGAGGATTACAAAACGCGAAAGACAATGAGCATTACAAGAATCTATGGAACTTCACCATAAATACTTGTCATAGTATTGAAGTAAGAAACCGAAACAAGATTATAGAGGCTAAAATGAACCAACATTCAAGATCATGGATATTACAATTCACTTTGATAACAGTGTTCATACCAAAGAAATGGTAAATTGAAAAATACCAAGATCTAGTCAGAGACCTGACGAAATTGTGGAAGTCTAAGAAAATAAGTATTACTTTACTAATAAGAGCACTTGGGAAAACACCTAAATTTTATCTAAAAGTCTGAAGGAAATAAGATTTGAAATTCACATTTTCAACCTGGATAATATAAATTTCTATATTCTGCAAGAATTCAAGGAAAGATTATTGGTATTTGAGGAGAATTGTTGCTACCAAACCTTGACATAAAATATCTGCAGACTAAAGTAACATGCACTAACGTGATAATAATATTATTATTAATATTATTATTATTATTATACGAGTGTTTCTTTATCTTCCAATTCTGATTCCAATTTCTTGCCGAGAGTTTTCCCGACTCCTAGGGCAAAGAAACGCTTTGTATAAATTGGTAGGC
>JAOPUL010000001.1:638172-651842 GCA_027564515.1 Octopus rubescens | reverse complement strand
CAACATCACAATATTGGGTACTGTGCGACACCTTTATAATAATAATAATAATAATAATAATAATAATAATAATAATATTAATATTCATAGGAATGATAATCATATTATTAATGAAAAAAAAAGACTGTCAATGCTGGCGAAGGGATTTCAACGCCCTTCGTTTCTAAAGTGCGCCAAAGGCTTGCGCTAAACATAGCCTCTGACAGCCAAGCCCAATTCCGAGCCTCTGACGAGCTAGCAGAAGGGAGTTAAAAGGAGAATCTCTATCGTTTTCAAATAGCCAGTGCTGCGTGTAGGCTGAGCTCGTTAACCTCGGATGGAAGTCAGCCTAGGAGACGACCACTTTGATTTTATGACCAGTGGGGTATGGCCTCTTCCGCCTTGATGGGCAGCGTTGCAAGACATGGTGTCCCGATAAAAATACCGGTTGTTAGTAAACTAAAACGCACCACATCTATGAGTGAAAATGTCATGCAAAATAGCTAACGATAACTGTGTGAACGGGACTGGAACCACTGGTGAAGTTGCTGCATCCGGCAGGTGTCCCCTTGTGCAACAGGATGGGCCCAGCCATCACCCAGCCACGGCTAGCCATGTTGTGAGCCAAAAGTGGAGTAAACAAATAAATATGATTGTTATGGAGAGTTACAACAAGAGCACTCCAAAAGATCCAAATAAGGTGCCAGTCAGAATATACTGTCATCGAATGCACAGGGAATGGAAGACAATGGATCTCTTTGAAATTACTGAGCATAGATTATATGATCAAGCAAGAGCAATACGAAAGAATAGATGGTTATCAGAATTGGTGATAGAAGCTATCAAAAGAAGGATATCAGGTAATGCTGGACATATAAGGAACCAAAGTGGCATAATGAAAGTTACAGGTAATTTCCCAAAAGAATATATTGCAGTGGGTGATAAAATAATCATTGAGACCAGAGATGGCTTGAACGATGCAATCCAGTCAGCAATAAATATGATTTTGGATCTATTAAATAGAGAAGAGACATACTGTATATGCGACTTCAAGAAGGCTGAACAATGGGGACTAAATCAAGAGACAAGTAAAATCAATAATGTACTGAAACATATTGAAACAGAGAAAATCACGAAAACGGATAAACTCATAAAGGCTGCAAGAAAGGATGGGATTGCAGAAAGGATGGGATTGAATATCAATGAGAACATAACATTGACGGATTGACGGATAGAAAAGGAAATAAACAACCTTGGTTGAAAAGGAGAATATCAGAAAATACAAAGATCTGGAAATAGAGATCACCCGAATGTGTAGCCTGAAAAGAGAAACAATTCCTATAATAAGAGGTGCAGTAGTTACGTTTGAAACACCTGCAGAGAAATACACAACCAAATATATATATATATATATATAACATACAAAATATATATATATATATATATATATATATAACATACAAAAAATAGAACTACTAGGCATCGCACAAATCCTACGTAAAACACTTCCAATACAATGAAAATAACGCAAAATCAAACAACAACGCATACTCAAGACAAACGGAGCTGCGCTCGGTAATGCAGTGAAACCACGTGACAAACAAAAGACTACTGAACAATAACAATAATAAGAATAAGAAAATAAGACAAAGGACTGATTCTAGTTGCACAGGACTAATGCCTGAAAACAGACAATTATAAAAGCAGAATAATGAAAACAGGCCATAACTCCAAATGCAGAATGTACAACAAATACAATGATATAGTTGACCACATAATCTCTGGCTGCCTAGGCATTGCCAAATCTGAATATATATACAGACATGACCGAGTAAGTAGTTATATCCAATGGACAATATGCTAACATTACAATAAAACTTACAAGAAATGTATAAAAACAAGGCACATGACAACGACCAGACCACAATTATCTGGGAATTGACTGTTTAAAGAGACAAAGAAATAAATGTTAATCGCCCATACATAATAATCAAAGATTGGAAAAATAAACACCATCCTACTGATTGACATTGCAGTCATTTCCAACCAAAATATTGCCAAAAAGCAAGTGGAGACATTGTCAATATAAAAAGACCTCGAATTTGAAGTGTTCAAGTTTTGGTGAATGACGCTCAAAACAATACCAGTCATAATTGGAGCATTGGGTATGATAAAATTCATATGAACAAAATCGTAGAATCTATACTTGAATACCCAACACTAAACACTATAAAAAAATAGCCCTGCTGAGAACAGCCCACGTCCTACAGGAAAAATGTAAGAAATGGAGACACGACCAGGTTGTTAAAATTCTACACTGGAAACTGTGCCAGAAATGGAGGTTTGAAGCTGGAGACACATGGTATAACCATTGATTCGAAAGAGTGCTGGAGTCAGAGAAATGCAAGATATTGTGGGACTTCCCTATCCAAACGGACAAGAAACTAAAATGCAATAGACCAGATATTACATTAATAGACAAGAAATAACGAATCTGTCTACTGATTGACACAGCATGCCCGTTCGACCATAGTATCGTAAAGAGAAAGAGGACAAAAAACAAAAACAAAATAATACAACCCCCTAAAGTTTGAAATTGTGAGAATTTGCAGAATAAAAACGGCAATGGTTGTGCCTATAATAATAGGTTCATTGGGAACTGTAAGCAAATATATAGACAAATGGTTGAAGGAAATCGGAATACAGTGTCCCGTGGAACTCCTACAGATGTGTCATCTGAAAGAGGTTACAATTCCACTGATCGTAGGAGCATTAGGAATTAACAAGAAAGGAACTGAAAATTATTTGAGAATGATCCCTGTCTTACCATCCCTGCAAGAAGTGCAAAAGATTGTTTTAACTGGAATGTTACACATATTGAGAAGAGCATTGTCGTTGTGAGAACTATTATTACCCATATATTTTAATTTTATTTTTCACCAAACTTGTTCTTACATAACTTCATTTCACCCTACAATTTAACAAACTAGTGTATTTAGTTTAATGTCCTACCAGTGTATACAGTGATTTTCTTTGTCCTAGCTGTCGGGAAGACACTCGGCAAGAAATGGAAACGAAATAGAAACAAGAAAACTCATAAACATATTAATAATGCGCACACATTGTTTCAATATCACTTATTTATTGCTAATCAAGTGATCAGTTACCTAACCAACTATCTAATCGATTGTTTGTTTAATGTTCTGGTCAAACAATAAATCGCTTGTTTCTTTGCCCTACACATTACACAACATGTGAGGTCGTCTGAGCGGTTACATTAATTGCCTTCAGGATATCAGTACTCACACCGATATCCGGAGACATAGTAATGAACTGTCGTAGTACCTGTAAGAGGAAGTAGGAAAAGCTATAGTTGCTGGAAATACTAGCCACGCGAATCGGCCGGGTTTCGGGTGCTCGCAACAGTGCCTGCGAAGATATTATGGTCCTTCCGTAACCCATAGCTGAAAATATATGTAAACCGTAAATATTTACGGGCTAACAAATTCCAGTAAATCTGAGACCGAAATGAGCTTGAATAAAATGTCACACCTTTAGAGAAATCAAGGATAGCTAATGTACGCACCCTCAAACACACATACAGGTAATCAGGCGGTTGCACACACGCACACACAACCACACATACACGCACACACAAGCACACATACACGCACACACATACTCTTCATTTACTCTCACCCTTCCCTTCTCTTGCAAACAAGCACACATCTACGTACTCACATACATGCATACATATACACAGGCATAAGACGAATAAACACACACCTTGAAGATAGAAGGCATGCCATTGGTGAGGTCGCGAATAGCGTCGAAAGGACTGACAAACAAAGGAAAGATTAACCAATACATTAACTTAGCGATCCATTAGTTAGTTGGTTAGATATTTAACCAATTGACTAACAACAAACAAGTGATATTGAACCAATGCTTGTGTTATTATTATTGGGGTAATGACCCTCCCAAGAGAGAACAAGTTTTAATATTCCTGTATCGAGAAAGAATACTAGTTATCGCACATAAAGTCAATCAGAGAAAGAAAAAGCAGATATCAATTTCACAGGTCTATCTACACAGAATTTACTAAATATTCAGAGTCAAAAACATTACCTCGTAGCAAATTTAACAATATCTTATTAGGTAAATAATTAAAACATATCTAAAAAGATTTATAGTCAATATTCGAAACAATTTTTGAGAAATTACATATTAGTTGTTTGAACCTCCAACAAAAACTATAACAACTTTAATAATAAAGATAACAAATATAATACAGTATTCTGGAGCGACGAATTCAGAAACAGAATCGAGATGAACCACTCATTAAAGAAATTGAAATGCCATCCAGAAGATCCTAATTCTGAAAAAAAAAAGATTATTTCTGGTGTAGTAAAGTTAATCAGAATCCCTTCGGTGATATGTGATATATTTCTAATTCAACGATCACAATAAAACTTCTGAAAGCAAATCAATAACTATTACTGCATAATTACTATAATGAGGTTAAACTTAGACACTTGTGAACACACCCCGTTAAACGCAGAATTGTTTTCGAAGAAATTTTTGTTTAAAATAAAACAAAACATCTATTTAAAACCAAGAAGTGTTCCTATTAATCCAAATACTGGCGCTATTCCTATCATTACACAGGATTTACAATCTTCTAAGGTTGATATTTAAAATGTAACAGCTGTAGGCCCAAATGAAGTATATAATTTAATCATTAATGGAACGTGGCATATAACACATGAAATAACATTAGACCTACTTAATAATACTATAAAACTTCAACGACAACCAGATATATGGAAGCTTTCTTATGCTTAAAAAATAACAAAATCAAGTAATGACAACTAACACTCAAATAAATTTAATCCCACCTACAACTTTAAGAAATCTCTCTTAATGTTTATTTGAATAAATTCTAGAGGAAACGAAGAATATTTTCCCGGAAGAATGAATGAATACACTAATGAAAGTGTACATGAAAAAATCACGTTCATCAGAAATTTAAAAATTAATGAAAATACGACCGGGCTGGTCTCGGATATAAAATACGCATATGATAACTTAGGCCATGACATTCTAATTAAAAAAGAATTTCCAACTGTCTTTGTAATTGAGTGGTTAAATTTCTCACGCATAGCAATACAAGATTGATAAGTTTTAAGTTAAATTATATACCTTCACCGGACTCTTCTACAAGGGTCTCCCGCTTTACCAATCTCATTCTTCTTTTAAGCAGGAGCCTTGTTTAATTCTTAACATGAAATTGTGTCAGATTATGCCCATGATATCAACATATGAGATTTTATTAAAATGTATCGGGACTGATGATACAAAAGGAAAACTGCACCACATATTAATTCGGCATTTAATCACCTTCAAAGTAGACCCCTCTGAAGCCGCTCCCTTTATCCAGCGTAGTCTCCATTGATGGAAGCATTCCTGTAACTCCTTTGTGGGGAAAGCAAGCTGCGGCTTCGTTGCATTTTTTTGTATATTCTCGACGTCTTGAAATCTTGTTCCTTTGAGGTAGGATTTGATCGTTGGCTTGGTTTGGGAGACAAAGCCAAATACCGACGATTCATCACTTGTTATCACCGTTTTAAAAAAGTGTTCGTCTTCCTTGACACAATCGATGAAATCCTGCACACCTGAAACCCGATCTTCTTTTGAAGACGCCAGCATTCTACACGCTTTTATTCGAATAACGGAAGTGAGCAATACAATTATAAATTAGTGTGCATGCGCGACAGAGTTCAAGGTTAATCTGTGCCAAGAGGCTTCACTCTGCATAATTTAGCCCCGTTACCAGAAGCAACAGTCCCTATACCTAATGAGTAGACCTCGTGTGCACACCGTCTGTTACCACTAATAATTATACAACTACGGGTAACCTATCAACTACAACTAAATGGCAAAACAAAAATGTTCAACAATTCAATTCCATCAAAGAACAACTGATTCATTCCCATACCACAAATTATGTATATCATCTATAAAAGTATTTAATGAAAGGTATTAAGCTCGCAAAACAAAATTTAAGATGTATGAAGATTTTCGGCTTTAAAACGCAAAACACCTCAAGTTTTCCTTGAAAGACATAACCACATCATTGCGCACTACTACAGATATTTCACTGCTAGGACCAACATTTAGAATAGTATCATCACTCAACCTGTGCATGGTAGACAGGGGATGATGAAATAGAAGTACTGCCTGTTTTTTAAAATATCAGAAAAATCCAGTACTCAAACTGGTAAAACAGTATTATGTCGTATATGATCTACACCCCAAAACCGCTAATCTTCCCGTATGTATCCTGCTATACGGGATACAGAATTAACGAATGTGGCGGAAGAAATATATTCACACGACACACACATTTGCTACTTCAACTGCGAGACTCTAAACGCCTTCCCCAGCTTCTAGAGGTACGTCACATTTACAAACGTCCGGACAGTCTACTGTCAATCTCACAGAGGTGTCATTGTCCGCCACCGCAACATCTTCCCTTTTGAGATTGACTATAGTTAGCAATATATATATATTTGTTTAATGTATTTATTTATACCCCCACAGCTCCCTCTTGGGGATTTTACTTCCCTCGGGAAGCGTCTTTTTCTCCGTTTTGGCTTTACTTCTAACAATTCCGTCTATTTCATTTTCCTTGTACTGGTGCGCCTATGTACAACGATTTATTTGTGGAGTTGGCACATCAAACATATCACAAAAAATGTCGATGGGTACTTCCTTTCTTGTAACCCTTTCTTCCACAAACATTCTTTTCGGTTGACTTATGTGTCTTTTGTGTTCCCCTTTTGAACTTTTCACCATGTAAATCATTTTACCTATCTATTTTATTATTTCACCGTTTTCCCCAATCTTCTTTTCGATTTCTATATACTCTGAAAAACACTTTATCGCCATGTTTTAAATCATTGATCGTATTTTTCAAGTTTTTCCTAGTTTCTGATTTTCTTCCAGGTTGTCGAAAATGACCGCACTTTCCTGGCGAACATCAATTCATAAGAGCAGGTGAGATGCCTGAAGGGGCACTTGGAATTTTCAATACACGGTACACTCTAAGGGATTGTGTTAATGTTGTACCCTTCACTAACTCATTTCTAGATATTTCAGCGTTCTTTTGAACGTGTCTACAATGGGTTCCGCTTGTCCGTTCGATCGTGGGTGATACGGCGGAGTAGTAATATGTTTAATTGAGAAACATCTTACAAAAATGTTTAAATTCCTTTGATGTAAATTGTATGCCGTTATCGGAGAATATGGTGTCCTAGACACCATATCTTGAAAAAAGTTCATGTAGAAAACTTGTTACCATGGAGGTCGGTTTTCCTACATTTGCATATCTCTGGCCATTTGGTAAAACACTACCACTATCAGATAATATGATATGTTCAATAGTCCAGCAACATATATGTGTAACCTGGTGCATGAAATATCGGTCTTGGGCCACGGTTCAAATTTTATATGTAGTGACTTCCCTTAGGATTCTCCCAACTTCTCAATATCCAGATCGATTGTTGGCCAGTACACGTAACTCCTCATAGGCGATTTCATTCTATAAATTCCTGGGTGTCTCGAATGGAATTCTTTTAGCACACGCTTTTGTAGTGAGAGGGGTACTGTAGATCTTAGTGCATACATAAGCACATCACAAATCGATTACGAATTCAAAACTGTTACTACCAGACAAACGTATTTCCTTACTTGTTCTTCAGATTTTACACTATTTTCTATTTGTGTGATGAATTCGTCCGTCTCTGCCTTAATGTTTATTACTCCTAAAGTGACAGGAAATTCAAGGACAACGTGGCACAATATATATATTTTTTTTTCATTTTCGGCTCTTAACGCCGAAATCACCGTGTCTTCTAGTGGTAGACAGGGTACCTTGGAATTAATCCTGACAAACCATCTGCATGTCCCAATTATTTAGATGGCAAGTACTCCATTTTGAAGTCATAGTTTAGTAAGATCGTTCCCCAGCGCTGCAATCTGTTGCCGCTGTATTTGTGGGAATACTCTTTTTCAATCCATAGATCGAGAATAATGGGCGATGATCTGTTTGTAAACGGAATGTTCTTCCGTATATACAATTATGAAATTTGTTCGTGGCAAACATGATGGCTAAAGCTTCCTTTTCAATTTGACTGTTTTTTTTTTTCAGCCGGCAATAAGGAATGCGAAGCATGAGCTGCAGCTTTTAGGCTAGAATCTTCATATTTGTGTAATATCACAAATTCAATACACCTTTCACCAGCGTCTGAGGCTACTAATATTTCTACATTGGGATCAAAATGTGTTAACAACAATGCCGACGTTAAGACGGTTTTTATTTCTTCGAAGGCCTTTTTGGCACTTGTCCGACCAGTTCTTTTTTACGTCTTTAACAATTTATTTAGGGGTGCCCTTAAGTCATGCATATTCGGTATCTATACCTGGTAGTAATTTACCAGCTCTAAAAATGCTTGTAACATTGTAATGTCGGGGGAGGCATATATTGTTATTGCACTCGCCCATTTTTGTCGATAATCTGCCCTAGATATTTTATTCTTGGCATAACAAATCCACATTTTTCCTAGCTGAGCTTGAACGCATATTTTTTTATTTTTCGAAGATCTTTTTAACGCATCCAACATGCTGACCTCAAGATTCACTTTTTATGAGTATGTCGTTGAGGTAAGCTACAGCGAAATACAATCCCGATGGCATAGTGTCTATTACTTGTTGAAAAATATCTGGTGCTACCTTGAACACAAATTAGACCTTTAAACATGTCTGGGTTTGATTCATCCAGTTTGAATCTTTCGCACTGTCTGTTTACAACCCCAGCATGGGTGACGAAATCTTCATCTTGTGTAACCAAATTCAAGCATTGCCGTAAGACCGTTCCCTAAACTTCTATGTTAAAAAGGTTATTGTTTCATCGAAACAAATCTCATCTTTGTTTTAGGCAGTATGTAGTTACAGTTTATTACATGTTCAACAGGAGATAACTTTCCTAAAAGTAATCGTAACTTTTTTCGTCAGACCAATCCTTGCATTAATCATTGAAAATTCCTTCATATCTTCGCAGATATGCCGAGAAGGTAATCTCTTCTTCTGGATTATACGTGAATTCTCCAATTGACTATGCTACACTGTCTGGCGAATATGAACTTGATGTATTTTCCGACTTCTTTAACATCAATTCCAGCAACTGCTAGATTTTCTATTGTTGGCCTTGTAGTTGCTGTTGCAGCTACAGTTTTTGTCGCCACCATTGCTGCTGCTAATGTAATTGATGCTGTAGTAGCTGTTGTTGTTGCAAATGTACCAAGGAGGACACTATGTTTTCCATGTTACAACGATTTCCCCATTCGTGAAACCAACAATAATATTTTAAACGGCCAACGTAAGCTTCGAACTTTTCTTTCGCCACTTTTGTATCTTGCTATATTAGGATATGTAATTAACAAAGCGGCTGGGGTGGGGTGGGTTTCGCGGAGGAATATATTCACATGATGCACAAAATGACTACTTCAAACTGCGAGAATTCCAAACAACACCCCCACCTTCTAGAGGTACGTCACAATTACAAGCATCCGGACCCTCTACTGACAATTCCACAGAGGTGTCATTGTTCGTCAGGTCAACATTCCTAAAGCAGGGTTACTCTTAACTCCTATGCTAATAAAAGTATCTAGGAAGCATGGCTAAACAAAGAAAGAGCGCTATCCCCAGACAACAGCAAAAAGATGCAGCGAAAGAATGAATACCATAACATCATACAATCAAAATGTCCTGCAACTGAATCAGTTATGCAAATGGATCACACTCAGATAATAGATTACTGTGTAGGACTACTTGACGCTTTCAAAATAATTGCACAAATATGAGTGACAGATATCACCTTCACTTTACAACATTTCATGATGATTGGTTGTGAAGGATAACATCTTGATATTCCGCTAAACTGCATCAACTAAAGAAGACTTCCTATTTATCGATAATATGTCGGGCGTAAAACTATTTCAATGAAGAAAAAGAGGCCAGATAAAAAACGTGTGATTACTATCCATAACATAGACAATTATTTAGCTAAGCATGCTAAACAAAGAATAATGGTTTCGATAGTTGGCCTTACACATAGTAAATAATACACAAACGTTGATCATTTACAGAAAAATGAGTACATAAAGAGATTGATATAGAGTAAATTCTGTAAGGTTCACAATTCAAGTCATTCAGCAACAGCATCTGTATTCAATAAATGAAAACATTTAGAGAAATCAAGAGGTAAATTATGGAATATTAATCTTTCGTTATCTCATTGAGATATATCAACGTACAAAACATATCAAACCCTGAGCACAACTAAAATAATTCATTGCTTCGACCAGGCCAGATCCCTTTGGGTTATTTTCATTCACGTACGGGAACGGAGTTCCCTTTAAATACATGTGGAGAATATTCGGGAAACCTATGGCATTATTTGCTCCAATGCAAATATTACAGGTCTAAAAGAGAGTATATTTTTAATATCGTCTTTAAAATGCTACCGAGACTGGAAGCTCAATTTCTTTTCAAGGAAGACCCAACTATACAAATGAACTTCCCATTCGTGGAGAAAATTAACAAAAACATTTAACTATTATTTATCCATACTTCGTTTTCCATTCTTTTTATTCTTTGCATTAATATTTTGACTTGGTTTCTTCTTTTATCATTTGAGGTATCATATAATTTTCTGAGCCAGTCACGGATTATCAACATTACAAGGATGGTTAAATATATCAAGTAAATAAAATAAATATACAAATGTACGAATGAAGCCTATCAAGTGTTCGTGCCGTGGATGGTTCAAGCTTTTACGTACTTTTGGCATGAGGCAACGAGTATATTGCAACCACGTAGTGCCTAACAGATCAAGGTAACGACTGTAAGAAGAAAAGAAAGGTTAATTGAACGCAAGAGAGATCAAAGGACGATAGAGAGAAATATGTATGTAAACGCAGAGAAATCGAAGTAAGGTAATCGGAAAGTAATGTGTAAATATTAATAAGGTAATTTCATGAATACGAAAAGGAATGTTGATTGAAGTAATATACATGTTGATTGAAGTAATATAAATTGAAGTAATATAAATTAGTTGTAATAAAAAAAGTCATAATGTTGATAAATGTTTGTTTCTTACATAAGCTTTAGGTTCTGAAACCTAAATGGGTATCAATACGACATTATTAAGAATATTCCAGAATAATAAAATATTAGCTCTCCTTGTGGAAATATTTAATATAATATCTGAAAACAAAAGATAAATTGAGCAGAAATATAACTAATTTTTGGATTAATGCACAATCACTGTAATAATATACAATCGCAGTATATAGACTCATAGATATGGAGACCAACATGCCCAAATTATAAAATAATTTATGTATTCCATTTGAATAAGTCACCCAAGTTATATTCCATTCTATACTGGGCACGAAGGCCTGGAATTTTGGGGGAGGGGAATAGTCGATGTTATCGACCTCAGTTCGTAACTGGTACTCACTTTATCGACCCCGGAAGGATGGAAGGCAAAGTCAACCCCGGCGGCATTGGAACTCAGAACGTAAAGTCGGAAAAATTGCCGCTAAGCATTTCTCCCGATACGGTAACGACTCTGCCAGCTCGCCACCTTAAAGGTTATATATTATTAAGACTTACACATAATCCGATCAGCTTACTATGATTATATTATCAGCCTGATAAATATAATGACCAACAATATAAATATTGATTCTTTATGTATAAACGGCTTAGTGGTTATAAACGTCATTACATTTAATTTAGAAATAAAGTTTTCGTAATTCATTTATAGAGAAGTACTATGTACACATCTAGAAATAAGACACCAGACGAGGATGGGAGATGGAAATGTATGTAAACGTAAACAATAAACAGTTTTAATTATCTTTAACATTATTAACAAATATCGAATATTATCTTTAAAGAGATGAAGAGTCCAAAAGATAATATTCTTATTTGCAATACATCATCTTAGGAAATTAATTAGCCTTAATATATTTGATTAGATAGTTCAATGGATGTAATTCCTTTCAGCTCTCTTTTGTGCATTATACACATTCGTGATTGCTATTATTGTTGCTTATTAATATACTACTGACATGTTTGGACTGGAGGATTTTTTCAAGCTCATTATGCTTTCTGGTGCTTTGTCTGAATATTAAACTCCTGTATTCATTTATATTGCCATTGTCTATGAAAGTACATTTCTTTTTTGTTTGTTTTTAATTAGATATTTTGTTTCCCTAAAAGGACACTATACAAGTAAAATTAGTCTTCTTCTGCAGGAATAATGTAGATATTCTTTCGATATATCTAGGTTCTGTTCTGCTCTAACATAGGGAATTCTGTTTCATCTGCTGTCCCCAGTCAGGCCAGATTTATAGCCAAGCTAGAGTTATTTATATATTTATATGTCGAGTATTCAGTTTGCAGAAGGATTGACTATATTAAGGGCATCGTTTTATGGTTGCTGTTGTTGTTGATTTTTATTTGTAGTTGTTCTTGTTATTGGTTTTGTTACTGTTTAGTCGTTGTTATAATCACAGCTGTCCTGTTATAACCCCTCGTAGTTTTGTATATACAATGTCATTAAAGATATTACAAGATAAAGTTGAAAGAGATTTGGCTGCTATTTTTAGCAAATTAAGCTATTCAATAGAAGCGTCCTTGTTGGGTAGATACCTTACGGTTGTTCACCGATGATGTCTTATATGACAGCAGCATGTCTATTTTAGTATCGTAATCATGTTTTCAAGAGTTCCATGCATATTTCATGCATGTTTCCACTACATCAAAAGCTGAGAGCAATATTGTCCTATAGAGATGTAGAATGTGTGTATATGTTACATATGTTTCTTTATATTGTGGGATTCGTTTTTATTGTTATGTGAGTGTTTCATCTCTCTGATAATATGCATTGTGGGTTGTGTTGCTTTCTTGGGTAGTATTGTTATGTTGTACTACAGTGTCGGGGGACAATTGAATAGAGTATGCTCTATCCAACACTGTGTGGAACATGCTGTTGTACCAATTGATAACTGAGTAAAATAGGAGTCGCATGGGTTGTTGTTATTTTATTAGATGGAAATAACGTATAGTATGTATAATGCGGGTTATGCAGAAACTGCACTGTGTGACTTATGCTATTGAGTGCAGTTTGTATGAAGTAGACTCCAACTGATTTCTGCCCATTGTATCTATACCTTTTCTGCGCCTGTATTTGTGTATGTATTATGCATGCAGTCTATATTTTCCATGTCTAGTCGTGTTAATTCACTTTGCGTTCACTTGGGAAGTATAAATTATTGTTGGAACAGCTAAAGTATTGATAGATACTTATCTTATTTTTGGCATTTAGCTTAGTGTTAAGTAATAATACAATCTAATATTTATATAATAGCCAAGTCGTTTGTGCACTCTTTATTTAATAAATTCCTAAGAATTTAGGTGCGTTTCATCTCATTCGCCTATCTGTTTCTGTAGCTATTACAATTATTATTGTTGTTGTTATTATTGCTGTTGTTGTTGTTGTTGTTATTATTATTATTATTATTATTATTATTATTATTATTATTATTATTATTATTATT
>JAOPUL010000001.1:548865-560202 GCA_027564515.1 Octopus rubescens | reverse complement strand
ACAGAGTGTGTGTGTGTGTGTGTGTGTGTGTGTGTGTGTGTGTGTGTGTGTGTGTGTGTGTGTGCGCTTACAGCAATTACTTATATATGCATATATGTATGCATATATATATTATATATATATAAATATCCATGTTAATAAATATCCCCAAATAAACATACGAAAATAGAAGGAAAGGCACCCATCAGCTTACGACATTTTGAGTTACTTCATTTCGAATTTACGTTGGTCTCAGCGGGCGTATTTAAAAAAGAAAACACCGTGAAAAAAGAAAACACCTGAAAACCAATACTAAAATGGAAAATAAAAATAAGATGAATGTGAGAAAATATGTACAAATCATTTATTAAAACAGTTATAAGCTAAAAAAAAGAAAAAGATTTACGTAGGATTTTACCTGTCACGTCGTTTTTCGACGTAAGTGTATATCTTGGAAACAATTACCAACGTAAATTGAGGTATGTCTCTATATGTTTGTTTATTATATACAGCTTGATGCACTAGCACGAATGCTTATTACATATGATATAGTTTATTTATTCATTCTAAGCTGATCAATGACACCGTCCATACTGTCCAACATTGTCTTAATAATCATACAAAAAAGAAAAACAATCGGAGTATTGAAGGAAAATAATTCATCAACTTCAAATACGATTGTATTTGTATTTATGTGTGTGCGTGGGTGTATGTGTGTACGTCAGTATGTTTGATTATCGTTATGCATGTTTCAATTCATATGTACGCATAAACACACACATGCATTCATAGACACGCACGCACGTTTTTTTTACTTTTTATTTCTTTCAGTCATTGGACTGCAGCAAAGTTGAAGGATCGCCTTGAAGGTTTTGGTGGAACAAACAGACCACAGTACTTATTATTACGTCTATTACAAACTCTATCCCCACTTAACCGAAACTCTAGGTTATAGGGTTGTAAACAAACCACTGGTGAAGCAGTTGCGCAAAACATAAGGACTCTCACACACACACACACACACACACACACACACACACACACACACACACAGTGTCACTTGTGTGGCGACACAAATCATTTCGAAGCTTTCTGTCCGCAGTAAAAGAGGAGAAAAGGAAGACCTCTCTGTTCTGCCGATACCATTACCACAGCAGCAGTACTAACAACAGCTGTAACACTGAAACTAGCAGCCGCGCAACAGTAGCAGCAGTAGCAAAAGAACCACCACCCTCAACAGCCACCACCACCAACAACAACATCACCAACAACAACAGCAAATGAAAGTCCTCAAACAACAGCAGAACAAAAATACAATGAGCTCAAGATATGCTGCTACCAACTTAGGACCACTCTGTCATGACGTGTGGTGAAAGTGACGAAGAAGAAAGCAAATGGTAAGAAGTAACTAAGAAGAAAATGGGAAATGGTAAAAACACGCCAACACGCTGGAAGTCTAAACAAATGGAATAAAAACCTCTCAACAATCAACACCATTTCCAACAACAAAAACACCAATACCACCAACATTACTATGTTGTTTTGCTAGTCACAATTACTAGCAAAACCTATTATGCACCTAAACCAAGAACAACATCCCAAATTTCATCACACCAACAAATAGCACACTGACACGCTTTAAAATCATCCAAACAGTGCAAAACATATACAATACCATAAAATATATTCGGACGGAGTAGATCTGGGGTCGCCATGGAAGCAGAGTCATCTGCTCAACGACCTCAGGTTATTAGACATAGGTGGCCATCAATGAGATCAGAATTTCAGACCCATGCGCCCTTGCGCTCATTTTCGGTGGATACGAAATTCACTTATCTTTAAGTCGAGCGGTAATGGGAGGAAGAATTTCTGTATTATTTCGGAAAAGCCTGGGTCTCACGATACGGACCATCTTCTTGGACCAGAAAGTAAGAATAAAATACTAGACGTGACCAGTAGCGAAGGAAGCGCATTCAGTAAAGCATCTTCGGTCCAACAGATGCCAAGTGACCAAATTTCTTTAGGCATGTGAAGTGTTTCCTGGCGTCCCACTCCTTAGTGCTAGTAATTTAGGTTCATAATTTAGGTTCAGTGACGATTGAAAGGTGGTTGAGAACTCATTAGAAGCGTATTGATCAGACAATTATGAAAATGTGTGGGCTTATTGGAAGCATTCGTCTGGGGCCCAAATCTCCATAAACCTGAGGGTCTAAATTTCCTTTTTGAGTTTTGCATACAAAACACTCAAATGGATATAACTTGGATTGAAATGAAGAACAAAATACGATTTACCATCAGGATAACTTGCTTTAACACATTACAGCATCATCCCGCTAAAAACGTAACCATCAGATGTTACAATAGTACTAGCCATATTGTGTTCTTACAGTAACGAACTGGGTGTCCATATACATCACATTGCTTACAAAATGGTTGCGCCTTCTTTTTCTCATTCAAGGACCAATGGGCCAGAAACAGTCCACATCCTCCTCAGAGTATTAGTGGGGTTTGTCACCTGGGATGTTTTCCGTGATAAATTGGTTCTTATTCTCTTTAAAACCTTATCGCAACTTTCTACTCCATTTTCTTCTAAATTTCCGAATCTGTCATCATCGCTTAACTCAATCAATTCCCAGGAGTAACCAAGAACTTTATGTAACGTTGGGGTAATACTTATCCATTGTCTAGCTACTTGTTGATTGTGGACTCGGGGAAAATTTTCAAGAACAAAAATGTAAAGATCTGTGCATAAGTTCTTGTACTTCTCTACATCAACTTTCTTCTTGGAGAGCACTCGAAAGACCATAGATAAAGACCATAGATAGAGGCTGACCATTATAATTGAGGACAATTGCTTATACAGTGTCAACTTTTCTGATGTAATAATTTGTGGTCCAGGTGAAGTTTAATCCCCAAATTTTCTATCTTCCTCAGTATATTTTTTGAAATTAGCCAATCAGATTTTTCGGTAGTTGAGATCATCTGAAAGCTTATTAAATGTACTTTAAGAAAATACATATGGTTTGTATGTGATGCATGAAATGCAAAAGTAGATTTTTGGGGTCGAATCCTAATACAGAGCAAGTGTTCATTAAAAAAACAGGTAAAATTTATGGGGATTTTTTCCATTTTTCCATAATTTTTGTCTATAATTACAAAGACAACCTATAGTAAGAGGCAATTTTCATTGACTTTTCCATCATTTCAGACCCTTAGTAAGGAGGTATAGCAGGCTTAGAATGTTATTTTTAGATCTAGGGAGGGGGTGGAATACATACGTTTTGGGGCCCTAGTGAATTTCATCCTCAAAACTTTTTCTCTCCTCCGTAGGATATTAGATATAATTTTGAAATTTATGTTTTCTTAAATTGGTACGTCAGATTTTTCTGGGGTTGAACTCATCTGAAAGCTTATCAAATGTTCTTTAAGAAATATATATATATTTTGTATGTGATGCATGAAGTGCAGACGGAGATTTTGGGGTTGAATCCCTATAAATACCGAGAAATCAATGGAAAGAAAAACTGGTAAAATTTATGAATATTTTTCATTTTACCATACTTATTTGATTCTAATTACAAGGATAACCTATTGTAAGAGTATATTTTCATTGATTTTCCATCACTTCATACCCTTAGCAAAAAGGTGTAACAAGCTTAGTATGTTATTTTTAGATTTAGCGGGGAAATAGACAGACATTGTGGTCATGGTGAAATTCATCCTCAAAATATTTCTTCCCCTAAAAACTGTAAGTCAACGCTCACAACGCGAAAACTCAAATTCTCATAAAATGAGCTTTAAACATAATTCTTTTTTTTTCCAGATTTTCTTTCTACTTTACATATATGCTCTTATTTGAGAAATTTTGAGTGAATGAAGTTTTACTGAATGTCCACCCCTCAGCCCACTGTGCATTATTGAAACGAAATCAACGAAAGACAACTTCACTATCCAAGACGTCAGAAATACAACTGTCAGAATTATAAAGCAAATTAACTGAAACCACGCCTAGTTATAGAATATAGGGTTTTCGTTTGCGCACACTATCTATTCTCTTTCGTTACTTATTTTGTAATATGTTTGAGCAGTAGGGCGTTAGATTAGCGATTCGGTAGATCGGCAGATAAAATAATCTCATATAATATTTAGACATATCTCTTAATGTTCTACGTTCAAATCATATCGGAGTAAACTTTACCTTTCATCCTTTCAAAATCGACAAAATGAAATAACAGTCAAGTTTGGGGTGGAAGGTGGGGGTCGATATATAATCGACGTTATCTACTCCAACTCCTCAAAAAATAAATTTTGGCTTTGTATTTATATCCGAAATTAATTCAACCACTTAATTATGTTGGGAAAAATCGTTATGATATCAATATACAATCGATTGGGCAGAATGTGAGTTCTCATCCGTCTGAAATCAACTCTGACTTTCATTCTTCCGGGCTTAGAAAAAATATAAGAGCCAATCAAATATTAGAGTCAGTTTAGTTGACTCTATTCTTCCTCTAGAATCTGTGGCCTTGCGCCAGTGTTAGAAATCAAGATTTTTACATGGAAAATGGTAGAATCGGTATAATGTCGGACAAACAAAACGACTTACGATATTTAGGTACATCTCTTTATTATTTATTTCTGTGTTCAATTCCCTTTGAGGTAAACATTGCTTTTAATCCTTCCGAGGTTGATAAAACAAGACGTTGGTCAAGTAATGTGATCGATATAATCGACTGTCTGCTCCTGCCAAATGTTTTATCCTTAATTCGGAAATCAGTAATTTCGCACATCTTCAGTGAATTCTCTCCGGGAAAACTGATTTCTTCGCATGGAAACTGGGAATTACTTTGAAATTAGTCATTCACGTTTAACCTATTTCCAAGAATAAAGTTGATTTTCAGAATAATTGTTTGTCTCAGAAATTGTGGATGTTAGAGATTACAAGGTACACACTACATTGCTTCATTCAAAATGTTTGAATATCTTGAACATCAACACTCAATCATATATATAATATATATGTGTGTGTATGTGTGTGTGTGTGTGTTTGCCTGCGTGTGTGCGTGTGTGTCTGTGTGTGTCTGTGTGTGTGTGCCTTCGTGTGTATATATATATATATATATGTACATGTTGATATATTTATTTAGTATGCGTTGACTAATGTGTTATTGAAAACTGTACATAGAAATACTTTTAGTGTATAAATGTTATTAGTTGTAACTGAAGCCATATATTTTTACGACGCCTTTGATAAAAGATTTTATGATGCGTTTGTGTATCCCTCTGTATGTTTTGCCTGTGAGCGTTTGTCTCTATGTGAGACTGTGCACCCCCGCGCGCGCGCGCGTGTGTGTATGTGTGCGCGCCTTCTTTTACTGCTAAGATTCCTGCAAGTGAATATAATGTGTAAATCGTTTCCACCAGAAATGTTCAACTTTCAATCACCCATCTTAAATTTTACTTGAACAAAAGATATTTTATCTACTTCAGCCTTATGGTTCAAATTATATTACAAAATATTGATGAAGGCTATATTGAAAAAACTAAAGTTTTTTTCTTTGGAACAATCACTTTGACATGCGTTGCAGTCACATGTGACGATAAAAATATGAACAACTTCAGCAGGGAATTGATTCGATGCTTTTGTTTTCTTACTATATTTCTCTTTGTATGTTATAGTAGCTGTTC
Source organism: Octopus rubescens (assembly GCA_027564515.1). Taxonomy (NCBI): domain Eukaryota; kingdom Metazoa; phylum Mollusca; class Cephalopoda; order Octopoda; family Octopodidae; genus Octopus; species Octopus rubescens. Next base: position 554,535 of record JAOPUL010000001.1, on the reverse strand, counting down.
GGTATTAATTCAAAAACAATGAACCACAATGGGATGAGTAATTTTCACGTTCTCTTCATACCTCGCATTTGGTATAGTTGTAGATGAGGCCATGTTGGCGTCAGATGATTTGATTATTCTTTTAATGAGAGCAACACATTGATAGAAATCCTGGAAAAACATCATAAATACATTTTTGTGGTATTTACAATTTATGTAACCAGTTTTCTCTCTCTTTCATATTTTTCTGGATAACGAAGGTTTTCAGCCAGTTTTGTAAATCACTAACTCGAATCAGCAGCTATCGTTGTATCCATATAGAAGAGGCTAAGAGTTTCGCATTTAGTTATCAAACTCCTTCTCTGGAGCTACTAATCACATTTAACCGGCTTGCTATCTTACAAGATGTAAACCAACAACAAGCTTTAAGAAAAGAAAAATTGACAAACTATATGATGCATACAGAGTAGGTTAATTTATATTAAGTTGTACTCAAAAATGTCTTACCTGTGTATTTTGGAGACGATTTCTAGTAGAAAATGTGTGATGTTAGCTAAGTAAAATTTTGAATACGACCTCTTCAGTTTCTCGTGAACTAGCAACACATCATTTGTATCTGTAATAATTCATTTCATAAGCCATTCTGCAAACGTTTACTATGTATCCTATATTCTGAAGTGTACAGCTCTTCCATACACTTTCATCAACCACATAAATTTCAGTGATCAGCGCTTTCTTGTAGTATATTTGTTACGATCCTTAATCTTGCTTCATGCTCTTAAGATAATGTATCCATTACAATTTACGTACCGGAAAACTATCTCCATTTTTTTTTTGTGTGTGTCGACAGCAACAATTGGGAAGAATATAAGACATGCTTCGACATTGTAAACACCTCTATAGTTTGGAACAAATTTCTATTGACATATGGCCCATTCCATTAATTTCACTGTTCTATATATTCAAATTCATTTCAGTCTCAGTACACGCTGCTCAGAAACTCGAGTCATCAGTAAAGCTGAAAACTGGTTCCAGATATCTGATTTAATGTCTATCCGCTTCACATAACCGCAACTGTTGTTGACTGGTTGCTATTTATTAAACCAAGCATTACAATCAAATGAAAGAAAGGTGGAAAATGTCAGTGTAACTGATGTGACAAATGTCATTTACTTTTATTCTAATGTTCTTTGAATATATAATTAGCATTTTCGCCCGAGTTCAATGCATACTAATTATCTTAAAGACATCATTCATGATGGAATCAAGTTATATTTGGCTATTTCTAACTTTCAGCATGTCCTCCAAAATATGTGCTTAATGTAATCGGTATTTATACACATTGATACATATACGTTTGTATTATGGTCGATTAGTATACGCACATCTCTGCTTTTATTACTTCTATTGCACAGTATATTTTGTTTATGAAACACAGAATTGTCAATACCAATATTGATATGTCTCTGTATGATATGATTACATGCTGAGATCTATTTAACTATAACAACGAACGGAAGAAAATGAAAAAGAGAAGAGAATTCCCTGAAAGTATGGACGTGGTATCTGAAATAATATCACTAAAGACAAATTCAAAATTATTTTTTTAATATGAGGAAGTAATGTTGTGAAGAAACATCTTATTTCATACATTCAAATGATTATTATGCGTAAAATATATCATTGAAAACACATACATGTAGAGGAATAGCGTATGTGGACAAATAAAACCGAGCAGGATATAATACTAAGTACAAGTAAAATCAAACGAACAATAACTTTGTTATATTATATACTACGTGTGATAATTTATGGTTCAAATACCTTACAATCTTTCAAGTACTCGCTGCCTCTCTCTCTCTCTCTCTCTCTCTCTCTCTCTCTCTCTCTCTCTCTCTCTCTCTCTCTCTCTCTCTCTCTTACTCGCCTCACCTGCGCACACAGCCGAAAATATGGAACAACTGAAGAAAAAAGAAACTATGATTTGAACATCTAGAAGGCAAATACACTTTTTTATACAAAGAAAAGGAAAACTAAATGGACCTAATTCAAAATCAACGATATTTAATAGCGACGTAACTACGTTCATAGATTTGTAAATCAGTAACAAACATATGACTGATCCAGTCGAGATGTGTAAGGAACTTCGTATCGTGATTCTTTTGTAACAGTATATAATAATGTCTGGAGTGCTTCCAATGGAGTGTCATTACAAAAAGTTCGTCAGTTATTCCTAGTGTCAAAAATAAAACAACATTAAACGAAATGTTAGACAAATCAACATTAGATTGTAGCATTACATTCTTATTAGGCATTGACACTACATGAAATACATACTCTAAATACATTCCATATGATGCTGACAAAAGAAAGAAAGCAAAATATAAATGCAAACACACATCCGCATGTATGAAGTTGGAGAATGATTAATAAGATATAACATTTTCAGATAGAACAAATCATTAAAATAATACAAAACGGAAATTGAACACAACAGTCGCTATAAACATAAAATGACTTAACACAAGCCAATATATACATCACACCAGAGGGCATCATTTCAAACCAATTACCATTTCTGCAAAGAAAGAATGAAACACGATTGACATCAGCACAGATATAATAAATGAACCCTCAAAATGTAATGAAAATATTAGTGTCAACTCATATAACCAAACAAGGTATTACAAAAAAGTTATAACAAAGCATATGCAAAAAACTTACCCGAAAGCAACTAAAATAAAGATTTACGATTACCACAACGACGTTCTATGGAAATATATGTCAAAATGCACAAAAGGTATAACGTGACACAGAATGAATCCCAATAAAAACATTTATGAAGACTCATCATCCGAAACAAGAAAAGAAAAGATAAGACAACATAACAAAATCAATAAGTGTAGGTCAACTTAAACACCATTCCAAATTTTACACGAAGCGAACTACTTCACGAATGAATTTATATATATATATATACTTAACAGGGTCCTGCAATGTATTCTGCGTGCTGAAACAAAAACATGCATTTCAGGAAACATAACGATCATTATAGTTATTTAACGTTCACTACACTTGACCCAAATATAGTCACATATTTCTCAGCCGACACCACCTCATATAATAGTAACATTGTTCAGTAAATAATATTGAGAAATAGAAGAAAAAAAAACAATCCATACTTAGTGAATCGTAATGGGGAGGATCGAATATGGGAAGAGAGTAAAGGAGACATAATAGCAGAAATATATATCAATAACGAAGAAGAATGCCAAGAAGCAAACGAAATGCTAAGTATCAGCGAAAATAGACAAGGTAAGACGCTTGAAATGCGTGGGAGCTTCTTTCAGAAGAAGATAGTTAATTTGAATTGACTATAAGACGATTTTACTGAAACATTGACAAGAAACCATGACAGTTACTGACACATCAACGCCAACAGTGGGATGTAGTACACATATTTTCAGCACAATACAAACTCAGAAGGCAAGAGGGAAGTATAATAGCACCACAAGCAAACCTGACCATAAAGTGCAAGGAATTCAGCATAACATTTACCGAACATCTGGGGTCAATAAGTCGTTTGACCCAAGGACCTGACTAATACTTAATAGTATAAGGTATCAATATTCAATAAACTGGTACACACACCAATATCAACAACTTAATGTAGGCTAAAGTGAAAACCAATAATTTACAGTATATTTAAGGTGTGTCTGTGAGGTAAGAAGAGTGCTTCCCAAACACCTATTTCTGGGTTCAGTCCGACTACGTGACACCTTAGGTAAGTGTCTTGTACTATAGCCCCGTGCCAACCAAAATCTTTTCAGAAGAGGTGCCAGACGAATACTAATAGAAACCCGTTTTCTTTGTGTGTGGATGTGTCTGTGTGCCTGTATGTATGTGTGCGTGTGTATGTTTATGTGTGTGTGTGTTATTCCTCCACAACCGCCTGACAACTTGTGTTGGTTTGATTATATACGTAACTTAGTGATTCAGGCAAAAGAGGCGTTAACACAAATACCTGGGGTAACAAAATCAGAACTGGAATCGATAGCCTCGTCCCTAACCATTCATGACATTCATGACATGGTACTCTATCATGGCCGCAATCAGGAATCAATCCAAAGATAAAAATGTGTGTGTGGGTGTATGTATATATATATATATATATATATATATATATACCCACGTTGTGAAGTACATATAACAATTGCAAATTCACACATGCGCAATTAAACTTACACGGGCAAACTCAAACACATAGAGTTATACATATAAATGCCACCGTATATGTATCAGTTTGTTCAGAAAGTTTTTAGCGGTTGCTAAGCGCAAGAAAGGATAAGAAATGTTAACTATATTCTCATCTTTATTCATTGAAGAAGTTTCCGTTGTTTTAAATGACCTTATTCCACCATCCAGGCAATTTAAATATTCCATCGCAATAAAACTCGGTCGTTTTGAGGAAAAGAAGTCATCTAAGTGGACTTTGTCACCATCTAAATCATTTAATGATTTTCCTTTTAGTGGGTTCTGCAGACAGAAAAATAAATGATAATCAGATGCCGTATTGTCAGGAGAGTATGGTGGATGGGGCAAGAGATCCCACCCAAGTACATGCATGTTTGTGCGTGTAGCCAAAAACACATCTGATCGGACATTGTCCTAGTGGAACACATCCCCTTTCAAGCTGGAGAGCGCTGGCCTCAATTCCTTGGCCTTTTGATTCAAATTTGCTAGTTAACTGCAGTACACATCAGCATTAATGGTCTGATTTTGTGGGAGTAGCTCATAATAATTAATGCCTTTGAAATCCCACCAGACATAAAGCATCACATTTGTTTTTGTAATATTCTGCTTTGGAAGATTCTTTGCAGAATACCCACGCAAACCCCAAGATATTTTTCTCACTGTATTTTCGTAAACAATCTATTTTTCATCTCCAGTTACCAGTTGTTTCAGGAAAGGCTAATTTTCATTGCGTTTCAAAAGCATATCTCACACGGTATACCGGTCCAGGCAGTTTTGCATTGACAAATTGTGAGGCACCCAAACATCATGGCGTGAAATTTAGCAAATGTTCCGTAATTGAAACTTCCAACTTCTTTGCAATTTCTCTAGTCGTAATATGCGAGTTTCCCTCAATGGTTACCTTCAAAATATCATCATCTTAGTTTGAGGGTCTTCCATAATGACTGTCATCTTCCAAGCTGAACTCAACACATATAAAGTTTGCAAGCCATCTTCGAACAGTTGATAGACATACAGCGTCTACATTATAAACTCCACAAATGATTTCACACGTTTCTACGGCATTTCCACCTTTTATTAAGAAGAAAAGCATTGCGTGGCGAATATGTAATTTTTGGTTATCCATTCTAATGGCAAATAGGGCTGAATGGAGTAACATATATGCTGATTTTTAACGTGGAACGGAGCTGAGTGGCTCTAATACTGCAAGCAATTCTCAAATATGACTCATACTGAGATTAGGATTGTTGCATGAATTCCTGAAAGACACACATCGTGAAATCACTGAGAGCTTTCCGGACAACCTGTTACATGACATGTGAGTATCTATGTGTAGTACGTGTGTGTGTGTGTATGTGTATGTGCGTATGTGTGTGTGTGTGTGTGTGTGTGTGTGTGTGTGTGTGTGTGTGTGTGTGTGTGTGTGTGTGTGTGTGT
>JAOPUL010000001.1:401639-414159 GCA_027564515.1 Octopus rubescens | reverse complement strand
CCTCTGGTGAACGTTGCTTTGGCACACTTATCTAGCCCAATTATTATTATTATTATTATTATTATTATTATTATTATTATTATTATTATTATTATTGAAACTTATTATTATTATTATTATTATTATTATTATTATTATTATTTTTATTTTATGAAAACTCTCAGCTCACTTTGCTGGGTATGATGTAAAGTGTCAGCCGTGATAGTAAACACATATGTGACACTCTTTCTGATCATTCCTCGAGTACCTCGAAGTGAATTATTGCAGTTCCAAGCAATGATGATTTTTATAGGTGTTCAATTGTTACATTTGTACCAATTTTCTTGAGCCATATTAGTAGTTGAGTGCTGATAATTCCAAGCGTGCCAATTATTACTGGTATCACGTCCACTCTCTTCATTGCGCACAACAGGCGTATTTCCCACTTCAAATTGTCATAGCTTTTCAGCTTTTTTTCTTCTTTCACTTTGATTCTGTTGTCACCGGGACATGCTATGAAGATTATCATGCAGGTATTTTCTCTTTTTTTTACCATTACAATGCCAGGTTTCCTATATCTGATCTGATCTGATGGTCACACTGGATCATTACATCCCACATGATTTTGTACGCTTCATTCTTAGTAACTCCGTCTGGGAATAGTCATACCACGTCTTTGTTCTTTGTAGGCCGTGATATTCCCACATAGCTCCCAATGGATCATTCTTGCAGCATTGTCAAGTCGACCATTGTCTCGTTGTACCAATTTTGGGCATTCATTAACAATATGTCATTATTATTTTTATTGTTGTTGTTGTTGTTGTTGTTGTTGTTGTTCTTGTTGTTCTTGTTCTTGTTGTTGTTGTTCTTGTTCTTGTTCTTGTCACCACCAGCAGCATCTCTGACTTATACTGATCGAGCACATTGACGTTCAAGAAATTTGCACTGTGATTCATAAGTTTCTGTAATGACAATTGAAGTGTTTTATCTTTATGATTGTTTCAGAAAAATATCTGTTATTAAACTCTTCGTAACTCATCTTATTGGCGGATAAAATATTATCTACCCACTTCTTCCGCACCTAGCAATCATTTTTATTTAAAATATCAAGTTTGAAGATTGAAGCGTTGAAAGGCAATATGACAGCAGTATCACTGAAACTGACTTGTGCACAGTGAATTTGACTTCTCAAAGCGAAAAAGTAACATTTTGTTAGGGGAAATACAATAACAAATGCGTTCGTGTTAACTCTGATGACGCCATTAATGTTATGGTGCAGCTCAGATACGGTGTGAAGAACGTTTTCAGTGTAAACAACACCAACATCAACAATTGCAACAAGTATGAAAACAAGAAGAGAAATAATGCAATGAAAGGGGGAAAAGATAAAATAATGTTAACATCGACAAGACCAAAAAATAGTTGAAATGTCAATGCAAAGTTGAACGAAATATCTGACAACAACAATAACAACAACAAAATAATCAACAAGAACAGCAAAAACGGAAACCAACTAGTAAAATAAACCAAGAGCAGTGATAGGAAAAAACAATAATACAAAAGATAACGCCAACAGCATTCAGAGTAGTACATATAATTGAAGCAATATTGCAAGAGCCACCAGCATATAGATTAGATGTTATTTCCAGTTCAAAGTTGAACATATGTGGTGAATGAAGGTCTATGTTGAACGGCCTCGAGTTGTAATGGTTCTAGAAGACGATTTCAATAGTTCGCGAAGTAGTACGATCACCCTTTTTACCCTGCGCTAGCAGAATAGTACCTGAAAAGTGAGTGATGTAATATTTGCTATTTCACGAAATGAAGAAAGCATGTACCACTGGAATTCTTGCTTCAAAGTGTAGAGAATGTGAGACGGCACTTCAGGAACCTATGTGTTTCAGAGAAATAACGAATACTGCAAGCTAGGTGTGATCGTCCTTCCAAAGTTGTGTTTTATTGAGAGCCGGTAAACTTGAGCCAGCGGATTTTGATAGTGCTACTGAAAAATGAAAAAAAAAGACTTCTTCTTTGACCAGGTTTAAAAGGTAATATAATTCTGCCTTGAGCAGGCTAAAAGCGAGAAAGTTCTTGTACCCTTGAAAGTTTGGCAGGGTTAAAGTAAACCCAGGCAAACAAAAAAATTAACACAAGCAGAAACTAGAGAGAAAGAAATCAACAACAAAATCAACAAAATCAAAAATACCACCAATAAAAAATAAGAAGAATAGACATAGCAACAACGAAACCAAAAACAGGGAAAACAAATCACTTGTAAAAATAAAAGTATAAAGAGAAGAAGGAGCGATAGACATACTTCTACTCAAAAGTGCAAACGCCATCATCATTAGGTTATAGAACTACGGCGTGCAAATTTCGAATGAAATTTCCAAAATGCTAGAGGGGTGTTTTAGGGAACGGAAATCACGAAGACAAATCGTATGTTAATAATTTCTTCCAATCATTAGATAAAACATTGAATTTAAAATACATGAATAACGCGTGTGCCTTGGTGGATCACTTTTAATATTACTTGGGATCACTAAACCTTTACCGAGACCAGCGCTACTTGTGAATGACTACGAAGCTTATGCTTCCCGCGTGGAACCAGATCACGTGACATACTCTTACTGTTCCATAAAGATCTAAATCACTATATAAAAGTCTTTCTTTACTCGGATGATAGTGAGGCTCCCTGGCGTTCTAACGGAATACAATCTTCCTACAGTCTTGTCGCCGTTTATTCCTAGACAAGCTCGGACCAGCAGATATTTTAAGGCATCTAGAAAGTCTTCAAGAATCATTATACCCAGATTAGAACTGTACGGACGTTAAGAGTATGCAGGCGTACTTGAAAATGGTTTGTGTTCATGTGTTTCCAACTGTCTCCCAACTAGCAAGTGAATTTACCAAATGTCTCAACGCAGATTTAACCAAACCTCAGTCGACCTTGTCGTCCTATTTAGATTGAGCTTTCATTAGGTTAGCAGAACGAAATAGCGTAAGATGTCTACAATTTAACATGCGTAGCTGGACAACGCACATGAAATGCTATCCAGCACAAAACTATCAAGAAAGGCGTCTGAGTACTGAAAGCTCAAAGTGTTATTTCAGGTAAAAAGTATAAAGTGACCGCTATAACAAGCTACGTAAGGGAGGATTGGGGGCAATCGTCAACGACATCTGGTATGCTATATCAAAGTGTAAAATTAGAACAGACTTTGCTAGTATTACTAAAGAAATAAGCTTCTGATGGACTCCTTCTCATTCTTCGTTTTCATTGTTATAGCTAGATTCTGCCAGATTCTGATACTACTAGATACTTATAACTCTCTCCTTCTTTCAGTGATTTTAAAGTCTGGCGATCTGGTAAATTGATGCCTTCACTGCTGACTACCTGTCCCTTTTTAGTGACTAATATTGCCAAATTCCATGCCTATATTTTTCGGAAGAGCTTTACAGTTTGTATTAAAGAATTTATCTCTTTTTTATTCTTTCTAAAATGCTTCAGATCAACCATGTAGAGCAAATGGTTAATTTTTCCGTTACTATCTTTAAACTAATTGCCCTGTCTTTAGCATAACACAAATAATAAACTGCGATAACGAGTCTCCTTGGAAAATTCCTCTCTTGATATTAATTTTTCTTAAGGCTGTGTCACCTGTGTAGAGACGTACTTTCCCTTTCTTGATGCTATAGCTAATTAACTCTCTTATGTTGCCTGCAATACTGAATATTCTCAAACATTCACTTATACATGCCATACGCTTTCTTATAATCTACCCATGTTTTTTGTTAATTTTTTCTTTCTAGATTTCACTTCTTTTAGAACTGCTTTGCCTGTGTATAATAGATCATGAGTGCCTCTAGCCTTCTTCCTGCAACGTTTCTGTTCTTCTGGCAGCAATTTCTGACTGTCAGGGTATTCGTAAAAGCTTTCGGAGAGCATTCCTGATAACAGCTTCCACACTTAATGGTAAGTGATTGGTCTATAATTACTAGCTATATTGCCCTTCCTTTTGTATTTCATAAGGAGTAGTGGTATTACTCCTCTATTCATACAATCCTGAAGTTGTTCCCTCAGTCTCTCATGTAAGCTATGAAATTTATTTAACCAGTACCCTTAAACTAAATCTGGTCCTGGCCCATACATTTCGGCATTTTTCTTAACACTTTTACTTATTAATTAATACACAGTTAGTTTTAGATCCGGCTGCTTCTCACAAATTACTTTTCCCATTACGTTCTTTAACCTGCGTCTCCTGCATTTCCTCTCTGCATATCCACTGTTATTGACTGGCTTATCTCAAATATTACTCCAGAAGTTTCTAGCTTTTTCTGCTTTAAGTGTCACATCTTCAAGACTTGCTTCTACACTATCTATTTGGCTGTAAATTCTCCTCTAGTCTGTCTCAGACAATTTGTTCTGTAGATACCTGTCTATTCTTTTCTGATATCTTGAACGCTTACCTACGGTTACTATGATACATTGTTTCAACACTTTCATGACTGTTCCCAAATCATTTCTCTTTGACTAAGTATTTTTTCTCAAGGGAAGATTTAAATCTTGTGTTTCCTAACTTGTTCAGTTTCCAGGCTTCTATTCTACTCAGATCGTTTCTTAAAGTTTTCATTTTATTTATTAATTTCATTCTCCATATTTGCTCCTTCCTAATCCCTTTCCTCTGGAATACCTAATCTTCTGGTAACTACTGTCCATCCTACCTGATAAATAAGTTAGTGATGCCGATATTTTTAATATCTATTCTACTGATCACATAATCTATTTTCCTAGTCATATCTAGAAAATTCCCTCTAGTGGCACCTTTTAATGCAAGTATTCTTTTTTCTTCTTTCTTCTTTATTTGTTGCTTCCTACAGCTTATCTAAAATCTTCTGATCTACCACTTAAGTCGCTGGTGCTTAAGTCCCGTCCTTATCAGTAGTGTTATTATTATTTTTCCTCTTAGAAGGCAGCGAGATGGCAGAATCGTTAGCACGCTGGCAAAATGCTTAGTGGCCTTCATTCCGTCTCTACGTTCTGAGTTCAAATTTCGCTGAGGTCGACTTTGCCATTCATCCTTCCGGGGTCGATAAAATAAGTACCAATTTAACATTAGGGTCGATGTAATCGACTAAGTCCCTCCCTCGAAATGGCTGATCTTGTGCCTAAATCTAAAACCATTATTTTTCCTTTTAGGTTTTTCTTTTGTTTGAACTGTATCTCTTATATTTTTATTTGTTTTTTCTACTGATTGGTCTTTATTTTCCAGTTCCCTTGTGATCTACTCCACCTTTAATTATGTCGTCCAATTCCTTCTCCTAACAGCATCGGCCTGGTCTACTAGTCTCTGCTCAGTTACATTAAACATACCCTTCTCTGCCCAGCGAGAGACAATCCCTTAAATGTCTTGCCTTATTTTCGCTGTTACCACCAGAGTTTATGTGCACAATCATATCTCTCATAAACTGAAATAAGGTAATGTTCGTCACCATCATCATCACCACTATTACTAATCGACATTTAATAGTTTCAAGTAAGTTTCTATTGGATCACTTGCTACAGATTTGTGTCGCTGAAGTGTGTGCAGCATTGTAGAATGTTTTCGTCATTTCGGGAGAATTGTATTGCATCAATATGTTTTGTTATGGAGTTTTGCTTGAGTCTTCTGTGGTATTAGTTTTCGTGTTGTGCGTTATATGTGTAGTGCGACTTGTGTTCTTCTGTTGAATATCTGGCCTGTATGGCACATGCTGTAGGGTTGTGAATTTTATTGGGTATTTACTTTACGAATGTATTCCTGTGTGATTTGTGTATAGTATTGCATTGCAGTATGCGTATATCACTTGTATTTATTGTTATTGTAACACTAATAATAATTATAATAATAATTATAATAATAAAATCGATTATTGTTATTGTAACATTTCTCAGACTGATAGTTTGGCAATATACTTTGATCATGGGTCCTGTAATTTTTTTCATTCCAGTTCCATTCTCAAAATCTTCTCCAAGTAGTGCTGTTTTCGGAGCATCTCAGTCTTGATAGTGACTCCAAGTTTGCCAAGCTATTACTAAAATCTGGTTGTCACTGCTCCAAGTCCTCCTATCAAAACGGGGATAACCTTCACTTTCCTCAGCTGCAACCCACATGCTTCAAATCTTGGTACTTATCTACTTTACCCTTCTCTTTCTCTGCCACACGAATATATCCTTGGATAGTGATGTCAATAATCCTGCAATGTCTTTTTTCTTTCTCAATCAGGATCAAATCAGATCTTCTTGCTTCAATTACGTTCTTACATTGCACACTGAAGTCCCATAGCAATTTAACCATATCGTTTTCCATTACACCTAGCGGCTGGTGTTCATAACATTTGTCAGCTCGTTTCAAGTTGTATTTATCACATAAAGACCACTGTACAATTCGAACAACATTGTCATGCCGTCTCCTGTACTCCCGCTGTGCAAGAGAGCGACATTCACATACAATGAGGCTTGTGGTTTCTCAAACCTTCCCACACCTTCTGAACATTGGTGATTCAATCGTTTTGTCAATGTGGAATTTTACGTAATCTGTCCTTAATGCCTGTTTTTGGGCAGCACAGATGAGAGATTTTGTTCCTTCTTTCAAATCTCCCTTCCTCATCTAGGCCCATGTTTCATGCTTGTCGATCTTTCCTGTATTGTGCTCTTTGTCCGTTCTTCTTAGAAAATATTTATGCATCACCTTGTCTTTCTATACTGTAGTTTTCGTTTCATCTTACTTTTTTTAAAACTCTTCTTTGTTGGTTAACGATTCTGTTTCTACAATCCCAGTCAATTTAACTCTTATGTGTAATCGTTCTGTGCTGTTCCGAATATACCATCCAAGACTATTTTCTTCACTTCTTGTGCAATATTCGCAGCTTATCACTTCTCTCCCGACATCTTTTCGGGATAAATATATCCTATGCACGTCACTTTTAGAATGTAAGGATCCATACATTGTCATTTTCTTTCGCGTTTCTCGGTCCGTCTGGTTTATCACTTCTTTTGTCCATTTCAGTATGCCCACACCATAACGTAGTACTGATACATCCCTGATATTGACGGTGGTTATCTTATTTTCTCCAGTTAGTTTTGGTTTGAGGATCAAACACAATCGTCCCATGTACTCTTTCTTGTATAAACTCTTCATTTCATTTTTCTTTTATTCTGTCAGTCTCTATGATGCCAAGGTAGGTATAACCACTCTTTTCGATGTCCCTGATGACACTTCCGTCTGGCATTTCTATCCCTTCGGCTTCTCACCAACTTTCCTCTTTGAAGTATTAGAACTCCACATTTCTTTATCCCGAACCCCACTACTATGTCCTCACTGAACAGGTGTAATGTTTTGATCAATGGGTTAACCTGCGCCTGTTTCCAGAAAACTTCAAGGCGTCCATCAATAACAAATGGTTGGTTTTAAGGATTCGACGTCGTCACATATAAGCAAGGTCGCTCTTTCTCAGTAGAATAGATAATAGAATCATGCACATGACAAACGGAAGTGGAGATACGCTATATCCCTGAAAAATCCCGCTCTTGATTGCGACCTCGCCAAGCGTTTTACCGCATGACGTTATTTCAACCATCCAACTTTCCATGCTCTGCTGCATAAATTCTCTTATAATATTGGCTAATCAAAAAAGGGAGGGACACTCTAATATCCACAAATGAGGAACTAGGTCATATGCCTTTCGGCAGTTAATCCATGTCAGTGAGAGGTTGGTATGTCTCATTCTGCAATCTCTAATGATTACTTTATCTATCAAGAGTTGATTATTCGTGCTTCTACTTCTTCGTTTGCAACTTTTTTCTTCTTCTGGAATAATGTTTACATTTTCCAAGAAGGAATATTTGGTTTTTGACAAGATCACAGTGTATAAGGCAGGCAATAGATCGGAAATTTTCAACAGTATTCCCCTTTTATGCATCCGTCAGGCAAATCACTGACCCTCCAAGTGTCATCCATTGATGGAAATGGTTTTGTCTTGTTTAAGATTTTATTAAACTCGGCTGCAATATTTCCATGTAATATTGTAAGTTTCTCTGTCCAGTACGCTTGAACTCCATCGGGTCGAGGAGCCTTCCAATTAGGGAGCATGCAGCATTGCGTCCTGATCATCGTTACCGTTATCCTAACTTTTTCTTGGGCCATACCTCTTGACTCTTGTTTCAATTCCCAAAGCCAATCTGCATCCGATTTATGTGTCTTTCTCCTACTTTTTTCTGCATTTGGGATTACATCTTCGTGACGGTTTCCGCCATTTAGTTCCTGATATAGCTTCTTTGGTCTACCAGGAAAAGTCTATTCTGACTGGACCTCATGGCATTCCTACTTCTTGATTTGGCTGTTTTAGCCACCAGTCTCTGTTTTAACTCTTCCAAAACTCTTCCAAAACTCTACTTTTCCCGATCTGGTATTTGAAATCCAGATCTTTGTAATTTCCTGTTGAAGTCATCTGGTTATTTTTGTGTCTCTCCAATAGGATGATATCTCTTCTGAGTACTTTCATTGAGTTTTAGATTCTTTTTTTCGACTATGGTTCATTATTACTCTTACCTTGTGTATCTTTCATTCCATTCACTTTTGCTGCATATAGACTGACTGTCTTCATAAGATTATTTATGTCTGCAACATTCGTTATCTCCACATGATCAATTATCTTATTTACTCTATCCACTATTGATTTCAATTTTCTTCGGTCGATCTTCTTAAAGTTCTTATTTTCTGCAAAGTCTCTCTTCTTTCAAAGTTTGTTGTTCTTCGTAGCTTCATCGTTCTACATGTATTAATGCTATTCCAGTTAATGCAGTGTCTGTTCCAGGATGAATTTCATTTCGATCATTCTCTCTTGTAGCTCCATCACCAATATGTTGTTCATTGTGTTCATTTTCAGTGGGTTCTTGAATTTGGACTTTGTTGATTTTCTTCTTTATGGCTTTGAGCTATTGCTCAGTTAAACATTGATGTTTGCTGATTGCTCCAGCTTGCTCACGCAGTATCTTCTCCGTTGTTTCAAACAGGCCTCTCTCAGACCACACTCTGAACATCCTCTGTCTATAACCTCTCTTTAGAGTTCCATTTTCATTAATCTCTAATAGTAGTCTATAACAACAGAATTTATCTTTTTATCCCATACCCAGCTCGCAGTATTTTTATGACGGTTGGACCTACCCTTTGGAGCAGTAGAACACCCACCGGACGCAGCACCTTCAACTTTGGTTCCAGTCCCGTTAACGTCGTTGTTTGTATAATGATTATTCGACATTTTCACTCATTTATGAGGTGTGTTTGTTTGTTTCGAGACACCATCTCTAGAAAGATAGTCAGCCAAGACCGAAGAGCTCTTTCTGCCCATGGGGCAAAGCTATCTACCTTCAGTTTCTAAATCAGAGTGTTCCGTGCCCTAGACAGACCGCCGGTCAAGGCTATCAAGTACTGTCCACCTGTTTTTGGATGGTCATTGACTATTCTGATTTCCCATACCCTTTGTCAGGTCTTGTTTTTTATTCTACAGGGTGTCCGAAATCAATATTTTACCCTCCTCACCAAGCAAGCTTAGTGGGGTTGCCGGTTTAGTCGCCGACGGTCAGAGCATGTTACTGTTACACTGTTGACTATGTCTTTTGGCAAGCAGTTTTCTAAACCTAACACAATTATAACTGAACGATCTTGTTGCCTGTGGCAGTGGTAGCTCGGCTATATTCTGTGTTGTGGATACCAGGTCTCATTCCGGTAGGCAGGTTGCGGCTTCACTGTGTATGGATGGAGGAGGGGAGGCTGTTTAATTGAGACAGTGGCAGACATAAACTCAGTTTGATTGGTCAGGTGTGTAGTTGGTCTGGTGGTGTGTGAGGTGAGTTGGAGTGGATATGGGTGGCGTCCCTATCGGATGTTTTAGTTGTTTGTGTGGGTTTGAAATATGTGTCTTTGTGTCAGTGTGTGTGTGTGTCTTTTTGTGGATAATAAAAGATAATTCTAAATAAAATCTTGTTTAACTTGTTGGAATACAAACAGTTATTTTTAGGCTCGTAAAAAATGGGAAATTATTATAAAAAATAAAATATTATGGTACTCCCATGCATCTCTTTAGAACTTTGTATTGGATGTTTTTTTTTGTTTGTGGGATTTGAAATGTATGTGTGCGTGCACTTGTGATGGACAAGTGTGTAGATAATAAAAAATAATTCTAAAAAAATCATCTTGTTCAATGTGTTGGAATACATACAGTTGTTTTTATGCTGGTAAAAATAAAAAACAGGGAAATTATTATAAAAATATAAATAATTTGGTACTCCCATGCATCTACTTAGAATTCTGCATCTGATGTTTTTGTTGTTTGTTAGGGTTTGAAATGTGTGAGTGTGCGCGCAAGTGCTGGCCAAGTATGTGGATAATAAAAAATAATTGTAAGCAAAATCTTGTTTAACGTTTTGGAATACATACAGTTGTTTTTAGGCTGGTAAAAAGGGAAATTGTTATAAAAATAAAATAATATGGTACTCCGATGCATCTATTTAGAATTCCGAATCGGATGTTTTTGTTGTTTGTGGGGGTTTGAAATATGTGTGTGTGCGCGCATGTGCTGGCCATGTTTGTGGATAATAATTTTTAAAATAAACATTTTTTTTATTATATGCACAAATGGCCAGCACATGCGTGCTAACACACACATTCCAAATCCCCGCAAACAACAAAACCATCTGATACGTAATTCTACATAGATGGATGTGAGTACCATATTATTGTACTTTTATAATTATTTTCCTGTTTTACCAGCCTAAAAACAACCGTATGTATTCCAAAACGTTAAACAAGATTTGAGTAGTTTCATTGAAATTTTGATTCGTCTTTTCCACCATCGTTCATCATTTCTCTTACCTTTTTTAACGTTCATTCCAATCACTTTTGCTGTATATGTACTGACTGCCTTCATAAGAGCATTTCTATCTGTAAACTTCATTATCTGCACATGATTATTTTATTTACTCTATTCACTATTGTTTCTAATCTTCTTCGGTCGATCTTATTTTGTTACCTGTGGCAGATGTAGCTTTGCTGTGTTCAGTGTTCTGGAAGGCAGGTCTCGTTCCGTTAGCTAGACTGCTGCTGCTTTACTGTGTACGGGTGAGGAGGGTAGGGTGTTGAATTTAGAGGGAAGACGGTCATGATATCCGTTTAATTGGTCTGGTATTTTAGTTGTTGTGGGGGTTTATGTAGTCTGGTGGTGGACAGAGGTTGTGTGGGTGGCGTTACGGGGTAGGATAGTAGCAGATGTAAATTAGTTTAGGCTGCGAAAAAAAAATTTAATAGAAATTTTCTAACATTACTGTTAATTCAAAAGTCAACGTGTTTGGTTCGCAAACTAAAATTTTGAAATATATCGGTCATGTTTGTCTTGCCCATTGTAGTGTGTGCGTTTGTGCGTGTGTCTGTTGTCAAACAGGGAGCGAAGATAAATTAAAAATGTGTTTCTTTGTGTTTTTTGTGAAATAAATAACTCGTAGGATCGGAGCGTGTATAAAGTAGTTTAGGCAGCAAAAGAATGTTTTTTAACAGAATTTGTTAAACATTGCTGTCAATTCAAAGGTCAACGTGTTGGGTTAGAGAGCCATAATTTTGAAACAAATTGGCTGTGTTTGTATTGCCCATAGTAATGCGTATGTGTGTGTGTGTATGGTAAAACTGGGAGTGAAGAGAAATGAAAAATGTGTGTCTGTGTGTTTGTGTACCATAACCTACATGTAGGATACGTGCTGACATAAAATAGTTTATTCTGCTAAAAAAATTATTAAATAAAATTAATCTTACATTGCGAATAAATCAAATGCGAACTAAAATGTTAAAGTATATGGGATGTGTTTGTCTTGACAATTATATTATGTGTGTGTGGGGGGATCTGTGATTAAACTGGGAGCGGAGAGAAATAAAATATGTGTGTGTGTGTTTATGTGGCATAACCACATTGTATGATAGTCGCCGCGGATGTAAAGTCATTTAGTCTTCTAAAAGGTTTTTTTAATAGAATTGGTCATACATTGCGATTAATTCAAAAGTCAGCGTATTGGGTTAGCTGACTAAAATTTTGAAGTATACCAGCTATTTGTCGTGCCCATAGTAGTGTGTGCGTGTGTGCATGTGTGTGTCTGTCTGCGTGTTTGTGTGTGCGCGCGAGCGTGTGTGTCTGTGGTCAAACTAGGAATGGAGAGACATTTAAAATATTTTCCTGTGTAGTATAACCAAATTGTATGTAGTATACAAGCGGATTTAAAGTAGTTTAGGCTGCTAAAAAAGATTTTAAAATAGAATTGCTCTAACATTGCTGTTAATTCAAACGTCAACGTGTTGGGTTAGCGAACTGAATTTTAAAAATATATCAGCTGTGTTTGTCTTGCCCTTTGTAGTGTGTGTGTGTGTGTGTGTATGCGTGCGTGCGCGCGTGTGTGTGTGTGTGTGTGTGTGTGTGTGTGTGTGTGTGTGTGTGTGTGTGTGTGTGTGTGTGTGTGTGT
>JAOPUL010000001.1:268279-278955 GCA_027564515.1 Octopus rubescens | reverse complement strand
TTCACATGTCTAGCATAACAATATAGCAGAGATGAAGTAAGACAAGCTTAGACGAACAAAACACAAACTTATCTTCCTTTTGGTGCCTTGTATTTGCCGGAAATGGATTCGGAGCTGTGTGTCTTCCTTACCATACCGAATCACATGTGCCAAATAATATTGACCATTTTCATACAGCAAAGTAGAGTGGGAAACTCACTTTTAAGGATGCAGCAGGACTCCCAAAGCGGCCACTTCTGCTTTTAGCATTGGCACTCTCGACACTGCTGCTTCTTGCAACAGAACTCTCAGTGCAGGGCGGCTTCAGCTTTTAGTGACAGCGCTGGGTGCCTAACAGGCACAGGACTCTCAATGCAGGTGGGTCTTCTTTAATACAGCAAGGCACCAAGCATCACGGTCCCTCGTCATCTCATTTGAAAGATTCAGTATTCCGGGGCCATCTTTCATTACTTCGTCCCATGTCTTCCCGGGTCTCTCTCTTCCCTGGGTTCCATCCACTTTGAGTGAATGGTATTTCCCTATGGGACTATTGGCCTCCATCCTCGTCACATGACCAAACCAGTGCAGTCTTTTCTCTTGCACACTGCCTCTAATTCTTCTTATGTCCAGCTTCTCTCTTAGTTCACTGACACTCTTTTGCACATGTATATTTACATTACACATCCAGTGAGGCATACTAGCTTCATTTCTCTCTGGCCTTCGCATGTCCTCTATATTTAGGGCCTATGTCTCACTTCCATGTAGAATTGCCATTCGAATACATGCATCAAACAATCTTCCTTTTACATGAAGAGAGAGGTCTTTCATTCCCAACAGAGGCAAGAGCTCTCTGAATTTTCTCCAACCTATACTTATTCTAGCCACTACACTATCTGTACATCCTCCCCCACTGCTAATCTTGTCCCCTAGGTAGCAGAAATCATTCACTATTTCTAAAGAGCCCTCAGGGCATTTGATAGACTCAATTTTATGGCTCTAGTGCATCTTCCACATATGAACCTTCTTTTCCTTGATACTCTTCCTATTATTCCACTGCATCTCTTGTATGTCCATAGCTTACACTGAGTACACCATATGAAATTCCTGCCTACAGATCGAGCCACTTACCTGAGGCGGGTAGAGTCCTGTCTGTTATCTTGCTTACTAAGACCTTAATATTTGCTAAGTTAACCTTAAGGCCCTTAGATTCCAGGTTTTGCTTCTACATCTGGAATTTCCTTTCTAGCTCTGCTATAGTAATCTGCATATAGTAATTCCCAAGGGGTGCCTATCTTGAATTCCTCTGTTATGGCCTGGAGGACAATGATGAAGAGTAGGGGACTGAGAACTAATCCTTGGTGGACCCTTACCTGTACACCAAATTCTTCACTGTACTCATGGTTAACTCTCACCTTACTGACTGCACCCCTATACATGGCCTGTACTGCTTTTACCAGCCAGTCATCTGCTCCTAGCCACCTTAGAGCCTACCAAATCACACAGCAGGGTACAATATCGAAAGCTTTCTCAAGATCAAAAAATGCCATGTATAAAGGTTTATTCTTGGCTAGGGTACTTCTCTTGAAGTTGCCTGACTATGAGCATCAGTGGTGCTTCTCCCTGGGGCAAAGCCAAACTGCATTTCATCTAGTCTAATTCTGCCTCTGATTAATCTGGCTATAACCCTCTCTGTAATTTTCATCAACTGGTTCAGAAGTTTGATGCCTCTATAATTGTTTCTATCTAAGGCATCTCCCTTACCCTTTTAACAGCTAACTATAATGCTGCTGCACCAGTT
The DNA here is from genome assembly GCA_027564515.1 of Octopus rubescens. NCBI lineage: Eukaryota > Metazoa > Mollusca > Cephalopoda > Octopoda > Octopodidae > Octopus > Octopus rubescens. The sequence continues at coordinate 277,178 of JAOPUL010000001.1, read as the reverse complement.
GCTGGGTATCACACCTCCCTGAATAACCTGATTAACTATGTGGGTGACTAGCATATATCCTACCTTGCCGGATATTTTGAGCATATCAGCAGTGATTCCAGATGGGTCGGGGGCTTTCTCAGTTTTCATATCTTTAATTATCTTATCTATCATACTGCAGTCCACTAGTATAGCTGGTCCCTCTGTTGGGTTCACATCTGGGAGACTCCCTTTATTTCATTCATTCTCCACGTTCAATAGCTTTGCATAGTCACTCTTCCAAGCCTCTTTCTTGGCCGCATCACTAAGTGCAAGCCTACCATTATCCATTAACACACATTTTTCTCCTACGATATCTCTATTCTCTCTGACACACTGTCTCGCAATCTGGAAAACCTTGAGTCTCTGATCTTCACACTGCAGTACCATGGTGAACATCTTCCTTTCTGCTTCTGCTCTAGCTATATACACCTTACGCCTAGCTTCCCTTTTAGCTTTCTGATATGATTCTTTGCTACCCCCTTTTTTCCACTCTTTCCAAACTCGCCTCTTCGCTTTTATGGCCCCGTCTCTGTCACTGTTCCACCACCATGTCACCCTTGGTCTGGCAAAGGTGTTGCTCTATCCACAGACTTGGTCTGTCGCCCTTAGCTGATTGTCCTGTAGGAATTTCCAATTGCTCTCTATGTCATATGTGTCTATCTCTTCCTCCTTCTCATCGAAGGCTTCATTAAGAACATTCCTAAACCTCTGCCCATTTGGTAGCTCCTTTAGCTTCCACACCTTCCTTTTCCATATCGGCTTGCGTCTCCAAATCCTTCTGGCCCTAAGTTTGAAGTCACTAGCCACCAGCCTGTGTTGTGTTGTACATCCTTCCCCCAGGAAGGACTTTACATTTAGTAGCATACCACTGTCCTTGCATCTGGTGAGGATATAGTCGATTTGGCTGGTGCCCCCCCCCCCCACCACCACCAGATTTATAAGTGATCAGATGGTTGTCGGATTTCCTGTAGTTGGTGTTGCAGACTAGTAAGCCATCAGCATCACAAAACTCCAGCAGCCTTGTCCCTTCTTCATTTCTGGAGCCAAAGCTGTACCCTCCATGCACACTCTGGAAACCATTAGAGTGTCTTCCAATATGTCTGTTGAAGTCCCCCACCACAATGAGTACATTGTTGTCTTTTATCGTTGAGGTAGTCCTCAGAAGGGATTCATAGAAGTGCTCTTTCTGGGTATCTGCGAGTCCGGTGTGGGGAAGGCTTCTTTCAGTTTCCTTCTACCAAATCTACTCACGAGGCTTTGGTTGGCCCAAGGCTATAGTAGAAGACACTTGCCTAAGGTGCCACACAATGGGATTGAACCCAAAACCATGTGGTTGGGAGGCAAACTCCTTATCACACAGCCATGCCTGCACTTATAATTAATTATCAGGCAGTTGTTGCACAATTATTGACATTTCCGTGATATGTGTATGTGCATACAGAGAATTCCAGTGTATTAAAGAAGCCAATAGTAATACCGATAGAACATTAAAAATAAAAAACAAAAATCAATAACAAAGATATTTGTTAACTTAGAAATCTCCCTCGCCATCCTCTGGGGCAACACCTTTTCCATTTTGTCTGCTGGGACCATGAGGTGGTCTAACTTATAGGAAATTGTATGTTCCACTCCTTAATGTAAAGTCACTCCATATATATATATATATATATGACAACGTTAATAAAAAATGTGTGCAAAGAATCTCTTAATCCTAATTCCCATTGCTATCAATAACACTGATATTCAACTCACCACCACTATTATTACTGTTGTATTTAATCAGTCCTAATGTTTTATGTATTTTCTATGGCTGGATGCTCTTCCTATTGCCAATCCTCACCTGTTTCAAAGTGGGGTAATATTTCCCCTTAGTCCTTCAGACATGAATAACACAAAGGACGAACAGGTTTTCATAGAAAATTGCAAACAAACAACACTGCTGTATGGCAACAACATTTGTATATAATTAGTGTGTGATGTCCAGGCAAGAAGATATGAACACTCACACACACACACACATATATATATACCCAACAGGCTATTACCTAAACCGGTTATAGGTCAGCTTAGCCACCTCAGCTGACTGCATGTAGGATGGGGTATTCCCAAGGTTGAGTGATTAGCCTCAGCCATTGACACAGAGGCAGAATTTGAACTCAAAACACAAAAAGAGCTGGAACAGATCCTGCAAATCCAACTCCATAACAATTCAAGCCAATCCACCACACTGAACAGCTATTTCATTCATCAACCCTGAAAGGATGTAAGACAAAGTTGACCAAAGCATGGCTTCAAGTCAGAATGAATAGAGCAAGGCTATCAAACCACTCTGCCAATTCACCCTTAACTATTGTGGCTCAAATGAAAACAGTGCTGAATGTAAGAGAATTCTTTAATACTTACCATATTTCAAATCTTGATCAAGCATGGCTTTATCTGGACATAAAACCAAATGATACCGAAATTCTGGCTCAGGAATTCGATGTTTGTTATTGAAGGGACAAACTCGAGTTTTTTTCATTGGGAAATTCTAGAAACAAAAGCAAAAAGATTTTGTGTTTTTAATTGAGTCATTCATGTTATGCCAGCATGGAACATGGAGCATTAATTCACAAACAGTAGCAAAAATATATTCCTAACATTAGCTATTATATTCCTAACATATGACAGGTAACACTCTAGACCTGTGGTTCTCAAGCGGGGTCCATATGACCCCGGGAGTCCATATAAGATTTTGGGGGTTTCACGTAAGCAAAATAGTAAATTGGAGATCCACAGAGTATATTAAAGGTCCATGAAAAAATTTTGCTATAGATATATTTATTGCAACAAACAGTGGTTTCTTCCTCTGACATCTTACATAGTTCAACCTACACAAGTGAATATGTGAAAAACAAAATAGGAGCTTTGAAAGAAATATGTATAAAACTAGTTTTTAAACATCAAATGGTAACAAGGGTCCACTAAAATAAAATAGCAATCAAAGGAGTCCATAAATAAAAAATGGCTGAGAACCACTGCTCTAGATCGTATAGTAACCAAAAGAGATAAATCCAATACAGAACTGGAAACTGCTAATTTATATTTATGGATGTTTAGAATATAACTAAAAGAAAGGCTCTTAAAAAAACTATGACAGAGCACTTAAATTTAGATATGAACAGTTTAAAACATATTATATATCATAGAAGCAAGGGTGGTCTCAGCTAAGTTGGGATGAAAGGGGTTTAAAGTAAATATAAGAGAGTGATAGTAACTGCAGTAGAATGTACTTACTTTCCGACATTTTTCTAAATGGTAAACCATTCTCCTGCTCTGTACCCTGTGAACAGGGTCATATGGGCAGATTTCATAATCGTCAGGATCAGCAATGGGTATAGAGGAAGACATGAATCCTGTGTATGTGTATATATAACTGTATACGTGAATATATAACTGTAACTGTAAATGGCAAAAAAAAAGTAAACATTGTTAATTCAAGTAAATAATGATGTACTGAATGACATACAGAAAAAGAAGAAAAATACTTAGAAAGTTGAAATTTGCCTCTTATTTGGAAAAAGGAAAATTAAACTATACAAGCATTTGCTAGTAATCATCATCATCATCATTTAAGGTCTGTTTTTCCATGAAGGCATGGGTTAGACGGTTTGACTGGAAACTGGCAAGCTGGGGAGCTGCACCAGACTCCAGTCTATTTTTGGCTTGGTTTCTACAGCTGGATGCCCTTCCTAACGCCAACAACTCCAGAGAGTGTATCACCGGCACATACATACATATATATATATACTTATACGATAGGCTTCTTTCAGTTTCCGTCTACCAAATCCACTCACAAGGCTTTGGTCAGCCCGAGGCTATAATAAAAGACACTTGCCCAAGGTGCCATGCAGTGTGACTGAACCCGGAACCATGTGGTTGGGAAGCAAGCTTCTTTACAAAAAGCTCGGGTCACGATAACGTAATGATTATCGCAAATACCGAAATGTTATCTGTTCGACACTTTGAAACATTGCAAACACTTAATCTGCTATGGAAACGAAAGTAAACCTGTAAAATCTCCTACGTATGTAAATTTGATGGAGACACGCATACTCAATCTCATTTTGCGGCTGCCAGAAATATGATGCAGAAACGAGGCACATAATAATTACTAAAACTATTAAGTATCTGTGATGTTATCAACTGAAAACTTTTACTGATTAAGAAGAACAACGCAGTAAAGATATTGTGCTAGATAAAACCACATTAATCATAACATGTATGTCCTATAAATTTCTGTTAATGCGTGCTTCGATGTTAACAATGCCGCTAACTTTTATCGACGCGAAATTCTGTTTCCGTTAATGGAAAAGTTAGTCGTTTACATAGCTAAATTTTGCACCTTATAATCAATGAAATGGCCTATGTTTTACTATTATAGCCATAGAAAGCAGCTAATGCTATGGGTGGGAATGTAATTGTTACATAACCAGTGAAGCTGGTATCGTAAAGTTAAACGTTGTTTTACTTAGCAATTAGTAATTAAAGGGCTGTGAAATTAGGGAATATATTTTGGTAGATTATATGGCAAGTATGTATATACGTTTGTCGATTGCTTTTTCTTTAGCGTTTAATTTTTTTCCTTTTGCAGAAGTCAAGCCGATTACTTAGTTACACTGTATTTTCGTAAATAAAACAACCCTTGGCATCGTGAATATATGAATTATTTACTGTGTGAATTATTTACTGCATATAAGTCAGTAACTGGGTAAACGTTTCGTCTATATGTGGGTGTTTCACATATCTTTGTGATTCATTACTGTTTGTGTGTGTGTGCGTGTGTGTGTAGGCCGTATGTATATGTGACTGTGTGCATATGTTCGATCCAGGGATCTCAGATGAAGAATCCAAGGAACGATTTATCAATGTTCACTGTTAAACTAATCGATTACATTTGCAGAAGGCGGAGAGTTCGACTAGCATGTTTTTGTTTTTAGTGGTGTTGATAAATTCAGGTCATGGTGTGACTTTGGTATGGCCATCAAGACAATCCATCTCTTGCATAACATCTTAAATGTTTTTAATGAAAATGCTCTGTTTAATGGTAAGTTAGTATCTTGCGGATATTCGTGGACAGCTGATGATGATATGAGTAACACGCCCCACATTTGAATAGACAGGTCTAGCTTTCGGGTTAAACACCCATGTATATCTTTCTACTGATGTGATGAGAATTTCTTAAAGTTTCTGTTTTAGTACGTTAGTCCATCGCCTTTCGGTTCATGTGGAACCGGTTTATGCACCGCGTAAATTTACAGTTCTTCGCCTAATCTCATGATATTATTTTCTCTGTTGATGATGCACATGTTGTACACATTTCTCTCTTTATTGTTCACTAAATGTCGCCTAATTGATACAATGTCGATCAAGTATTCCATTATCACTTGCTCTTTGCTCATAGCATCAACGTATGACTAATTCTCTTCAATTCTGTCATACTTATAACATTCATTATTGGAGATAGGGAAGATAGACAAGTCATCGGTATCCATATTCCTTGCGTGGTTGACAATCTTTCTCCGTTTGACTACCCAATATGAACATTTACTCTCACCAAACTCAAACTTCATTCATATCCTGAGCGAGAATGTTGTGACCATTTCTATCTTTTGATTTTTGTGAATATTAATTGAATATGATTAAAGGCCATCAAATAAAAATAACGTGGGTAACATAATTTTTTCTTCTTTACCTATTCAGCATGTAGCCTTTGCATTTCCTTAAATAAGGCTAAGAAGAGGTTCACTGCTAAGACGAAACACATTACAGACAAAGTGTCATTTTGGAATACCCCTGTCAATAACAAAATTTTGTAAGTGACTACAGCAGTGGGTTATGTTCTTGACATTAATTCTGCCAAACAAATTGTCAGTCTCTTAATGACATCGAAGGACATTGACAATAGCATCGAAAAGGCATTTAGAAGCTTGGCAAGGATTAGTGACTCTAATATCCTCGAGTAGACAGAGTCAAGCGCCTTCATATAATCTAGCCATACAGTTAGTAGACTTTGGCGAAGAAGGTTTGCTTCCTTAAGTACAGATTTCTTTATAAGAAGCTGTTCAGCACAGCGTGTAACTCATTTCAATCTTCTTATCTGCTCATCAGTCTACATTATTTTCTTTATTCACAGTGATCCTGGAGTGAAAACCATTCAAGCAACCTGTGCACAGTTAATACATAAAGTTTAGTAATACAAAAAATATGTCTCACTTGATTGTCATTGTTAGATTATAGCCACGATGGGAGAGACTGAGGTAGGCTCATAACTAGGATTCATCTCGTATTGGGTAAATTTGATTGCCATATATCCAGTGTTCTTTACAATTCTACCCTGCTATTGTATTTAAACTTGTTATTTCGACAAAACTACGTAGGGAACTGTATTTTATGAAAAAGGAAAAATGATATACAAAATACATGTACAGAACATAATTTACGCTTAAAATTATAATTAATCAATCTAGAACCAACACAATATAAAAACACACAAACACTTATTGAAATTAACTAATTTGAATTATATGAACCTTTAGAAGAAATGCCTTCTTTACACCTAATGTTATTGATAATGTTAACTTACATGTTTAAAATGTAATTTTCGAATCATAAGCAATGCAGAACCATGAATAATCTCATTAGCGCATGTTCTCAGTTTCTTGGCGTTCAAAACTGTGTAGAGCTAAATGTGAGAGTCACTCTTGGCCTATTGAATCTCTCAACAAAGATCAATTCCAAAGATCCCGAGAAGCTAGCATTTGAAATTACAAAACTGAGCTCTATCTAAATAGCTAATTACAAATATGGAAAAACATTTCCTCCTTCCTCATATTAAACAATAAACTTCCACATTCTCACAAACCTGAATGTTTGGCAACTTTCCCAGAACACCTAAGATTTGTTCATAAAGATCAAAAGGTTTATCCAGCTTAGTGCCATAAATTAGTCTAACTGCAAGAAAACCTCTATTTGAGGTTATGAATTGTTTAAACTTAATTTGATTCTGACGCTAATTTTCAAGAATCAAGGAAAAAAAAAAAAAAAAATTCCTAATGGATGTTATGGAGTCGGACAAGTGATTTTTACATTTCGTTATGATTTATTTAATTACTGTCACTATCTTGTTTCGAATTTAACTCTACTTCATTGGCATTGTCACCAAGCACATGGCGTTTAATGGAGCTTCCTTCTATTTGAATATCCTTTTATCCCATGTTTTCTGTCCAGTTGCAAGCGATTCATTAGTCAATGTCACTCATCTTCTTAGAAATTAATTTTTGAAGTGTCTTTAAATCGCAATCAGCAACGTAAAACTTTATAATATGACCTTGAAAGCGCTTTTGAATTGGGTGGATCCGAATAAATGATTGTTTTTGCTTTTTGTTACAAAATTTTATTGAAACCGATAGATTGAAATTCAAAGTTTTATTCAGCTCCCGACTTGCAGTTTGGTATCGATCATCATCTATATTCTGTAAGAGATCCATTATAATAGGAAATTCTTCATGAACTATCTTCACAGTTTCTCTCTGTGTACTCCATCGAATGTCAGATTCAGATGTACCAACTACTGATATAATATCTACCAGCTTTAGGCAACGGAGAGTTGGAAAGAAAGGGAAGTGTGTGAAGGAAGTGACTGACTTGCACTGAAAGATTTTCATCATATATCATCAATATATCATGCTTATCATGCACGAACAAACTCAGAAAACGTTATCGCAGATTACAAAAATAGCTTTGCTATATATTTTTCCTCAATCTTGTGTTGATTGCCACTTTTATAACCAGCTATCACTTCAGCGTTGTCATTGCATTCAACTGGACAGTCTTCTAACAGCATTGCGTCTTTTATAAGTTGTTCCTAAATTACATCCAACATGTTTTCAGCATCCTCTCGTTTTATTGAAAACAATATTATGGAATTGATATGTTTTCCTGAAAATAAATATCAATCTAACGAAAAATTTCTGCCATTTTCTCTGATTGCTTGACCTGCAGAAGAATCAAACATGAAGTCAAATGACATGGCCTTGTGCATTTTATGTAACACATCTTGGTTTAGGATGCTGCCGTCGCCTGAATACGTAGATTCTTCACGAACGGGGATGAATATCGCCTTCTGTCATGTTGTCATTCCAAGTCAATAAGGTATTTGTTTTCTTTATTCCAAAATTATTCCAAAATTATTTACCAACAATTCTAATAAAACCAAAGAACCATATATAGAAAACTATCCATATGTGTGTTATATCCATCTATTTGTCTATTTGATTGTGTGTACATAAGGAGTGAGAGAGAGAGGTGGAGGATGAGGGTGAGAGAGAGAGTGAGAACGGAACGAATTTATATCATTACCTGAGGTGACGACGGAACTGCCGATTTTAATGATATCCAACATTAATGAAGCATTTAAATGACGTCTTGTTTGAAATCCTATACTAAACAAACACATTACATATCTAATTATTAAAGTGGAAAAATTATAAAATAACTCATTCTTATCTATTTCCCCATGTGTTTATGTATATATATATATATATATATATATAAGTTACATATATTAGGGAAGATGAAAATATCTTCCAATTATTTGGTTATTTTTAATATAAAAATATGTAGACATACATAATGTGAGTGTGTGTATAAGGGTATGAGTATGATGTATATATTTATTATACGAGGCGTAAAATTTTATTTAGTTGTATTGACTTTGTTCTATATGGATGTTTATTTTCAGTGTGAGTTGATGTTTTTTTATATTATAATTATAATTTGATTTGACAACATATAATCCTTTATTTAATTATTAATTTCCCCTGAAGAGTCCACTAAG